>CM029016.1:186371586-186971586 GCA_016801055.1 Panax notoginseng | reverse complement strand
ACTGCATTCATCACCCCTTGGGGAACCTTTTGCTACAGACAGTTTTCATTCGGTCTCATCAATGCCAGAGCTACCTATCAGCGAGCCATGATGGCTCTTTTTCATGATCTAATGCATAAAGAGATAGAAGTCTATGCAGATGACATCATTATCAAATCCCGAAGGGAGGAAGACTACCTAGATCATCTCAAAAAGCTCTTCAGCCGGTTGCGTAAGTATAACTTGAACCTGAATCCAGCCAAATGTGCCTTTGGTGTCAAATCAGACAAGTTACTAGGATTCCTAGTCAGCCACAAAGGGATTGAGCTAGATCCTACAAAAATCCAGGCCATCACAAAAATGCTCATACCTCAGACAAAGAAGGAAATACGTGGATTTTTGGGAAGAATCAACTTCATCAGCCGATTCATCTCCCAACTCACAGCAACCTGTGAGCCTATCTTCAAGTTACTACGGAAGAAATCTTCTATAGAATGGAATGATGAGTGTCAGAAAGCATTCCTTGCAATTAAAGAGCAGCTAATCAAAGCTCTTATGTTGGTACCTCCCAGGGATGGTGTTTCCCTGTTCATATATCTGTCAATCAATGACAATGCTATGGGTTGCATACTGGGATAGAAAGATGACAGAGGCCAAGAAAGAGCTATTTATTACCTCAGCAAAATATTCAATAGTAGTGAACACAAGTACACTCTGATTGTGAAAACGTGTTGTGCTTTAGCATGGGCTTCTATGAGATTACAACATTATCTCCATGGTCAAACAACCCATCTCATATCCCGTGTGGATCCTCTCAAGTACGTGTTCAACAAACCCATGTTGAATTGTAGACTGTCCAAATGGCAGTTGATGTTACAACAATTTGACATCATCTACGTGACTCAAAAGTCTATCAGAGGTTAAGGAATTGTGGATCAACTGGCCTCCGCACCTTCAGGGGATTTTAAACCCTTGGAAACATGCTTCCCTGACGAAGAGGTAATGGCAGTTCAGCAACAGCATCAGGACGATACACACCAATTATGGAAGATGTATTTTGATGGAGCTATAAACATGGAAGGCTCAAAAGCTGGAGCTGTTCTAGTATCCATTATGGAGGAGCAGTATCCCATTGTCGTCAAATTACAGTTTACCAGCACCAACAACACAGCTGAGTATGAGTATGAAGGCTATATCATGGGACTGAAACTAGCCCAATACATGGGCATCAGACGGTTAACTGTCTTTGGAGATTCAAAATTGGTAATCAGACAAACCACTGGGATCTATCACACCAAAGAGCTACATTTGTTGCCTTACCATCGGTAGGTTATCCAGATGGCTTCAGAGGTTGAAGAAATATCCTTCCTACACATTTCTCGTAATAGGAATGACTTTGCGGATGCACTAGCAACTATGGCCTCCTTAATCAACATACTTGATAAGGAAGACATGCCAAACATTATATTTGCTCGACAAAAGGCACCAGCCTATGGGAACTACATTAGAGAAGTATTGGATGAGCTGCCTCCCATCCAACACCTTTGGTATCAGCATATCAAGGAATATCTGCGAGATGGATATACACCCGCTGAGGCGAGTCAGGCTAAAAGAAAGTGGATCCATCGAATGCCTATGAAATTCTACCTAAGCGGAGATGCGCTCTACAAAAGAGATGCGAGACTAGGTCTTCTCAGATGTCTAGACAAAGTCCAAGCTCAAAGGATCATGGATGAAATTCATGGTGGAGCATGTGGCCCACACATGAGTGGCCCTCTACTTGTCAAGAAAATCCTAAGAATAAGGCATTACTGGCACTCTCTCAAGGCTGACTATGATGATCACGTCAAGAGATGTTACCAATGCCAAAATTCATGGGAATGCTATCCACGCCCCTCCAAGGGAGCTCAACAATATGAGTTCACCCTGGCCCTTCTCAATATGGGGAATGGACGTGATCGGACCCATCGAGCCCAAAGCTAGTACTGGGCATCGATTTATCTTCACCATAATCGACTACTTCACCAAGTGGGTAGAAGCACCCTCTTCCCCCAGGGTTACTAAAGAATTTATCATTGGTTTCATCAGAAATAATGTCATTTATCGATATGGACAACAAGATGTGATTGTGTAAGACAATGCTAAAAACGTCAACAACCTAATGATGGAGGAGTTATGCAGTAAATTCCACATCAAACATCTCAACTCCGTCATCTATCGACCAAAGATGAATGGTGATGTTGAAGCGGCTAGTAAGAATATCAAGAAGATTATGCAAAAGATGTCCGCCAATCACAAAGAATGACCTGACTTGTTGCCTCTGACTCTATTAGCCTATAGAACGTCAATGCGCACTTCCACTGGGGCAATCCCCTAATCATTAACCTATGGGATGGAAGCAGTGCTCCCCATAGAGGTGGAAATGGAATCCCTCAAGGTGTTGATAGACGCTCAGCTGGATGAAGACCAATGGTTACAAGATAGGTACCACTAATTGTCTCTAATAGATGAACGGCGGGCTGCAGCCATCTTCCATGGTCAGTTATATCAACAAAGGGTCGCTAGATCCTACAACAAAAAAGTCCGGCTACGGCAGTTCAAGGAACATTACTTGGTCTTGAAAAAGTTTCTTGACAACCAAGATCAATCCAAAGGAAAATTTTCCCCAAACTGGGAAGGCCCGTTTGTTGTTAAGAAGGTATTGACAGGAGGAGCCCTCGGATTACAAGAAATAGATGGCGATGAATTTTTGCAACTGATTAACTCAACCACCGTGAAATGGTACTATGTCTGAGGTTACCTGCAAACCAACATCTTGGTTCTGGATCACCAGATCCCCAGTCAGTTCAGGTTTTCAAAACCATTCACTACATACAACCTTTCTTTATATATGTTTTCTCCATCAAGAATAAACATACCTTCCAACCAGCATCCTAGTTTTGGATCACCAGATCCATCACTCAACTCATGTTTTCAAAACCTTTCACACTTTTAGTTTTATCCCACCAGGGATCAAACTTTTCACACCTTCAGTTTATCCCACCAGGGATTAAGCTTTCCACACCTTCAGTTTGTCCCACCAGGGATTAAACTTTTTATATCTACAGTATATTCTGTACATGGGGAGAACTACGCAGACCTGATCTCCCCAATACACGGGAGTACACAGGTAGCCATTTTTATGGTTCGAACTAACTACAAAAAAAAATTAAAAACATCTCTACACCCTTTTCACCACTTACAATTTTGAACCTTCACGCTAGGTTTGAACTACGTAGACCCGATCTCCCCTCATTAATGGGAGTATGTAGGCAACCATTCATGGTTCGGTTTCACCCCTACCAAAACACAAAAACTTATCAAATGGTACTGGGATTATCCTTCAAACCTTCAAACCACACTTAATCGGTTTAGACCAAAGGGATGGAACTACCTAGTCTCCCCATACCAGTGGGAGAATCGGCGACCATTTAGGCTGCGATTGAGTCCTCAAAGAGAAACACCAATCCATAAGAGATGGAACTACCTGGGTTCCTCCATATAAAGGAGTACCGGCGACCATCTATAGGGCGATCAAGCTGAGAGAGGAAAGCCACACTCCTCTCCATGACCACATACAAAAACGAGTCCTAAGACACCAAAGGGTAGGGAATGCACAGATCAACGATCCATTCTGAAAGATCCTGAGACATCTCAATGTCCATCCATTAAGGGGAGTTCAGAATACATCAAGATCATAAGCCCTAGAGAAACAGACAAATATCAAGCAAGTACTAAAAGGGAAGTGAATCAAAATATATTTCCCTGCCATATATAATACTGTTTGATACATACAATATGTACTATACATGACAAAAATGGCTAAGCTAGTCTGTGCAGAAAAATCCAAACCCATCTACAAATTAGTGTATATGCGTGCTATCAAATTCAACATGGCATCCCTCTTAGAAGAAGGGGTAACTCTGTGAGCTCCTGCCCAATGGTATCAACACGAGCCAAGAGATCCACAACCATCTATATAGTGACAATATGCTCATCAATGAATGTGCTCATCTCTGCAATGATATTAGTAGTATGGATCATTAATGCAGTGCTATCTATAATAGCGACATCTCAGGCAGATATAGCACCATCCCGCTCAATGACAGCATCATCTCTAGATGATCTGGCCTCGTCCCACTCAAGCACAGCAGTATCTTTATGAGCTAAAGCATCATTTCTCACAGCTAGAGAGGCATCTCTACCAGAAAGAGCTGTCAACATTAAGACCTTAGCCTGATCCCTCTAAAATGTCATTAAATGCATACTCTACTCTAAATATTCTACTGAATGCAGAGTCACAGTAGCAGTACTGGGAGAATCAACAAGAGCTGTTGTCAACCTAGCGAATAGCTCATCCTCGGTGGGAGAATCAGTGTCCTCCATGGGCTCCCCACGGTCAGAATCAACACCCGGCTCTGTTGATACAACCCCAGTCGATGTAATTTTTGCCTCCATCCATGCAGAATACTCTGTAGAGTGACGTGGATGGCTAGTAGTAAAATCAGCCCTCTCACGTTGGGCCCAACAGGCCTAAACCCTGGATCTATCCTCTGCTGACAAAAGCTGAGAAGCTAAACGTTGACCCAATGCCCCCTCAAAAGGATGGACATCCTGAAACTGGTTAAACTGTGCCATCACAGTCAATGGGTGATGCATGGTCATGCCCCTCAAACCAGCCAAAGGAAGATAATCCATGCCAGATGCATGAGTAATGAAGTTGTACGGAGAACTAAGCCCTGAACACGGTAAAATGTCAAATGGATCCTCGATCCATGCCAAGAATATCGACCAGGAAGCAGCGTCTGTACACTCCGCTAGCTGAAAGGAGTAAGACATGGCTATCTCATGGGAAAAGCAGTACCCATGGCGTCGGAATATGCCAATCGGTCTCAGGTGTGACATGAACCACACATACACCATGACCGAGCTGCCTGTAAATACCCATGCAGAATGGGTTTGGCAATACATGGCCGACCTCAAGGTCTCTGCCATAATCATCGATACAATGGTATGTCCCTCTAGGAGAGCCCGTACTGCCATAACTACACCGATGTCTAAATGATCCATGTACAGTGGCATATACAAATAAGCCACTATACACATCAATAGTACGTCTACTCTGGCAATACGCCACTCATCCTCTGACGTGGTGAAATCCCCGGAGTGCTGCACATAACTGTCCAAGGAGTCGAATCTGTCTATCAAAAATATATGGACACTACATGCCCGGAAGAGATCTCATTCTGGGCTACCCTGTGCCTCAAACCAGTGAGGGTCATAAACTATCAGCTCATATCTCTTACAGCCATCCGAGCGCAAGGCCTGTCTAACAGAAAATCTATCAGTTGCTCAGACTCCTCTAAAGTAGGGGTCAACTCCTTCGTCTCAAACCGAAACACCTGCCTATCCGGTACACAGTGCTCCAGTATGCCCTCTACAAAGCCCAATGGAACATGGAACATCAGGAGGGTCACAGAGTGCCGCAACAGCTGATCTACAGTCACCCGATTTGGGGTTGACAGACTATCATACCACAATCTCAAATATGAGGCTACCAATACTGGTGGGGTGTGATCAATGCGGCTAACTGTCGAGGAAGACATCTATATGGTCCGAATCATAAGACCATCCAGGGGTAAATGTTGAACATCTCTAGACATATATATGCATAACATAATACATGCATGATAAAAAATAGATGGCAATATGATATAGGGAATGGAAAATAGAATATTTAAATTCCTAAGTACATCATTATCTAATACATCATCTCTGTATACAGCTGGAAAATATAGGGAAATAGGGCACAGCTTCCCGATAACTAACAGAGGCCTATCAAAAGATATAACGAGAATGGGACATAGCCACCCAGTATCTAATAGAGGCCTATCAAAAGATATACCGAAAAAATACATTATAAGAAGTCAATATTGTTAAGATCTACGTCATCCAACCTATACATTTGATGTAACTCTTCTTGAGTCACTGGATCTCAGCCAAGAGGGATATCAGGCATATACAATGGAGGATCTGCACTGGAAAAACCATATGAATATGGGCCACCTGAAGGGCCAGCCCCTAAGCTGGAGGGATCAAAAGTATCTGTCTCTGAAGGATCTCTGCCCAAATGCCAGGTGAAACAATGCGTCCAGTCCAACTGTTGGGTCAAGCTATCAATCTGCTCCAAATGAGTAGGCTCTCGGATGTAGGCAATCCAATCCGTCGTCATCAAGGATCTAGGAACCATATCCCCCATGAACTGAGTAGCACGGGTCTGAGCTCCAATGGTACGAGGAGACCATCAGCGGTAGAATGCCTCCTGAGTGAATGGTCCCTCTGACAAATCAAAGCCATCAACTCCCACCAACGGGATATCTCTGATCGGGGACTGTGACACAAGCCAATAACGTCTGGCAAGAGGACAGGTCAGTGTATGAATCTCTCTTGTGATGCTCTTGATATTACACTCTCCTAAACTGCCAGTACAAAAGTAAACATCTGCGGTCAGTCAACAGTTTTAACCTGTAAAAGGCAAATTAAAAGAGAAATACTCACCGGAAGAAACGGGTAAAATCCTAGCCAAGCCTCTGTCAAGCCCTATGAACACATGCGCATTCCCCTGAGGAAATAGGCAAAGGTATAGGAGCCCCAATCATACTCTCCAATACGTTCCACCTCACGTCTGGCGCTAACTAAATCGAACAACACTGTAAAAGAGTTATCTGCTTTGAAGCAACCCTTGATGATGATCAGGAACAATCACCGAAGAATGCGATCCCTAACTCTCCTATTATCGGGAAATGGCTCACTCAACGCCCCACTTGTAGCGTCTATACTCAAAGGACCAACACAGACTGTCCTACCTTTGAGTGCCTCAGCTTGGACTCCTAGAAAGGATTTGACGACAATAGGGGAAATGTCAGCCACACAAGGCATTGACGTCCCTCCAAACTCCATACCGGTAATAAACTGCCAATCCATAGGTGTCATCATCACCTCACAATCCAGTAAATGGAGAGACTGAGTCTGGTGAAACCATCGCTCAGACAACGCCCTGAGGTAACCCTAGGGACAACAACGGGGGAGGATGGAAAAGAACGCCTCAAAACCCTAAGCATACATAATCTCTCGGTACTCTAGGTAAAGAGTCTGGTACAGAGAGTGAATACTGAACCAGTTCCCTCGAGGCTGCGTAAAGCTGCGAACCTGCACCACAAATGTAAATTAACATCAGAACCCTTGCTCCTCGTTAATAGTGAAAAGGAAGATCAAACACATCTTTTACCTCATTCGCATACAAATAGATTAAGGGGTGGCCACTCAAATCATCCAGTAGCTCTAGATTCATCATATTTATGGCTGGCAATTCTCTACATGGAATAGGAGCAGCAAGAGAGGAAGCCATAACCAGTACATCCTCCTCCTCGTCTTCAACATTTGGTACCTCAACCCGGATAGGACGACTCACTGACTCCGTCAACCGAAGAGGCTGTCGGGCTGGACGAGGCCGAGTCACATCAGAAGCTCTCCTCCTCACACCTAAAGAGGTCCTACGGGAGCTGCTCGACTGGTCTGGATCCATGTATCTAGACAAAAGTCTCTAAATCACCTCAGAAAGGGTGTGGTAAATTCTAACCTGGAGCTTTTTAAATGCATTTTATGCTTATATGCATGCATGCATTACTTTAACATACGCCTACAATAGAGTTAAAAATACATGATTCATTTAATGCCTAGGCTCATGGAAAAATTTTGCCAGAGTCTCCTTTGTAAAAAGGACTATCCACATGCACGTAGGCATGATTAGGTGGCCATTCAGTAGCACACCAACCCAAAGTCATAAACATCCTATATGCATAAAAATGTCAAAGTCATAATCTGTAAGGTGCCAATTTGATTGTCTCAAAAGTTAAATTTTTTCACATCATTATGTTCAGCATGGTTAAATACCAACATTTGCTATGTTGAATATTTTTTATTAAGTCATTTGAGCATGTATATTCACTACTATGTGTTTAGAAGCATTTCATATGATAACTCATTTTCCAACGGATAAAAACTGGAAAAGAAGACATGCATACGTTACCAGGATAGTGCAGAACACTTGTACAGTGACAAATTTTACAGAATTTAGCCCGAACTTAGTAGATCTGAAAAAGAGCTCTAGAATTCTCTATGTGGGTGCAACTTGAAAATGACTTGTGAAAGGGAAAGGCTAGCACAAATACACCTATGGATGGCCACATGTGTATCTACGACTGTTGCAGGTCTACCTACGGCTCTCCTAGGTGGGTCCCACCCCTCCGGCTCGATCCAATTTGAGTTGCAAAGGAGGTCCCATAAGTGAAAAAGTTAAATCAGGAAAAAAGACGCTTCCCTATTAAGCGGAAAAGCCTGAAATCCTGATTTTTAAAGACCAAACTACGGGTCTACATATCACTCATTGGTATTTGCCCAAGCACAGGGTTCACAAAGCCGATGATCACAGCTGTAGCAAACTACATTTGGCAATACCTCACAAAGGTCTGATGCCATCAACTTGGGGTTGTAAATCCAATTTCAACCATACCTTTCATCAAAAACTTCTCCCCAACGGAGACTTCATACAAGTTCACCGTTGAAGTACATTTCAGCGAAGGTCAAGTAACCTTAATGTTATTCAGTCGTTGGCAATTAAATCCAGTGAAGCATCAGAGATGGTCCGATGATACTTCAATGTTAAAGTACATTTCTGCGAAGGTCAAATAACTCTGACATTATTCAGCCGTTGGCAAGTAAATCTAGCAAAGCATCGAAGTGGTCCGATGATGTTCACCGTTGAAGTATATTTCAATGAAGGTCAAGCAACCTTGACGTTATTCAGTTGTTGGCAAGTAAATCCAGCGAAGCATCTGAAGTGATCTGATGATGTTTACCGTTAAAGTACATTTCAACGAAGGTCAAGCAACCTTGATGTTATTCAGCCGTTGGCAAGTAAATCCAGCGAAGCATCGAAAGTGGTCTGATGATGTTCATCATTGAAGTACATTTCAACGAAGGTCAAGCAACCTTGACATTATTCAGTCGTTGGCAAGTAAATCCAGTGAAGCATCAGAAGTGGTCTGATGATGTTCACCATTAAAGTACATTTCAGCGAAGGTCAAGCAACCTTGACGTTATTCAGCCATTGGCAAGTAAATCCAGTGAAGCATCAGAGATGGTCTGATGATGTTCACCGTTGAACTACATTTCAGCGAAGGTCAAACAACTATGACATTATTCAGCCGTTGGCAAGTAAATCTAGCAAAGCATCAGAAGTGGTCCGATGATGTTCACTATTAAAGCACATTTCAGCGAAGGTTAAGCAACCTTGACGTTATTCAGCCATTGGTAAGTAAATCCAGCGCAGCATCGGAGGTGGTCCGATGATGTTCATCCGTTGAAGGACATTTCAACGAAGGTCAAGCAACCTTGACGTTATTAAGCCATTGGCAAGTAAATCCAGCGAAGCATCGGAGGTGGTCTGATGATGTTCATCTGTTGAAGGACATTTCAACGAAGGTCAGGCAACCTTGAAGTTCTTCAGCCGTTGGCAAGTAAATCCAGTGAAGCATCAGAGGTGGTCCGATGATGTTCATCTGTTGAAGCACATTTTAATAAAGGTTAATCAACCTTGACGTTATTCCACTGTTGGTAATTAAACCCAACGAAGCATCGAATATAGTTCGATGATTGTAGCCGTTGAAGGACATTTTAATGAAGGTCAGGCAGCCCTGACAACATAAACTGTTGGCAGTAACTCCAATAGAGCATTGGAAAGACCTGGCGATACAAACCAGGGAAAACAATCCTTATCGGGGAGAACCGATGATAGAATCTATTATATAAATGTTCGTCAGACAGAACACAACTCCCCAAGAGTCTCTCGTACATGAGAAGTATATCCTCAATGGGAAGTCTGTACTCTGGATTAGGGACTTTGGTGACAACCCTACTGTCAACATCCTAGAGGTACATGTGAGCTTTGGAATAGACATCTAAGTAGTTCATCAGGGTCATTAGTAATAACTCCAGTCCCTAACAGAAGTCGTGGGAGCAAATAGTCATTATATCCCATTGGAAAGCAGTCCAACAAACCACATTCATCATACATTTGCATCATGCTTCATTACATTACATCATGATTATCTTGTCACATTTTAAGTGTCTAGTATTCTTTATCCCATCCATGCCATTACATTGTATGAATATGATAAAGAGGGGCATCTGTAGACACTCAAAATTTTGCATTCTTGTTACTAACCTTGCAGGAGGGCAAAATCGTCTTCCAGAGATAACCCTGGAAGTCAAATCTGCTCAACCCCATAGATAACCTAAGGATATTCAATTTTCAATCTCAGAGACAACCCCGAGATATCCAGTATCAATCTTGGAGACAACCCCAGGATACTCAGTTCCAAACCTCAGAGACAACCTTGAGGGAAGCAGTTCTAGTTCCAGAAATAACCCCAAAAAAGTCATTTTTAACCTCAGAAATAACCCCGAGTCACTTAATTACAACCCTGGAGATAACCTCGGGAAATCAAGCACACCTCACAGATAACCCTGAGGACGTTCAGTACTCACAGCAGCCCAATCTCAGAGATAACCCTGAGTAACGACTGTTACATCAGCCCAGAGCTGGAGATAACATTGGTGAGGGGCAAAATCATCATTTTGCCACCTCGATACTACATTCACGCCATCTCAACAACATTTCATCCCACATTCTACACAGAAGTGTCCCACAAAACCATAACTCAAATTCTCGAGTGACTACTACACAAGATAACACACTAGATAGAATTTGAAGACTTAAAGATCTGGTCATGGACCCATCTTCCTGACTTCGTATAACCTCTTATCCTATTTCATTGTGTAGCTCTCGACAATAGCATTTTGGAAAGGTATAGCACGCCTCAATCGGATGCCCGAATCGAAACTTATGAAGGTTCAAGTTGACAACGCGTTGCACGAGTGCACGTACTTCGAGACAGTGGGACTCGTAAAGTTTGAGGCACCCCGGGCAGCCACAGGTGGACCCGCGGCTCTCCCCTCTATAAATAGAGGGCTTGGCATGACCATTTTAAAAAGAAAAAAGGCGAGGAAGTCCTGTCCATTTTACTCTGTACACACTTTAAATTGAGTGGTTTCTTTTTTAAACACTTGTGAACTCGTGTTTTGCTACATATTAAAATTTAAACCAGTGGAAACAAAGTATTCATTCATCAAAAGCTATCTGAAGTAATCTTGGCAGCCCACTGTAAGACATTTCAGATTTTTTAAGCTTTTTCTCACTCCCTCCACATATATCTATTCACGTTGAGAGTCGTGTTGTGTGTGTATGGCTGGGTTGTCGATCCGTGGCTTTTATTGCTTTTATATATATAAATACTTATATATATATATATATATATATATATATATATATATATATATATATATATATATATATATTATCGAACTATGCTTCGATTGAGCCCGAATATAATATTCGGAGTGTTTACTGCTTTTATATATATTATTTCCCATCAAACTTTATTTGATTGAGCCTGGATATACATCTGGAGCGTTTACTGCTTTTGTATATATATAAATACTTATATATATATATATATATATATATATATATATATATATATATATATATATATATATAACTGTTTATCAGCCTGTGGGTTTGATTTGCCTAAATTTGGCTATTTCTCACTTTAACCGGTTCATGGTGACTAAACTGGAACCGTTGAAGCTGGAAAGCTCATATTTACTCAAATCTAGTTCATTTTCTAGCTTTTGTACATATTGATTTATCATGTGTGCCTTGGAATCATGTGATCACAGATTCAATTTCAGAATCTAGATTCGGTTCCCGTGATGAACATTTTCAATTACAGCCAACTTATAAATTATTCACGGTGTCTGAATTTCCTTAGACAGTTCTCATGCCCACAAAGAGTTTGGCACTACTATGTATCTTATTTTCTCGAAGATGCTTCACATCTCAAAAATATTAAAAGCAATCAAGCCGAACACTTAATAAAATGGAAGTATCAAAGACCTCAATTACTATTGAGCACAAGGGTTTGAAAAACCTGTTTTACAAAACATCACTGCCATATCTCGTTAAAATAGAACTTTATACAAAATTCAAACCCTTTGTATATAGGTGCAAATGAGACATATCACTACTTCCAGACAATTGCACATAGACCTACACACACATTCAGATAAAAGTTTAAATTGAAAAGTGGCGGTAACCGTGTTATCACGGATATCGGGGGGTGCCTAACACCTTCCCTCCGTATAATCAAGCCTCCGAACCCTAACAAATTTTGGTTTTGTAGACCAGTTAAATAGTGTCACATCACTAAGTCTAGGTGCAAACCATTTCTCGGTTGAGTTGGTGCAAACATTTAAAAATACCAACTGGCAACTCTTACAGTCAAAGGACCTTTTCAACAAATCTCACCTAACATGAGAACACCAAAAGATAAGAATAGAAAGGGACAAATAAAAATTTTGACGTTGACAAGAGAAATAACAAAGAATCAAGAAGCAAAGAAGCTAACTACTCAAGCTTTAAGCAAGAACGCGAAGTACACAAAGGTAAAAATACGCAAACTCAACTTGTGTTTTATAGAAAATTTAAAAGGTAAATTTATTGTTAACTGATTCAAAAACTTATTATGTCCAAATGAAATCAAAATATATAAGATATATGTGATAACGGCTTTTGAATGAGCCAATTCCGACTTATAACGATCGAGTTACAAGCCCGAAAAGAAATTGAATTGAAAAACTTATAAAAATTTCAAGGGCTCAAGGCCAACGCCACAGCGCCTCCCAGGCCTAAGAATATGCCATTGCAGCGCCTGGGCGGGAGGTTGATTACTGATTTTCGACGTCGCAGGTCGACTTTTATAGCTATAATTGGTGTCACAGCGCCCTTAAGGGAAAATTTTCCAACGCAGACATTTGTTAACCCAACTTTTTGTATAGTAACTATGGGGCATGTATATACTTAATATATATGAAGAGACTATTCTTAAATAACATGTATAGCGATGATTTTAGGAATTAAATGTTAGTTAAGGGTATTTAAACGAAGAACGTAAAAACGAAAAAGGTGAACCATGAATTGTATCCGGGTTTAGCGCATATCATAAGGTGTGTCGTTAGTTAAGGGTATTTAAACGAAGAACGTAAAAACGAAAAACGTGCGTCGTATGTGAATGATAAGAAATGAAGATAACACTTATGTACTTTCTATACGGAGTCCGATATCGATTATCTGGGGAAAATGTGTTTGAGTTAGAAAACCAATTAGGGTTTTAACTATCGTTGTACTTAAACGATGGTCATTGAGTGTAAATTTATGACATATGAATGTTAATAAGCCGTAATGAATGATAAATAACTTGAAACGAGTATTATTAATGAAATAATTTTAATTAAGTTTTCGAAGAGAAAGAAGTTCGTATAAATAATGTGGTTAGATTATTTTGTAGCTAATTTCAGTATGTTATGTATATATATCATGTAGAAACTATAAAGACCATGAACGGTTGAACTTTAATTGAAGACACTTGAAGGCAAGTTTTCCTAACGCTTGTCTGACCTTCGAGTTAGTCAAGTTTCTACGATTCATGTTATATTATGCATGAATTGTTTTACGAAAGAATCGAAGCCAGTTTTAACTCAACTAGACAAACCATAAGAATTTGATTGATTTGCATACAAGTCTTTTGGTATAGTATTGATAACACTACCATATGTCAATTATTTGTTACGGATTCAAAGGTAAGCTTGAGTATGAATAAACAAAAGTGTTTTACGTCGATTATTCAGCGGGCACACGAGGTTGCCAAAAAATAAACGTAAATACGTTTACCGGATAAGTGTTGATCAACATAGAGTACTATAGGCTGATCACCTAGAAGTGCTCGTAAGATATATCGAACTTACGGACTTAGTGTCGGGTTATCATTTTTATGAATGAAAACCAAAGAGGATGTTCATGGTCTTTTGATCTTCTCAGTATTTCTATATTAGTGTATGTACTCTGAATTATTTTATGAGAATGAAAAGTGTTATTTCGATGTTTCATAGTACTTCATAACTATTTGTTTAGTTAATAAAGATTAATCATATAATTTTTGATGTGGTGGTTATATTATATATTGTTAGACTTGCTGAGCTAGTTATGTTTATTTCTTGCTTGAATTATATGATTGCAGCTAAGATCGAGCGAACCGAGGGTTCCGATAAGGATAGAGGCAAAGCCAAGATGGATAAATAGATTATCCTGTAATAGATTGGTATATTTGTATAAACTTATACTATGATAATGAAGAATGTATTGGTTAACAAAACCTGGGAAATGATTTGTTATTATTGTAATAAGAATGTAGTAAATACACTCATCATGATGTTATTTTCATTGGAATGAATGTATAGTTAGTAGTAACGTGAGGCACTATATCTTTAGGTTAAAAGTACCCAGATTTGGGGGTGTCACATTGAAAATTTTAAGAAACCTCGCTTGAATAATAAAGAAGCAAAGGTTAGGAAACTTGCCTCATGTATATCTTTATACATAACATTATCTCCAAACATCTACAATAAAACATAATATTTCTATTAGTACACAACATTAGAATATTATAAACACATATTACATTTAATGCATTTTAAGGTTAACTTCATCTTTTAATTCTTCTTGTAATGAATTTCCTCAATTCACTACCTAGAAACTCAACATGAGTTTAATTACTTCTAACTTCTTCTTTTCTTCTTTTCTTAAGGTTATAGCCTAAGGTTCCCCCCCTTAAGTTTTATAACCTACAGCTTTGATACCAACCTGTGACGCCCTCAAATCTGGGTATCTTCCAAGCCGATAGATAGTGCAACACGGTGTTACTGTTCACACATACATTCAATTTAAATACACCAATAGAGTGAATATGTCTATTATTTATTACATATTAATAAGTTCCTTTCTGGTTCTTTGTAATCATTATATATGTCCTTTGTCATAGTATTATATTAATACAAAAGTAGTACTATTCTATTACAATGATAACTACTTATCTGCCTTGGCCTTTCCTTTGTCCTTACTAGATCCTTCGATTAGTTCATTCTTAGCTGCAATCATTTTAAGGTTTTGTGAAAATTAAAGACGTAATCAAATTGCAAAATTAGCTGAAGCAAAGTAAAATCAGATTTTAAAAATTTTCACAAATCAATTACCCGGATCATCCTTTATGCATATTATTAATTAAAACGAAGAACAAGAAGTTATGGAATCATACCCTTGTTGATACGAGCTTCCACAAGTACAAGTTTGGCTCCTACTTCTCCGCGATCTCCTTGAATCTCCGGGTAGATTCTTTCATTTGATCAATGTTAGCCACCCAAGTGCATGGCCTCTAGAGGTGATCCACCAAGGAAGAAGAATTTTCAAGAAGAAGAGTGTATTGGCTCAAACCCTAGTTTTTTCTATCTCTATAGAAAAAGGGGGCGTACTCTCCAACTTTTTTAAATCACGTATTTTTGATATCTGATATAAGACTCCTCTTATAAAGATATCATGTAATCCTATTTAATTTAAATAATATATTATTTATTTAATTAAACTTCTTTAATTAATTGGGCTCCCTAATCTTATTAGGGATAATTAATTAAACTCATTTAACTAATTTTGCCTCATAATCCTATTAGGAATAAATGAGAGTACTTATATTAAATTAATTTCTAAACTCTTTTAGAAATTAAAATTAATTATAATTGTAATAATATTAATAAGACTCCTCTTATTAATTTATATTTAATATTTCTAAAATATTAAATAATAAATATTAAGCTATTTAATTTATTCTATCACCATAGATTAAATTAAATATACTTAACATATTATTACGATTATACTATTAACTTCTTAAATAATTATTCTTCCTTTTATGGTATGACCCTTTAGGTTCTCCATATTAAACCAGTTGTGAATAAATCAATTAGAACAATTATAATCTAATTTAAATAAATAAATTAAACTATTAATTTATTTAAATAAATAATATTTATTCTACAATAGGGTTAAGCCTCCCTAGCGATCAATGACTTTCAAGATTCTATTGATTTCAACATTAATCATAAAAGAACCTTTGAGTAAATAGTTACCGTACAATTCAATCCTTCCGCAATACAATGTCCCAATTAAATATAAGACATGAAATTACTGTCAAGTCTTATTTTATTTAATTATATGTATTTTAATTCCTAAGTGCACAACTCCTAATGAATGCAAATTAAAAACTACTTTCTAATTTTATTCTACCTTGGCCAAGGATTCTTAGGTTGTCATTTATCGAATCACATAGAACATTTCTCTTCTTTTACTAGAAGTGGTAGATTCTTTATTGATAATTCATTATCTCCATATATAACTTATTTTAGCCAAGCATACCCTTTGATATACTCTAAGAGTCTTAAGGAATAAGTCAATGTGTAATTTATTATATATAACATACTATGATGATCTCAAGTCTAAGGATCATTTGTACTACTATCACTACAAGAATTCTTATTGACAGACAAGTAAAACTCCATTAGGTATTCCTTAGCGAGTCACGTTCAGTGAACTTATTCTCCAATAAGCACCTACATACTTGCTTTAGTGTCACCATACAAATGATCATAAGATCAATCATTCTCATCCAATGAACAGGCAACGTATGTATCAATCTATCTGAATTCACTAATCCCCTTTTTACTAATCCATTGATTGAGAACATTTTAGTTTTAAGCTATCTAATAATTTAGATCTCATTAGCATAATCTAATCATGATTCTAAAGGCATTGCTTAAAACTATGAGTTTATCACATATTATTAAAACAATACCATGTAGATAATAAATGCCTTTAATAAATAATTCTTTTATTAATAAATAAATAAGAATGATTACAAAGTATATGCTTTATCATCATACATGATTGGCTTGTATGCATACTACTTTCAATCTCCCACTTGCACTAAAGCCAATCGTCGTGGCATCTCATACCAATCTTCTCTAAGTGACGATCGAACTGTTGTTGTGTTAACGCTTTAGCAAATGGATCTACAATATTGTCTTGACAGTCCACACACTTTAGGGTAACATATCCTTTATCAATGATTTCACTGATCAAATGAAACCGCCGCAACACGTGTTTGGGTTTCTAAAGAGACCTGGGTTCCTCAGGCTGTGCAACAGCTCCAGTGTTGTCACAAAATAAAGGTACTAGTCCTCTAATCCTAAGAACCACATCAAGTTCAGTTATGAACTTCTTCATCCAAACAGCCTCCTTTGCAGCTTCACTTGCAGCTATGTACTCTGCCTTTGTCACTAAATCATCAACTATTTGCTGTTTGGAACTCTTTTAACTCACGGCGCCACCATTTAAGGTAAACACACACCCCGAAATGGATTTAATGTCATCTTGGTCTGTCTGAAAACTTGATTCTATGAAGCCTTCTAGTTTCAATTTAGACCCACCGTAGATAAGAAATATATCCTTAGTTCTTCTTAAGTACTTTAGGATATTTTTCACTGCCTTCCAGTGCTCTTTTCTTGGAATCGACTGATATCTGCTTGTCACACTTAGTGCATGAGCGACATCCAGTCTAGTACATATCATACGGTCTCTGTAAGACCCTAATTTTTGAAGCATAAGGAATCTTACTCATACGGTCTCTGTAAGACCCCAATTTTTTTTAATAAAGATGAGTTTCTATAAATATCATTTTTAAATATTATACAATGAATTTGATATAATGTTATAGTTGTAGGTAATATTTATAAATTTTTCAAAGTATACAAGTTGTTGTATAATATTCGATTGGTCGGGAAATATTTATTTTAACAGAAAATATTCGTACGATGGCACAATCATTGGTCGACCCCACAACGAAATTATTGTCAGATTGAGAAAATGATAAAAATACTTTATGAAAATAACGGCGGAAGTTTTACCGTTAACTGTTGAAACAGCCGGTGTTAAAAGTACAGTAATACGCGTGGTGGCATAGTAACACACGATATTGATTATTGATGCTTACGTAAGAAGTCACTCAGTTTTGTTCAATTATTATTACAGTAATTGCTGCATAGTGTCTCACATTATTTGATTCAATTATTGTCAATATTTTATAATCAATAATTGAGACGACAAAGTTATTAATATTATTATTTGTAATATTAACGATGTCTAGAAGTTCTGTCAAGGAGAGGTTTGGTCACCTAATTGCACGCCAATAGGGAGAAATCCTTATTGGAAAGCCTCCTCTTTCCTGGGAACGACCTGGTCGATTAATATTGTGAATTATAATAATAATGATAAATATTGTTAATTATGTTGAGGTGTTTTTTCATGAAGTCACGGAGGTTTATATATATATATATATATATAAATTTTGTTTTATTAGTATTATTAATGTAATAAAACAGAAAAGCTTTTTATATAAACAGAATACTTTTATAAAGTTATCTGTTTTATTAGACTATAACTAGAATATATTATATTATATTATGTATAGTGTTTTGCACAGTAAAATATTTTTATATAAAACAGAATACTTTTATAAAGTTATTTATTTTATTAGATTTTAAATAGAATATATTATATTTTATTATGCATAGTATTTGCATAGTGCCTGCATAGTATTTGCATAGTAAAAACTTTTTATATAAAACAGAATACTTTTTATAAAGTTTTTTTATTTGATTATAAGTAGAATATATTATATTTTATTGTATAGTGCAGCATAGTATTCTTTCTATTTTCCTATAAATAGGATGTTTAGTTAGAATTGAAAACCACACCAGAAGTTCAGAGAATTCTTCTATAATCTTGAGCGTTTTTCTTTAGAGTTTTAAGAAGCTTTGAGCGTAGTGCAAGTTTTCTTCAAGAATATCCTCGCCCTACCAGTCGGAATACTCTTCTTTTACGGTAAATGTATTATTTCTTTCGTATTCATGAAGGGAACTTCTGTTATTCCATTCCTTATTATTTTGGTGAAATAACCTGTTCATGCGAAGTACTGCATACATGGTGAAATTCTTCTAATACTCCGTTCTTTACTATTCTGTCAGAATATCCTGTCTGTGCGTTTACGCCGGACCTGGTTCCATTATTTGTTATTCTGTTAGAATATCATGTCTGTGCGTTTACGCCGGACCTGGTTCCATTATTTATTATTCTGTCGGAATATCCTGTCTGTGCGTTTACGCCGGACCTGGTTTCATTATTTATTATTCTATCGGAACATCCTGTCGGTGCGTTTACACATGACCTGGTTTCATTATTTATTTTTCTGTTAGAATAACCTGTCTGTGCGGTCTATCGCATGCTTGGTGAATTCTTTTGTTATTCCATTCTTTATTATACTCAGTTGGTTAAAGTTTTGGCTTTTATACTCCATGAAATTAGTAGAATATCTTTGATATTTTCGCTTTATCCAGTATCTTTTCATGAAAATATTCTTCTGAGCATTCTTAAATTTTACTCTACAAAGGAGTATCATGTTGACAATTTGGACGTTGTTGGTTCCTGGATAAATTAATTCTTGAACTTGTTTTATTGAATTCTTATATCATTGTCATCATCCTCGTGTTTATATTTTGTTCAAAGTCATCTGTGGCATGTAATGCATAGATGGACTTGGTATGATTATAACCAGGGATTATTCGGTGTAATCATTACCGTAATGTTACAAATGATGTGGTAAAAGTCCTCATTGACCCGTAGTGCATTGATGGACAGTTGTTGGCATAATCATGACCATTGATGAATACATAAATATCCTTTGCCCGTAGTACATGGATAATTTGTGGTCGTGATACTAATGAATATCCTTGACAGTAGTGCATGGATGATATGGATTATTTATTAAGCTGAGTCTCAGTGATAAAAGTAATGAAAACTTTTTAAATCATAAAAATAGTAGATTTTATTCTCTACTTGACTCTTTTATTGGATAGCTTGTTCCGCTGCAGTTAAATTTGATGTTTGCTATATTTATCAGTTTAACACTGTTAAAGGTTAACGATAATTTATTCTGCATTATCTTAGTCATAATATTTCTTATTGGGCTAGTTGAGCTCACCCTTTTGCTTTCATTGTTCTCTTCAGGAAATGAGAACGTAGCGGGGACTAGTCGGGGAACGGAGTGACGGTTCAGATGATAGCATTAGTAGTCCTCACTATTCTATGAAATAGTGTGAAAATTAATGTATTGAAGACTTATTTTGAGTTTGAATATTGTTTAGAAGAAAGTGTTGTATTAAAACTCACAGCTTATGTTTTGTCGTATTTTACACGACAGTTATATAATTAAGTTTTATTTATATTTTGTACCATGTATTTGACGACTCAGAATAGGTGATGTATACCTATTTTGGGGGCGTCACATTTGGTATTAGAGCCTAGGGATATGATCCCTGGCTAAGATGTGAGATTAGAACTAGGAGGGGAGAGACAGGAATTTCCTTCGCTAGTATGACCTACCTAAGTTTATTTGGTATTTAATTGGTCGGTCAGAGTATAGGGATATTATGCTACATGTCAATTAACCTTTGTTTTGTGGCAGTATCTGAAAATGACATCTGAGAATGTTGAGAATAGGAATAGAGCACAGGAGACCGTTGAGGTTCCATATATCAATAATCAGGATAATGTGCATCAGGAAGGCGACAATCCTCATGCAAACAGCAACACTGACCAAATGATGAATGATGGAATGTTCAGAGGCTTTATGCAATTTATGCAACATCAGGCGAGAGCGGCTCCTGTCCAAAATGTAGGTGAAAACACTGGAAACTCTCGGACGGTCACCGCTAAGCAGTTCAAGGAGTTAGGACCACCGGAGTTTATTGGAGAGCCAAAACCACTTAAGGCAAAAACGTGGATCAAGAAGATTATCAAGATATTTGATGTCTTGGGATGCGCCGAGGAGCAAAAGGTTCCCTTTGCCACCTTTAAGTTGTCAGGAGAGGCAGATTACTAGTGAAAATCGGTAAAGCTTACTCAACATACCGCATTAAAGATGTCTTGGGAGAAGTTTCAAGAACTGTTCAATGACAAGTACTTTCTCGAAAGTATTCGTCACATGAAGGAGGTAGAGTTCATCAAGTTGGAGCAGAATAATATGTCCGTGTCGTAGTACGAAGCTAAGTTTACCGAGTTGTCCCGGTTTGCGTCCCGTTTGGTTGATAATGAGGAGAGAATGACACAGATGTTTTTAAGAGGTTTGAAATCGGAGATACGTCAATATCTTATTTCTCATAAACTGTGTTTGTATTCAGATGTTATAAATAGGGCTCAATTATTGGAGTACGATAACGAGTCAACACAGCCGGCAGAATGAAAATACCAGTGGTAACAGTCATCGAAGCGGTGACAACAAATGTGGAGGAAATCAACATGCCAGAAATGGTAACCACATTGGTGGTAATCATGGTCAAGGTAATAAAAGTGGACATTTCAAGAAGAGGAGATTCAACAATGATGGAAAGACGTCAGCACCAACACCCATTATTAAGGAAAGAGAACGACCACCTATCATATGCTTCAAATGCGGAGGGGAGGGACATATCAGTCCAAACTGCGCAATGCCATCCAAAGCGTGTTATAATTGTGGAAAAAAAAGGTCACCTAGCCTGATTTTGTCGTGTACCGTAGACAAGTCCAGTTGGAACGGTGACATAAAATACCGTCCCAAACAAGTCAAAACCAATAGTTCAAGAGAGAGCGTTTGTTGTGACCTCCCAGAAAGCAAGGAACCCGAACGAGGTCATCACGGTAAGCTTATCATAAACTCTAGCGAAGTCTATACCTTATTTGATACTGGTTCTACCCATTATTTTATTTCTCCTACTTGCGCTCAACGATTAAATTTGACTCCGGAGAAATTAGACTTTGACTTATCTGTGAAAACTCTGTTGGGAGAAACCTTCATTACATCCACTGTTTATAAGTCTTGTTTGGTTCAAATTGGTACCCTCACATTACCTGTTGATCTTATTTCATTGAAAATACTTGTATTTGATGTGATTCTAGGGATTGATTGGTTAACTACGCATCATATTAAAATTGATTATTTTCGTAAGGTTGTTAGCTTTCATATTCCTAATCAACCTATTATGCAAATTCAAGCGACCAAACCATTAAAATCAATCACGGTCATCTCAAGCCATAAAGCTATTCGTTTATTGAAAAATGGATGTCAAGCTTTCTTAGCTCATATCACAGATCTAAACAAAAATACGTCAGTTTTGAATGATATTTCTATTGTTAATTAGTTTCCTGACGTATTCCCTGAAGAGCTTCATGGCCTACCCCCAGAGTGTGAAATTGAATTTTGTATCGACCTTGAACCCGGTACAAAATCCATTTCCAAAGCCCCATATCTGATGGCTCCTATTGAACTTCAAGAGTTAAAGACCCAATTGCAGGAATTGTTAGACATCGGTTTCATTCGACCTAGTACTTCTCCTTGGGGTGCTCTTGTTCTATTCGTGAAGAAGAAAGATGGAAGTATGTGACTTTGTATTGATTATCGAGAGTTGAATCATGTCACCATCAAAAATAAGTACACGTTGCCTCGCATTGATGACCTGTTTGATCAGTTGCAAGGAGCACAATTCTTTTCAAAGATCGATCTTCATTCTGGATATCATCAGCTGAAGGTTAGAATTGAGGATATTCCAAAGACTGCCTTAAGAACTCGGTACGGGCATTATGAATTCTTAGTTATGTCTTTTGGATTGACAAATGCTCCTGCTGCCTTCATGGATATGATGAACCGAGTATTCAAGGAATATTTGAATCACTTTATGGTTGTCTTTATTGATGACAACCTCATATATTCCAAAAGCCGTGAAGATCATGAGCAACACTTGAGGCTGATACTCCAAAAGCTTCGTGAAAATAACCTTTATGCCAAGTTGAAGAAATGCGAGTTCTGGCTTGAAGAAGTAACATTCCTTGGGCACGTAGTATCAAGTCATGGAATATCTGTTGACCCGACAAAGATTGAAGCTATTCAAAGCTGGGAGCAACCCAAATTAGTGACCGAAGTACTTAGCTTTCTCGGCTTAGCTGATTATTATCGGAGATTCGTGGAAGGATTTTCTCAAATCGCTACTCCACTAACTCAGCTGACTCGAAAAGATATAAAATTTGGTTGGAGCGAGGAATGTGAGAATAGTTTTCAATAACTCAAGAGAAGACTCATTTCAGCACCTGTTCTGAGCATACCATCTGACTCGGAGGGATTTGTCATCTACAGTGATGCTTCGTGCAAAGGGTTAGGATGTGTTCTCATGTAATATGGAAAAGTCATAGCCTATGCCTCTCGATAACTAAAAGAATATGAGAAGAATTATCCTACTCATGATCTAGAGTTGGCAGCATTCATTTTTGCACTAAAGATTTGGAGGCATTACTTGTATGGAGAGAAAGTAGAGATCTTTACGGATCATAAAAGCCTCAAATATTTCTTCACCCAAAAGGAACTTAACATGCGGCAACGACGTTGGCTTGAACTGTTGGAAGATTATGATTATACCCTCCAATACCATCCTAGAAAAGAGAACGTGGTAGCTGACGCATTTAGTAGAAGATCATATGCGGGTACGAGTGCGATATTGTCAACGCAAAGGCCCATTTTGTGTGACTTACAAAGGATGAAGATAGAGTTAAAGACTCAGGGGGCCCATGTGATAATGGCAAATATACAAGTAGAACCGACTTTAATTGATAAAGTTAAAGCTACTCAAGCTACAGACTTGGAGCTGATGCGTATGAGAAAGAAAGTACAAGAAGGTGCTATGCCGGAAGCAGAAATTGATGAGGAAAGAATACTTTGAGTCAACTCCAAATTTTGTGTTCCTAACTACCCTGATTTAAAGTATAACATCATGATGGAGGCCCACAACACACCGTTTACAATCCATCCTGGGAGTACCAAAATGTATCATGATCTTTGACATACATTTTGGTGGGGCAATATGAAGAGAGAGATAGCGCTGTTTACCTCAAGGTGTCTAACGTGTCAACGAGTCAAGACGGAGCATCAAGTACCAAAAGGTCCATTGCAACCACTTAAAATTCCAGAATGGAAGTGGGAGCATATTACCATGGATTTCGTTACCGGTCTTCCCAAGGTTTCTCAAGGCATATATACAATTTGGGTTATTGTTGATAGATTGACCAAGTCGGCTCATTTCTTACCTATACAAGAAACTGATACACTTGAACGTCTTGCTCGTATGTACATAAACGAGATTGTAAGATTGCATGGTATGCTAGTATCCATAGTTTCTGATCGAGACACAAGATTCACTTCACGATTTTGGATTAGTTTACAGAAAGCTATGGGCACGAATTTACTGTTTAGTTCGGCATATCATCCTCAAACGGATGGGCAGTCGGAGAGGACTATTCAAACTCTTGAAGATCTATTAAGACTCTGTGTCCTTGATTTCAAGGGAAGTTGGGACAAGTTCTTACCATTGGTAGAGTTTTCCTACAACAACAGCTATCAAGAAAGTATTGGCATGGCTCCATTCGAAGCGTTGTATGGAAGAAAGTGTCGTTCTCCAGTATGCTGGGATGAGGTGGGTGAAGCAACATTGTTGGGACCGGAGTTGGTACGTATGACTACGGAAAAGATTCAAACGATCCGGCAACATATAAAAACCTCACAAGATCGACAAAAGAGTTATACTGATTTTCATCGAAAGGACATGGAATTCGATATTGGAGATCATGTGTTGTTACTGGTTGCTCCATGGAAAGGGGTTACGAGATTTGAAAAGAGAGGAAAGCTCAATCCTCGCTTCATTAGCCCATTTTTAATCCTCGATCGAGTAGGAACTGTGGCCTATAGACTCGCTTTACCGCCAAGTATATCTCATGTTCATAACGATTTTCACATACCTATGTTACGTAAATATGTGAAAGACCCGCACCACATTATTGAGTTAGAACCGGACGAAATAGCGAAAGATTTAACGTATGAAAAGGTTCCTGTTAAAATCTTGGATAAGAAGGATAATGTTCTACGCTCCAAGGTTATACCTCAAGTCAAAGTTTTGTGGAGGAACCACGATGTTGAGGAAATGACCTAGGAGTTAGAATCTGAAATAAAATCAAGGTATCCTTACCTCTTCGACATATCAGGTACGTACCCTAATTTCGAGGGCGAAATTTCATAAGAATGGGAGGTTGTAAGACACCAATTTTTTTTATTTAATAAAGATGAGTTTCTATAAATATCATTTTTAAATATTATGGAATGAATTTGATATAATTTTATAGTTGTGCGTAATATTTATAAATTTTGTAAAGTACGCAAGTTGTTGTATAATATTCGATTGGTCGGGGAATATTCGTTTTAACAGGAAATATTCGTACGACGGCACAATCATTGGTCGACCCCACAACGAAATTATTGCCAGATTGAGAAAACGACAAAAGTACTTTATAAAAATAATGGCGGAAGTTTTACCGTTAATTGTTGAAATACCCGGTGTTAAAAGTACAGTAATACGCGTGGTGACATAGTAGCACACGGTATTGATTATTGATGCTTACGTAAGAAGTCACCCAGTTTTGTTCAATTATTGTTACAGTAATTGCTGCATAGTGTCTCACGTTATTTAATTCAATTATTGTCAATATTTTATAATCAATAATTGAGACGATAAAGTTAATAATATTATTATTTACAATATTAACGATGTCTAGAAGTTCTGTCAAGGAGAGGGTTGGTCACCTAATTGCGCGCTAATAGGGAGAAATTCTTATTGGAAAGCCACCTCTTTCCTGGGAACGACCTGGTCGATTAATATTGTGAATTATAATAATGATGATAAATGTTGTTAATTATGTTGATGTGTCTTTTTATGAAGTCACGGAGGTTTATATATATATATATATATATAAATGTTGTTTTATTAGTATTATTAATGTAATAAAACAGAAAAGCTTTTTATATAAAATAGAATATTTTTATAAAGTTATCTGTTTTATTAGACTATAAATAGAATATATTATATTCTATTATGCATAGTATTTTGCATAGTAAATTTTTTTTATATAAAACAGAATACTTTTATAAAGTTATTTATTTTATTAAATTTTAAATAGAATATATTATATTTTATTATGAATAGTGTTTGCATAGTGCCTGCATAGTATTTGCATAGTAAAAACTTTTTATATAAAATAGAATACTTTTTATAAAGTTTTGTTTTATTTGATTATAAATAGAATATATTATATTTTATTGTATAGTGCAGCATAGTATCCTTTCTATTTTCCTATAAATAGGATGCTTAGCTAAAATTGAAAACCACACCAGAAGTTCAGAGAATTCTTCTATAATCTTGAGCGTTTTTCTTTAGAGTTTTAAGAAGCTTTGAGCGTAGTGCTAGTTTTCTTTAAGAATATCCTCGCCCTACCAGTCGGAATACTCTTCTTTTACAGTAAGGGTATTATTTCTTTCGTATTCATGAAGGGAACTTCTGTTATTCCATTCCTTATTATTCCGTTGAAATAACCTGTTCATGCGAAGTACCGCATATATGGTGAAATTCTTCTAATATTTTATTCTTTACTATTCTGTCAGAATATCCTGTCTATGCGTTTACGCCGGACCTGGTTCCATTATTTTTTATTATGTCAGAATATCCTGTCTGTGCGTTTACGCCGGACCTGGTTCCATTATTTATTATTCTGTCAGAATATCCTGTCTGTGCGTTTACGCCGGACCTGGTTCCATTATTTATTATTCTGTCGGAACATCCTGTCGGTGCGTTTACGCATGACCTGGTTTCATTATTTATTTTTCTGTTAGAATAACCTGTCTGTGCGGTCTATCGCATGCTTGGTGAATTCTTTTGTTATTCCATTCTTTATTAAACTCAGTTGGTTAAAGTTTTTGCTTTTATACTCCATGAAATTAGTGGAATATCTTGTATATTTACGCTTCATCGAGTATCTTTTCATGGAAATATTCTTTTGAGCATTCTTAAATTTTACTCTACAAAGGAGTATCATGTTGACAATTTGGACGTTGTTGGTTCCTGGATAAATTTATTCTTGAACTTGTTTTTATTGAATTCTTATATCATTGTCATCATCCTCATGTTTATATTTTGTTCAAAGTCATCTGTGGCATGTAGTACATAGATGGACTTGGTATGATTATAACCAGGGATTATTCGGTGTAATCATGACCGTAATGTTACAAATGATGTGGTAAAAGTCTTCATTGGCCCGTAGTGCATTGATGGACAGTTGTTGGCATGATCATGCCCATTGATGAATACACAAATATCCTTGGCCCGTAGTGCATGGATAATTTGTGGTCGTGATACTAATGAATATCATTGGCAGTAGTGCAGGGATGATGTGGATTATTTACTAAGCTGAGTCTCAGCGATAAAAGTAATGAAAACTTTTTAAATCATAAAAGATAGTAGATTTTATTCTCTACTTAACTTTTTTAATGGATAGCTTGTTTCGCTGCAGTTAAACTTGATGTTTGTTATATTTTATCAGTTTAACACTGTTGAAGGCTAACGATAATTTATTCTGCATTATCTTAGTCATAATATTTCTTACTGGGCTAGTTAAGCTCACCCTTTTGCTTTCATTGTTCTCTTAAGGAAATGAGAACGTAGCGGGGACTAATCGGGGAACAGAGTGACAGTTTAGATGATAGCTTTGGTAGTGCTCACTATTATATGAAATAGTGTGAAAATAAATGTATTGAGGACTTATTTTGAGTTTGAATACTGTTTAGCAGAAAGTGTTGTATTAAAACTCACAGCTTATGTTTTGTCATATTTTACACGACAGTTGTATAATTAAGTTTTATTTGTATTTTGTACCATGTATTTGACGACTCAGAATAGGTGATGTATACCTATTTTGGGGGCGTCACAGTCTCTCTCCTCAGGGGTCTTTGGGGCTTGTTTCTTGGAGAGATGTATTCCGTGGCTCATCAGCATGAGACCTCTCTTGGAATCTTTCATGCTAAACTTCTTTAACATCGAGTCAATGTACGTTCCTTGGGATAAGCCAAGCATCCTTTTAGATCTATCTCTATAAATCTTTATCCCCAAAATATAGGATGTTTCACCCAAGTCTTTCATGCAGAAGTATCTAAATAACCAGATTTTAATCGATTGTAGCATAGGAATATCATTCCCTATCAGTAATATATCATCAACATATAATACAAGGAATGAAACAATGCTCCCACTAACCTTCTTGTATACACATGGTTCATCCTTATTTTTGATAAAATCAAACTCTTTGATTGTCTCATCAAAACGGATGTTCCACCTACGAGAAGGTTGATTCAATCCATAAATGGATCGTTGTAGCTTAAGAATTTATTTGTTCCAACCTTTGAAACAAAACCCTCTTGTTGTGTCATATACACATCCTCCTCAGGTTTCCCATTGAGGAAGGCCGTTTTCACGTCCATCTGCCAGATTTCGTAGTCATGGTAAGCTGCAATCCAAGTAAAATCCGAATGGACTTGAGCATCGCTACTGGTGAGAAGGTTTCGTCACAGTCAACTCCTTTTCTTTGTTTGAAACCTTTTACGACCAGTCGAGCCTTATAGGTCTCTACCTTGCTGTCTGCTTCAGTTTTTATTTTAAAGAGTCATTTACACCCAATAGGCTTAATGCCTTCAAGTGGTGAAACCAAAGTCCATACTTAGTTTTCATACATGGAGTCCATCTCGGATTTCCTGACTTCTTGCCATTTCTCTGAGTTTTTACTACTCATAGTGTAACGCCCGAGAATTTCGAATTTTTAATGGATTAAATTTTTATTTGATTATGTGAATTAAATGAATTTAATTGATAAATGATGTGAGTAAGATGTTTGAAGGTCGTTCTATGACCTAGAATATGTGGATGTGGTTAGTATTCTGGCTATGTGCTAGGATTAATTGTTTTGAATTATCAAGACGAAAATGATGGATTTATGAGAATTTTCCTGTAAAAACACTATTCATCCGATTTCGTTCGGAGCTTAGGTTTGGAATTCTGAGAAACGAGTAATGATAGAATATGAAGACGAGATGGAATATTTAATAATATTTCAGTTATGGCAAAAATGAAGTTTTCGCCTACGGAATTAAAACCTAAGGATTTGTGAAAGAGATTTTCGAAAGGGAAATGTAATGCGTATACTAATTTCTGTTATTTTACGTATGAGATACGTGTATTATACTAGTTTGAATACGAGTATAATATGAAGAATAGTACGACGTATAATATAAAAATTTAATACGCATATTATATGAGTACTAGACGAAGAGAATACGGAAGTTATACGCGTAGAATACGAGAAGTTTTATTGGATTATGAGTTAAGGATTTTGTGTAAACTAATTGGACTTGGACTAATAGCAAGACCAATGAATTAAGTGAGCAAGCCCAAGTCAAAGCCCAATATTAAGGTAAGTCAAGCCTAATATAAGAAACCGAAGCATGGGTCGAACCGATGGGTCACAGGATGGGTAAAACCCATGGGGCAACCCATGGGATGATCCATGAAGGGGTGGGCCGGCCACTTGATGGCCAAGTAAAGTGCAATACTTGATCACCAAGTACTTTACTTGGTGATAAAGTAGTGAATAGTAAGGAGGTGGGAATTGGACCATTTTGCCCTCCAATTGATTTCCTATAAATACAAGGCTAGTGTTGGTTATTTGTTGTTTTGAAAATCTTGTCCAACCTATATTGAGAGAGAGAAAGACCTAGAAACACTTAATCACTTTACTTCCAAGCAAAACATAAGACGTTTATCAAGAACGTGAAGAACGACAAAGGTAAATTCTCATAAATCGTAGTCTTCATCTTTTTCGATTTCTTTCTCGTAGAGAATCGTAGATTGGTGGAGCATGTTTAGTGAGGAGGAATAAGGATGTCTATTAATGATCAAATCATTGATAAGTCATGACCAAATAGAAATCATAAGATTTACGTAAGTAAAAATCGTAGAAAGTTATGAACGTGAACATAGTTATGAACGAACGATTTGAAAACCACTATAGCTAAGTTATGTACATATTGATTGGTTAGGATGTGTATGATGAATCAATGGAGTGTTCCATTTGATTTGGCTTATAGAACACGAGTAATGAAGTTAGAACACGAGTAATGAAGTAATGATAAATCAATGGAGTGTTCCATTCGATGGGTACGTGAGGTTGCCAAATGTTAAACGTAAATACTTTTAACGGAAGAGTGTTGATCAACATAGAGTACAATAGGCTGATCATCTAGAAGTGCTCGTAAGTAAAGATGGATGGATGGCCTTAGTACCGGATGTCCTTTTCAAGTATGAAAACGAAAAGAGTGTGTTCATGGTCTATTGACCGGTTCGGAATTCCTAAGCTATGATATATATACTTTGGAATTGTTGATATGAAATGAGAAGTACTAGTCAAATGTTTCATAGTGCTTCATAGTTAATTGTTAAGTTATGGAAGATAAGCATGTAATTCCTAATGTGATATTCATATGATTCTTTGTGCGAGACTTGCTGAGCTAGAAATGCTCACTCTTGCTTGAACCATATGTTTGCAGCTAAAGTCAAATGAACTGAAAGTTCTAAGAGAGATAAAGGCAAGGCTAAGATGGACAGTTAAACGTCCTGTAATAGTATAGTGTATTTGTATGTAATATACTTACGAAGAATAAAGAATGTATTCGGTTATGAACCTGGGAAAGATTTTGTTATTCTTGTAATACAAAGATAACTAATACAATCATTTTGTTGTTGTCTCAAGGGAATGATTGTATGAATTATAGTATCGTGGAGCACCATTTGTCGGGTTGGAAGATACCCATATTTGGGGGCGTCACAGGTTGTATCAAAGCATTAGGTTATAAAACTTAAGGGGGAAGAACTTTAGGCTAATAACCTCATTAGGAAAAGAAAGGTCCGAAGAAAGTTAACTTGATTCAAATGAGTTAATAAGGTATTGAGGACACTCAGTACCGAAAGATTTAAAAGATGGAAAGTAACCCTAAATAGATTAAATGTGATTTGTGCTTATATTATTGTGTATTATGTACTAATCAATTTGTTATGTGTTATGGTAGATGTCAATCGATAGCTTGATGTATAGGGATATACATGTGGTAAGTGAGGAGTCCGTGAACCGAGTAGAGCCAGTACCTATGGCTGTAGCGGATATACCTGTAGTGATTCTAGAAGAATCAGAACCCGAGGAGTATTTTTCAGAGGAGGATTATTTCGAGGAGACGATGGGATTAGCATCATATCTGAATATGATGATAGAGGTGAAGGATGATATGGAGGTAACATCGGTTAATACGGTGATGCCTGCCTTAGAGTCGACACCTACCGAGACGATGAGGGCAATGTACCTCTCAGTGCTCGACCGTAACGTGCAACTACAAAATATGGTGCAGCACCAAAAGGAAGAGATTAATGATCTCTATGGGGCTAAGGAGTCTGCAGAGTCAGACTATGAGATAGAGCATGATGAGAAGGTGCTCATGACTGACAAGGCGTGGGACTATAAGAACGAGGTTGTTAAACTTCGTAAGAAACTTGTTGAGAAAGACCAAAAGATAGCACGAATGTCATATATAAATGACAGTGCACATAAAGATTTCAAGCTTAAAATAACTTGTTATTCTATTGAGTCGGGACAGACTCAACATACTATAAGTCAAGATATTGTGTCGATTCTAGCAAATGAGAAGCATGAGAATGCTGTTAGGCATTATTAGAAGTTAGAGTAGTAGATATTTTGTATAGTGACATAAAACCCTCTTTTGTATACGTAAAGGGTAGTCTTTTTGTAAATTCCAATTTTTGTGAAAGTCAATCGCGGGATATAAATGTAATAGCTTTTGGCTATGGAAAGCAAGTTGTAAATAGTTTTGAACTATGAAGAAGCATATTAATATAAATGAAGTTTTTATTTAATGTGTTTTGGATGTATGAGTTATTGTTCAATGGTACGACGAATAATAACTAAGTAAGCAAATAAGTAATAACGTAACTTTATTTATTTAATCAGAAATGCCGCCAAGAAGAAGACAACGTAATCAAGAGGCGAAATCGCATAACGATAACCATGGGGGTCATAATAACCCAATGCAAGAGTTCGTTAATTTATTAACGGCTGCATTTAATCAAGCCGGGGGTAGAGCGCCCTCAGGACCTAGGGTAGCACGAACAACTACCTTTAAGGAATTTAAAAGTGTAGGTCCACTTGAGTTCAAGGAAACGACGGAACCAATGGAGGCCCAGACATGGGTCAAAGAAATAGAAAAGGCGTTTGTTATTACAAATGTAGCTGAGGCGCAAAAGACTTCTTTTGCGACTTATATGATGAAGGGGGAAGCCAACTACTGGTGGGAGGCTCACCAGGGTGGGGCTAGAGCTGATACTGTTACATGGGAACAGTTCAAGAAGGAATTCTTCGAGAACTACTTCCCTACTATCATGCAAGGGCGGATGGAGATTAAGTTCCTAGAACTTAAACAAGGGGACATGACAGTTCCCCAATGTACAACCAAATTCAAGGAATTGGCAAGGGCCTAAAACCTTGGCTCTATAGTAGAATTTTGGTTTTTTAGAGTGCTTCTTACGGGACCATTCTGGAAAAGGCGATAATAACAGAGGGTGGTAGTGAGGCGTTGACCCAATACCATAAGGAAAGAAAGAATAAGAGTAAGGGAGATGGAGGAAATAAGGCAGAGGTTGCCAGTGGTAGTGGTAATATACCTAAACGAAAGAATTTTAACCCTGGGAATACTGGGGTGAAACAAGGGGATCCTAAACGTAGGATGGAGGCATGCAAGACATGCGGCAAGACTCATCTGAGAGTCTGTCTAAAAGGGAAAATGGGTTGTTATAGCTGTGGACAGGAGGGACACATATCTCCCAACTGTCCTAATCCTAAGAAAAGCCAAGGCTGTTTTGTGTGTTGGTCGATGGACCACATGGCAAGAAATTACCCGAAGAAGAGGGCGGAGGTCAGTAAGGGTTCTGGTAGTGATAATTTAGCCATTACTGGACCAACACCATCATTAGATAGACCCTCAGTCCGAACGTTTAATATGATTGTCCAAGATGCGGTTACATCGGCGGATGTAGTAGCAGGTATCATTCCAGTCAATGAAATAAATGCTTATGTGTTATTTGACTCGGGTGCTACTTGTTCTTTTATAGCATGTGGATTTGCTAAGGAATTAGGATTAAATTCTAAAATGTTTGAAATACCTTTAGACATTAAGGTAGCAAATGAGGATATAATTTCCATTGAACACATCCATAGGAATTATTTCGTAGATATTAAGGGTAATAGATTATCGGTAGATCTTTTACCGATAAGGTTAAGAGAATTCGATGTGATTCTAGGTATGGATTGGTTAATTAACCATAGCGTAATAATAGATTGTCATAGAAAAAATGTAAACCTGAGGCTTTCTAAGATACCTGAGGTGGTGTTTTATGGTAATAAATCACTGGGATGTTCTTGTTGTTTAACCATGACACAAGCTAGAAAGATGTTAAAGAAGGGGTGTAAGGGTTATCTGTGTCATGTTGTGGATACCCAAAGAGTGGGAACATCATTGGAACAGATAGCAATAGTTTAAGAGTTTGCGGATGTGTTTCCGGAGGAGTTACCCGGTATTCTGCCAGATAGAGATGTAGAATTTGTGATTGATTTGTTGCCGGGTACGGCACCAGTTTCAAAGGCACCATATAAGAGTTGAGATGAAGGAATTAATGGTTCAATTACATGAACTATTAGATAGAAAATACATTTAACTGAGTGTGTCTCCATGGGGAGCACTGGTATTGTTTGTAAATAAAAAGGATGGGTCGTTACGACTTTGTATAGACTATCGAGAGTTTAACAAGTTAACGATTAAGAATAAATACCCGTTGCCCAGGATTGATGATCTATTTGATCAGTTGAAAGGGGCAAAGTATTTTTCTAAAATAGATTTACGTACGGGGTATCATCAACTGAAAGTGAGGAAGGAGGATGTACCTAAGACGGCTTTCAAAACTCGTTATGGGTATTACGAGTTTCTGGTTATGTCGTTTGGGTTGACCAATGCGCCAGCCGCATTTATGGATATGATGAACAGAGTGTTCAAACAGTATTTGGATAAGTTCGGTGTAGTGTTCATTGATTATATTCTAGTCTATTTTAAGACGCAAGAGGATCATGCTGAACATTTAAGGATAGTGTTGGAAACACTACGTAGGGAGAAGTTGTATGCGAAATTCACTAAGTGTGAATTTTGGCTTAAACGAGTACAGTTTCTAGGACATGTTATAGACAAAGATGGCATATCCGTAGATCCAGCGAAGGTGGAAGCGGTGAATGAGTGGGAGCAACTGAAAACGCCAACTGAGGTTCGGAGTTTTCTGGGGTTAGCGGGATACTATAGAAGGTTCTAAAATAGCTACTCCGTTAACAAATCTGACAAGGAAGTCGGTGAAGTATGTGTGGACAGAAAAGTGTGAAAATAATTTTCAAGAGCTAAAAAGGAGGTTAAGTGAGGCACATGTATTATCCTTATCAAATGATACAGGGAATTTTGTAATTTATAGCGATGCTTCGCATAGAGGACTGGGTTACGTGCTCATGCAGCATGACAAAGTCATTGCGTACGCGTCACGTTAGTTAAAAGATTATGAGAAGGTTTATCCTACTCATGACCTAGAATTAGCAGCTGTAGTGTTTGCCTTAAAAATATGGAGACACTATTTATACGGGGAGAAGTGTGAGATATATGTAACAACCCGATATTTTCTACATAAATAAATAAGAAATTTTGCGTATAATTTTTTTTTTATTTAAGGATGAGGATTTGTACAAGATAATGTGTATGTGTATTTATGTGATAAATAAAAATATAGTTATTGACATAAATATTTACAAGTAATTTTATTTTTAGATTTATTGATTATTATAGAGTATATTCTAATAATAATTAAATTATGGTAGAAATTTTTTATTAATTATTTTCTATAAAAATATAATCATATATTATTTAAATAATATATGAAGTGATTTTTAGAATAATTATAATAATTATTTTATTATATGAATTTTAGTACAGGCTATTAAGTTAATTATTTTACTTTAATTATTAAGGTTAAATATGAAGAATAAATCAGATATGGAATCCAACCCCTAATTTTGGATTATTGTCAAGGTATGAAAATAATAATATAATATTAATTATATTTTAATTTTTCAGTGCTATGAATATGTATTGTACTTCCGTATTGATAATGGTAAGTCAATTACGGTGTATTATGACCAAACCCTAGTAATAATGTTAAACCCTAATTTGAGATCCAAATTAGAGTGCAAGATTGTTTTATAAGTGTGTCCTATAATTTATGTCGTGTATTAAATGTATTAATTAGCAGAACCCTAATTAAAATTCTAGAAACCCTAATTTTTATTTTTGAAAAACCCTAAGTGATTATAAAACCCTAATTTCTAAAATGAGAAACCCTAATTTGAAATTCAAATTAGAGTTCGAGATTGATTGGTGATTGTGTTAATGTATTTAATTAACAAGTATTAGATTTTATTGTTAATTATGGAAAACCTAATTAGCAATTTAAAACCCTAAATATCTGGAACCCTAATTTGATAATTAGGAAAAAAAACCTAATTATAATCGGTAACCCTAATTATCAAGATCTTAAACCCTAATTATAAAACCTAGAAATTCTTTTGTGCTAGATAACCTTAGGGTTAAACCCTAAATGTCAAACCCTAAGGGTTTGTATCAAATGACCAATCTAGAAATAAAATTTATATGGGAATGACCAAAAAGCCCTTTTGTCACATTTTTATGTTTGCTTGCAAATCTATACAAGATGAGAGTTAGTGACCAACTCATACCAACTTCATGTGACTCAAAATGGATAGCACACAACCCTAGCTCAGCCATTCATGCATTTAATTTGTCTATAAATAGATTGAAGGAGAGAGAAAATGCATTTGTTTACTAAAAAATTGCACAACACCTAGCCAAGACTTCCTCTCACAAAGACCCACGAAATTTGTAAGTTTTATAGTCCCAAAACACAGCCCCACGTTCACCATAAACAAATCAGCAACACAAAATCAGAAATTTATCAAAGAAAGGTATAAAACCCTAGCTTTAATTTCTGTTCAAAATCTGTGATAGATGTTATGATTAAGTGTTAGAATATGTTGTTTATGTTGTCTAATGTTGATCTGGGTTGCTAGATGTTAGATCCATAACACCTAGAGGCTCAGATTTAAGTTTTAAAGAATCTGGAATTTTTTTTTTGAGGTCTGACAATGAATGTCAGGCCTTATAAATCATTGCTCGTTTGTTGTTTGTGTTGTTTTAAAAGCTTCATTATGCAGCCTGGTATATGGTCTTTAAGATGCAAGTGGTAGAATAGCCATTTGATGTCTGAAATCAAAGATATTTAAGGTCAAATCCCATTGACCGACGTTGACTGCACGAAATTCTGGGCAGCCCAGAACCTAAAAATCGTGTTTGACAGTTTTTTTGAACAGCCCAGATCTTTGTGTTGTTAGACGTTTTAGTTTGATTGTTGTATCTAGCTTGTATTCTTGTATATGAAATCTAATATTATGCCTTATAATATCCTAATCATCAAACTGTGTGATTATAGTGGACGGTCAAACCAGGCCAAACGATCATGGAGGCTGTTTTCTGGGTAACCCAGAAAACGCTTGACCGTGTCGTCTGACATGGTTTGACCAGTGCGAATCTACTTGATAGGTTGTTGTTTTAGTGATCTACTGTGATATAACCCTTCCTTGTCATGTTGGCTACATACTGAATTCATTACATCACTAAAAGATTGCACAGATTTCAAGTTATGGAAGCCCAAAAGTGTATGCTCGAACTGTTCTTCATTTCTGGGTAACCCAGACCCAGAAATGAAGAACAGCCTTTGACAACACTTTTGGAGGCTAAGATCTCCTTGGTTATAGGTGTTATGAATATTTTTATTGGTGGATCTTGTAGTCTTACAGTAATACTACACGATCTGATCAACAAATTGCCCAGAAACACATCATACACGAATTTAATCTCGGTCAAAGTAGCTAGCCCGGTGTCTTACTTGATTTCTGGGTTTTGCTTGAAGAACACCAAGAACACCTATAGCGATAGTTTTGTCACTATAGGTGGCCTTTAGCGACAGACAACTTATTATTTTTCGGAAATTAATTATTAAATAGAAAAAAATATTTTTTAATTATTAAAAATACAAATTCAATTATTAAAAATTATTTTAAATTTCAAAAATTAGTTTTTAATTATTTTAATAAATTTCATAAATATTTAATATTTTTTGAATATTAAAAGTATTTAATTATAATATTAAATAAATTATTTAAAAATGATTTTAATATTGGAAAAATTATTAAAAATTATATTATGATATAAGAAAAGATTTTAAGTTATTTTTAATGACTTTTAATATTTTGTGATAAATTTCATTAATAAATTGATATTAATGGTAATTAATTTATTTACTAAATAAATTAAATAAATTAATTAAAAATAATTTTATTATATTAAAAATCATTTTAAGTAATAATAAGGTATTTAAATATATTTTAAGTTATAAAATATAAATTTTAATATTTAAAGATAAATTTCATTAATTAATTATTATTAATAATATTAAAATTATTTAATAATTTAGTTTAAAAAAATGATTTTAATATTATACAATTTATTTTAAATGAAAATAAAGTGTTTAAAAATATTTTAAGTTATAAAATATAACTTTTAATATTTAAAGGATAATTTCATTAATAAATTAATATTAATGCTTATTAACTTATTATTAAAAATAGTAATTTTATTTAGTAATTATATTAAATAAATAGTTTAAAAATAGTTTTATTAATTTAAAAATCATTTAAAAGGATATAAATGAATTAAAAATATTTTAAGTTATGAATAATGACTTTTAATATTTTGATAAATAGAACATTAATACCTTAATAATTAATAGTAATTATTTAAAAATGATTTTAAATGTTTTAAAAATCATTTAAGGGTAATATTAATACTTTAAAAATATTTTGAGTTATTATAAATAACTTTAATAGTTTGAATATGATTTCATTAATAGTTTAATATTAATTAGATATTAATGATAATAGAATTATTTAGTAATTAAATCATTTAATAATGATTCCGAGGTTTGAAAATTCATGATAAATAATAATAAATGTTTAAAATTTATTATAAGTCATTTAAAAATAATATGACTGATTCGTACGGATATTGAGTTACAGAAAAGAGTCTTAGACTCAATAATTTCCGATAAAGCTGTCGGTAGACTGACATGTTTCAGAAATTGATCTGGACTTAAATAATTTGATTAGATAAGTGATTATTTGTGATTCAATGGTTATTAAACATATGTGCCAATGTGATTAGGTTATGTGCTGACTGCAATAAGCAGTGTTATGTGTTATAGTATATGGTTCTAATCGAACGAACGATCTTATTAATGATAGGTCGTGAAATAAGCGATAAATCTAAATTACAATCTGTAAGCAGCGCTTCAGGCAAGTATCTAACTCTTTGCATTTACTTTATGCAACGAACATGCGTAAGATAATATCCGAATTGTTCATTTCAATTGTTCAAATATTTTAACCTTTGTATATACTTATGCAACGATTCTGTATAAGTAAGTTATTAAACTATAATTGTTGTACAAGTTCCTTTATTCTGTTATTATTGATCAAATTATATATTCTGATATTTAATTTCTAAAATATGGTTATACAAGTGTCCCCACTTGGATAATCATTATATTTTATCACATGTTGATACATACTTATCGGTGTTCAGTATGTATAAGTTGAATTAAAAGTCGTCTAAGCTATTTGATCCAGCTATACATATATTTAAAGTTGTTGTTGAACAAGATAAAACTTTTTCCAACTAAATTATTTTGGTTTAGATTTAAGACTGGTATGAACACCCCAAATATGGGAAACTTTTATGCGCCTAAGGCGGGAATGTTGGACGAAAATATTATCCTTTAATGTAGTATTGATCAATACAGGGCATAACGAGCTGATCACCTCCCGTGCCCGTAAGTAATGACGATTTACAGATGAAGTTCTGTTTAATCTTTTCGAAAATAGAAAATAATGTTCATAATTTGTCAACTGATTCTCATTTATAGTCAGTACGTAGTTTCAAAAATTCAAAATTGAAATGATATGTTGTTTATTATCGGTTCAGTTTACTTTACAACTGTTGATTCGTTGTAGAAGTATCATTCAAAGAAAATATTTAATTCGTTCAGCTAACTATTATTGTTGCTATTACTTGCTAGGCACTCAAATGCTCATCCTTGCTTAATTTAAATGTTTTCAGGTAAGTGTGAAGAACCAGAAAGCTCATGCAAGAACAAGTGAAAAGGAAAGCAATCAGAACATGTTTAAATGGGTTTTTTTGTAATAGTTAGAATGTATTTAAGATAATGGTATATATATCATGTAAAGAATATAGTAAAGGTTACGTACTTGGGATTAGACTATGATAAATGTAAGTTAAGTTGATATTTATATTATTGTTATTATTATTGGTATTATTCCGCTCATAGAAATGGTATCGTGAAGAACCGAGTTCGGGTTTCAAGTACCCGAGTTTGGGGTCTTTACAATATACACGGACCATAAAAGTCTGAAATATATCTTTACACAGAAGGAGTTGAATATGAGGCAGAGAAGGTGGTTAGAGTTAATAAAAGATTACGACTGTGATATTTTGTATCATCCGGGAAAAGCAAATGTTATAGCCGACGCGTTAAGTCGGAAGGGTAGAGAAAAATTGTCAATGTTAACAACTCAGAATGAGTTAATAACTGAGATGACAAGGATGGAGTTATAAGTTAAGTTACCAAGTGAAATAGTGGAGATGTTATTCTCAATAGAGACTCGACCAACAATAGTGGAACGGGTTATGGAAGTACAGATAAGTACTGAAGAATATGAACGAATGAAAAAGATAATGTAGGATGACGTGAAGACTAAGTATAACCTTAATAAAGAAGGTTTACTTTATTTTGAGGGAAGAATTTGGGTTCCAACTAATTCCGAGTTGAAAGGAGAGATTATGTATGAGGCCCATAGTTCGAGGTACTCGATACATCCTAGTAGTACTAAGATGTATCAAGACCTTCGACAGAACTTTTGGTGGCCAAACATGAAGAGGGAAATCACATAATACATTTGTAAGTGCTTAACTTGTCAGAAAGTTAAGGCTGAACACCAACGATCGAGTGGGTTGTTGCAGTCACTAGAAATTCCAGAGTGGAAATGGTAGCATATCACCATGGACTTTGTGGTAGGACTTTCAACAACGAGGAAAGGATACGATGTTATTTGGGTAATAGTGGATCAGTTGACGAAATTAGCTCATTTTTTACCAATAGGAGTTAGGTATAACCTAGAGCAATTAGCTGAGCTTTATGTCAAGGAAATTATTTCTAGACATGGAGTACATGTTTCGATTGTGTTCGATCGTGATCCACGATTCACGTCGAACTTTTGGAGGAGTTTGCAAGAGCAAATGGGAATGCATTTGAGATTGAGTATTGCGTATCATCCATAGACGGATGGACAAAGTGAACGAACAATTCAAACGCTAGAAGATATGTTAAGATCTTGCGTTATGGATTTCAAGGGGAGTTGGGACGAACATCTACCTTTGGTAGAATTCACTTACAACAATAGTTTTCACGCTAGTATAGGCATGTCGCCTTACGAAGCGTTGTATGGGAGGAAGTGCAGAACACCATTTTGTTAGGATGAAGTAGGTGAACGTCGAATGTTGGGGTCTGAGATGGTACAACAAACGGCAAACATGATTAAGCTGATAAGAACCCGATTGGTAGCAGCTAAAGATAGATAAAGAAAGTATGTAGATCCTCATCGAGAAAGGAGGGAGTTTGAAATAGGATCGTATATCTTTCTAAAAGTGTCGCCTTGGAAAGGGAAGATACGTTTTGGGAAGAAAGGGAAGTTAATTCCAAGGTTTATAGGACCTTTTGAAATTTTAAAAAGGGTAGGAGAGGCAGCTTATGAAGTAGCTTTACCTCCAGAGATGGAAAGAATACACAATATGTTTCACGTGTCAGTGTTACGTCCTTATAAATCGGACTACAAGCACGTAATAGAATATGAATCTATCCAAGTAGAAAAAGACTTAACGTGTGAAGAACTTTCGATTCAGATTGTTGATAGGAATGAACAAGTCTTGAGAAATAAAGTAATACCTTCAGTAAAGGTAATTTGGAGTAACCACGATGCTGAAGAAGTAACGTGGGAGCTCAAAAGTAAAATGAAGAAAAGGTTTCCTCATTTGTTTATGTAATTAGAGTGAGATTCTAGAGACAGAATCCTTATAAGGAGGGAAGAATGTAACGCCCGAGAATTTTGGATTTTTAATGGATTAAATTTTTATTTGATTATGTGAATTAAATGAATTTAATTGATGAATGATGCGAGTAAGATGTTTGAAGGTCGTTCTATGACCTAGAATATGCGGATGTGGTTAGTATTCTGGCTATGTGCTAGGATTAATTATTTTGAATTATCAAGATGAAAATGAAGGATTTTCGAGAATTTTCCCGTAAAAACACTATTCATCCGATTTCGTTCGGAGTTTAGGTTTGGAATTCTGAGAAACGCGTAATGATAGAATATAAAGACGAGATGGAATATTTAACAATATTTCAATTATGGTAAAAATGAAGTTTTCGCCTGCGGACTTAAAACCTAAGGATTTGTGAAAGAGATTTCCGAAAGGGAAATGTAATGCGTATACTCATTTCGGTTATTTTACGTATGAGATACGAGTATTATACTAGTTCAAATATGAGTATGATATGAAGAATAGTACGACGTATAATACAAAAATTTAATACCAATATCGTATGAGTACTAGATGAAGAGAATACAGAAGTTATACACGTAGAATACGAGAAGTTTAATTGGATTATGAGTTAAGAATTTTGTGTAAACTAATTAGACTTGGACTAATAGGAAGACCAATGAATTAAGTGAGCAAACCAAAGTCAAAGCCCAATATTAAGGTAAGTCAAGCCCAATACAAGAAACTGAACCGCGGGTCGAACCGGCGGGTCACAAGGTGGGTAAAACCCATGGGGCAACCCATGGGATGATCCATGAAAGGGTGGGTCGGCCACTTGATGGCCAAGTAAAGTGCAATACTTGATCACCAAGTACTTTACTTGGTGATAAAGTAGTGAATAGTAAGGAGGTGGGAATTGGACCATTTTGCCCTCCAATTGATTTCCTATAAATACAAGGCTAGTGTTGGTTATTTATTGTTTTGAAAATCTTGTCCAACCTATATTGAGAGAGAGAAAGAGCTAGAAACACTTAATCACTTTACTTCCGAGCAAAACATAAGACGTTTATCAAGAACGTAAAGAACGACAAAGGTAAATTCTCATAAACCGTAGTCTTCATCTTTTTTGATTTTTTTCTCGTAGAGAATCGTAGATTTGTGGAGCATGTTTAGTGAGGAGGAATAAGGATGTCTATTAATGATCAAATCATTGATAAGTTATGACCAAATAGAAATCATAAGATTTACGTAGGTAAAAATCGTAGAAAGTCGTGAACGTGAACATAGTTATGAACGGACGATTTGAAAACCATTATTGCTAAGGTATGTGCATATTGATTGGTTAGGATGTGTATGATGAATCAATGGGGTGTTCTATTTGATTTGGCTTATAGAACACGAGTAACGAAGTTATGGCGAATTTTGCAAAAATAGACGTTAATCGTCGAAATCGTAGAAATCTCGGATTAAGAGTCAAAAGTAGTCGTGTGACTTGAAAACGTTGGTTTCCAATGTTAACACGTGAGATAAGGTATTTAAGAGTCGTGGACGCAAGAATTGTCGAATTTCGACTTATAACGAAGAAAATGAGTATTGAACGGTCGAAAACGTTAAAAGAACGCTCAAAAATGAAGTCAAAGATGAATTTCGAGTTAACGGATTCAAAAATATGAAATTCTTATATGATTACATAGAGGGTGTAATTTGTGAGTTGAAGGCTTTTGAATGGGTCGATTCGGATGTAAAACGAAGAAGTTATGAAGCCGGGAAGTTCGTAGAAAAAGTTAACTGTCAAAACCAACTGAGGCACAGGGGTGGCGCCGCAGTGCCAAACCCAGTAGTAATGGTCACGCCGCAGCGCCGGCTCCGGGCTCTGTGTGACAACCCGAAAAATCGGATTGTCAAGAATTTAAGTTAAAGAATTAGTTATTAATAAAATGAATTTTTATTAATACTATTATGTGCTATGTGTTCATTAATCGTTCTATAACCTAGAATGATTATTAATCGAGAGGATTCTGGCTACGAGCTAGACCAAACGAGTAAGAATTTTCAAGACGAAAATAAAAGTTTTTCGGGAATAAAATATTTTTCGGGGAAAAAGACGAAATAGGCATTATTCACCCGTTTCTGCTCAGAGATTTATTTTGAAATTCCGAGAAGTTATAGATTACGTTTATTTCTGAGACGTGATGGAATATTCAATAATATTTCAGTTATGGCAAAAACGAAGTTTTCGCATGCGGACTCAAAACCTAAGGGTTTGGAAAAGTGAGTTCCGAGAATTTTATGATCACGTATAATGATTAGGGTTATTATGCGTGAGAAATACGAGTATGATACGAGTTATTATACGAGTATATTACGAAGATTAGTACAACGTATAATACGAATATCGTACGAACAATATACGAAGAGAATACGAGCATACGAGAATGGAATGCGTAGAATACGATTAGTCTTAATGGACTTTGTGTTCATGGACTTTTGTAGAATCCAATTGGACTTGGATTATGTCAAGCCCAAAGATTTGTGAAGTTAAGCCCAAGTTAGGCCCAATAAGAATTAGGGTTAAGGCCCAAACCAAGAAAAGAAATCGCAGATCGAACCGATGGGTAAACGGATGGGTAAAAACCATTGGGGCAACCCATGGGGTGACCCATGGGCATGTGGGCCGGCCACTTGGCCACCAAGTAAGGGTGGTGGCCAAGTTAACTTGGTGGCTAAGTTGTTAAGGAGGTGGGAATAGTAAGGAGGTGGGGGCGAAATGACTATTTTGCCCTTAGCTTTGGTTTTCTATAAATAGAAAGCTTAACTTTCATTTTCTAGGATTTTGAAAATCCTAGAACTTGAGAGAGATAGAGAGAGCTCGGTTGGGAGAGAAGAGGAAGAGCATGAGCATGAACGCTCGGATCAAAAGTGATCGTGAAATAGAAAAGCTAGCAAATCGCCGGCTTTGTCTAACGGAAGAGAAATAAAGAAGAACGGTAATCCGAACCCTAGTTTCTTCTACTATTTTCTTTAAGTTTAATATGTTTAAAACATAACTTAATGAGAATAAGGAGTAAAACATGTTAGTAATGATTTCATATGGTTGAAATCATGAGAAAATAAGAAATGAGAAATAAGAAATTTAGTTTATAAATTTCTTAAGCAAGTATGAGATTCGTGAGGATTTTGAGCGATCCGAATGAATATTATGAACGAGTAGGTGTATTAAGTAAGGAATGGTGTTCTATAACATCAAATTCTAAGAAAAAGTGAAATCGTAATCCAAAATATCGATTAAAAACGAAGAACGCGAAGAACACGCGAAGAACACGAAGAACGTTGTTGATGGACAAATTTAAAACCATCGTAGTGTAAATGTTGTTGATGGACAAGTTTAAAACCATCGTGTATAAGTTAGTTGCTTCTTGCTTGGTTAGGAACGTTAGAAACGTTCATGAAGAACGGATTTAAACGGAGCTATAACGAAGTTATGGCGAAATTTTGTAAAAGACGAACGAGAATTTGAAAGTTAGTAAATGAACCCGAACGTGTAGGGTTTCATAAGAATGTAAGAGAACGTATAATATGTGAGTCGTGGACTCAAGAACGAACGAATTCCGAGTTCGGATGTCCGAATTACGGACGAACGAACGAAGAACGTTAAAAGCATAAAATGAACGAAGGGTCAAGATTAAGCCAATTGAATGGCTTGTTAATGGATCCAGAATGAAGTTCTGTCTGAGGGGTATTGAAGTAAGTAAGATAAGGAAGAGAATGGCTTTGGAACGACCTCGTTCCGAGTTATAACGAAGAAGTTATGAGATCATAAAGTAAGAATCTCAAACTTGACTTAACACTTAGAAAAAATTTCCTAGGGTTTTGTCTTGGCACCGCAGCGTGGGAAGGGGCGCCGCAGCGCGAGAAGGGACGCCGCAGCGTGAGCTCGGCCATACACTTCTGGAGAATGGCGCCGCAGCGCGAGAGGAAAGGCAAGGCACGGCGCCGCAGCGCCAGTGCAGTGCAATACCCAGAAATGAGATTTTAACTGCTCAATTTCTCGGGGGATGTGCAAGAAATAAGTATGAACATATAGTTCACGTAATGTAACACTTAGTCAAGTGTTTTAAACCTTTAGCAAAGATTGAATGAAAAGATTAAACGAGATTAAAAGACGAACAAGTAAAGGTTTAATGAGAGATTAAGAGACAAGCAACGTGAACGTTGAATACGTAAACGATCCTCGTGAATTGTATTCGCGTTTGACGAACGTGCTAAGTATACCCTAGTTGTATGACTTAGACGTTGACGAAGGTAGTAAGTAAGATACGAATAGTATCAAGAGAGCCGTAGTGAACGCTAATAAGATTACTGAAAGCCGAATATAAGTCGGGTGAGAATGATAGAATGCAAAGTAAGCGCTGAACACTTTAACCAGCGTAAGGGTTGAGTGTAAGCGAGTGTTAAACGGGCAGAACCTACACCCTGTGTATGGTTTAACCGTAATATAATGTTGATTAACCGTGAGCGGTGAAGAAACTAAATTGGAGATAATAACGTATAACGTTAAGAAGTCGAGTTAATAAGTATAACTTGGACAATGTTCCGAGTTGAGGGAACCGGACGTTGTAAGATATGAATAAGTTCATATGAAATGTTTTACGCTATGGTCTCATAGTATTAACAATGAATGATTGTTCCGAGTGTACAAAAGATTGTATGACTTAGACAATAAAGAATGATTCCTGAGGTATGGAATTTAGTTGCCAGAAAGTCATAAGGAATAAGAAGTTGACTTAACGAACATTATAGTTTAATGGTTCGTATAAGTTAAGATAAGTTTAGGTTGTGGTACAATCGTAACCTTTGATGGTTGACATATGGGAGCTGGGCTAAACAATTCCTTCAGAGAGCGAAGGTATATACAAAACTGGCAACCGATCTAACTCACTGTGTGGGCAGTGTAGATGAGACGAGAACTTGTTTGTTGGTTATTTGTAGGAAACCACTCAGAGTACCATATGGACTACTAGCAGAAGAGCGATGTGTGCTGAGTCCTAGAGAAGTATAAAAAGAAGATAAGAATGTGAATCGTCAAAGATGATGAACGTGTTGGGTAAGACATCTCCGAATGTCATGAAGCCGTAAACCGGTAGTAATGAAACTTAGTCGCGTAAGCTTAAATTACAATAGCGCGAACCTTAAGAAGTAAAGTTAAGTAAACCAATGCATAAGTCAAGTATATGACTAATTGGTGTACTTGTTATTTCTTTATTTGTTATATAGGGTTTTGAATAAGCATTTCAGCGTAAACTGTAAGCTGTAGCTATGCGTAAGGCAAGTTTCCTAACTTCATTCATATTTTAAATGAATGCTAGTTTCTAAAACTTCTCAGATATTGAACTTGAGAGGTTCTGTCTATGTGGGAATGTGCGATATTTGTACAAGATGGTAGTATGTATGAGGCCTTGAGCTACAATGTGAACACTTCGGTGTTTCTGTAAGATGAACTGTTCTATGTTTGAACTGTTCAATAAAAGAATGTTCTGTTTATACATGAACCGTTATTGATAAGAAAGTAGAGAATGAAAGTATTTCAAAGTGCATGTGACTAATATTTTAAAATGATAGGAATCAAGACTATTCCTATTATTCAAGCTGCTTCATAACCTTTGTTCGGTTATTGAAGTTCTGAAGAATGTTTAAACTCTCGAAGTTGTTTGTTCAACTGTTATGACTTGTTGGGCAATTGAATGCTCACACTTGCTTTAAATAAAAACATTTTCAGCGAACGATGTTAGAAAGAACTTAAGGATCCCGTAAAGATCAAGCTGAGCGGTATTCAGACGAAGTGCCATTCATTATATGAATGTGCGTGAAGAGCGAGTGAAGACTTGTAATATAGAATGATAGAATTAAACTATATACTAGTTTAATGAACAGTTATGAATCCTTTGTGGCGGATGAAAGTCACTCGTGTAAGATGTAAAGAATAATGTAATTATCATTATTTGTAATGAAAGAGGTTTTGTGGTTATAGAACCTGGGATTTTAGAATATATGTTATTATATTTTAGTATATAATGATGTATGTTTGGAGGAAAATGGGATAGTGACGTACGGAATCCGGATGTGAAAATAGACCGAATTTCGGGGCGTTACACTCTGGCTACTGTTAGTTGGCACCGCAGCGCTAATAATGTACTAGAGTCTTGCACCACAACGTCAGTAGTAGAAAAATGTTGACCAAGTTAGGTTTTTGTTCTATTTGAATGTAGACCTAAGGTAAGACATTGAAGGTAATTAAGGTACATAATTAAGATGACCTTAAATCACTAATGAAGTGATAACGTTAGAATATTTAGTATGGTTTAATAAGAATTAAACGAAGAATGTGAGAATGAAATAAGCGCACCATGAATGATGTTTAACATTGGTAGTTCACCAATGATGATCGAATGTTGGTTAATAACGTAAGAACGTTAATAAGCCGTAGCGAAGTATAAAAAGACGGATTGACTTTATTAAACGAAATAAATTCAAGTAAGATATAGAAGAGAAAGAAGTTGGTTAAAGCTATAAAGTTAGTTTGTTTGATAACTAATTACAGTGTGCTATGTGAATATATCATGTAGATCCTGTAAGGACTGAAAATTGATTGAATTATATATTCGAAGACACTTGAAGGAAAGTCGTTCTTAACACTTGTCTAACCTCCATGTTAGCCAAGTTTTTCTATGATGTAGGTGTTGAAATACATGAATGTTTTTCAAGAAAGAGTCGATGCCTGTTTTAACTCGGCTAGACTGGTATTGAAGAATGAATTGATTTGTTTACAAGTCTTTCATTATGGAATTGTTAACACTATCCTATGCCAAGTATTTGATACGGATGAGAAGGTAAGTTTGTCTATGTACAAACAAAAGTATTTTCATCGATTATTCGATGGGCACATCAGGTTGCCAAATTTTAAACGTAAATACGTTTAATGGAAGAGTGTTGATTAACATAGAGTACAATAGGCTGATCACCTAGAAGTGCTCGTAAGTAAAGACGGATGGATGGCCTTAGTGCCGGATGTCCTTTTCAAGTATGAAAACGGAAAGAGTGCGTTCATGGTCTATTGACCGGTTCGGAATTCCTAAGCTATGATATATATACTTTGGAATTGTTGATATGAAATGAGAAGTACTAGTAAAATGTTTCATAGTGCTTCATAGTTAATTGTTCAGTTATGGAAGATAAGCATATAATTCCTAATGTGATATTCATATGATTCTTTGTGTGAAACTTGCTGAGCTAGAAATGCTCACTCTTGCTTGAACCATATGTTTGCAGCTAAAGCCAAACGAACTAAAAGTTCTAAGAGAGATAAAGGCAAGGCTAAGATGGATAGTTAAACGTCCTATAATAGAATAGTGTATTTGTATGTAATATACTTATGAAGAACAAAGAATGTATTCAGTTATGAACTTGGGAAATATTTTGTTATTCTTGTAATACAAAGATAGCTAATACAATCGTTTTGTTGTTGTATCAAGGGAATGATTGTATGAATTATAGTATAGTGGAGCACCATTTGTCGGGTTGGAAGATACCCAGATTTGGGGGCGTCACACATAGCATATTCGTAATTCAATGAATCATCATTATTTATGATGCGTACCTCATTGTCATCCTCTATGACGAATCCATACCTATCAGGTATCTTCAGTACTCTTCCAGATTTACGAATAGGGTGTGCTATAATAGGTTCTTCCACTTATTTAGGTACCTAACTTTGATCTGTAGTATTTTATGATTCTTGAACCTCTTCAAGATATATCTTACTCCCACTAACCCATTCAAGGATAAACTCCTTTTCCAAGAAGGTAGCATGTTTCGCAACAAATACCTTTTGATCAGTTGGATGATAGAAATAATACCCTGATGTTTCTTTAGGGTATCCCACAAATCTACACTTGTCGGATCTAGTCTGTAGCTTATCGGTTTCAAACTTTTTGACATAAGCTAGACAACCCAATGTAGACACTTGAAATTTTCTGCATACCTGTCATTAACATTGCAGGAGGGCAGAATCGTCTTTCAGAGATAACCCTGGAAGACAGCTCAGTTCAATCCCAGAGATAACCCTGGGATACTCAGTATTACCATCTCGGAGATAACCCCGAGACATCCAGCTCAGACCCGGATACCACCGAAAGTTTCAACCTCAACCCATGAAACAACACCGGGAGTTTCAGTTTTAACCTCGAAGATAACCCTGAGGAATGCAGTTCAAATACCATAAATCACACTGGAGAAGGCCGTGTCATCTCGGGGATAACCCCGAGATACTAAGTCTCAGCCCCGAAAACAACACTGGGAAAGACATCGTCAGCCTCGGAGATAACCCCGAGGCAAGCAGTTGCAGTTCTGGAGATAACCCCGAAAATGCTTGTTTCAAATCCATGCAAACAGCTTCAGAACACTCGGCAAAAGCCCCGAGGCTCTCATTCTACAAGCTCAGAGATAACCCCAGGAAGTTAGGCACATCTCAGAAATAACCCTGAGGACGGTCAACACCTGCAGCAGTGCAATCTTAGCGATAACCCTGAGCAACGACTGCTAACACAGCTCAAATCGGAGATAACCCAGACGAAGGGCATGACCGTTATTTTGCCATCCCAATGCCATATCACACCATCTCAACAACAACATACATACATTCTACACAGCAATGTTCTACAAGAACCAAGGAGCGCCACTCCCGAGTGACTACTGCACAAGACAGCACACCAGATAGAATTTGAAGCTTGAAGACCAAGGGCATGGTCCCATCTTCCTGACTTCGAATAACCTCTAATCCCATGTAATTGTGCAGCTCTAGACAATAGCATGCCGAAAAAGGTCTTATACACCTCGATCAGATGCCCGAATTTAAGTTTTGAAAGTTCGAGCGGACATCAAGTTGCACGCGTGCACGTACTTTGAGATGGCGGAACCCGTGGAACCCGGGGCACCCCGGGCAGTCGTAGGTGCATCTGCGGCTGCAACAGGTACACCTGCAGCTCTCCCCTCTATAAATAGAGGGCTTGAGGCAGCCATTTTACAAAGATAAAAGGCGAGAAAGCCCTGTCCAATTTGCTATGTAGACACTATAAACTGAGTGCTTTCTCATTTTAAACACTTGTGAGCTTATATATTGCTATATTTTTACATGCGGGACCCGAGTGTTCATCCCTTTAAAGTTGTTGAAGTCTTCTTTGGCAGTCCACTGTAAGCCTTCTTACACTTTCTAAAGCCTTTCTCCATTACTGTACACACACAGTTCTTCACGTTGAGAGTCATGTAGTGTGTGTATGCCCGGACTTCGATCCGTGGCTTTTATTTCTTTTTGTATATATATATATATATATATATATATATATATATATATATATATATATATATTTACATTTCTGTCAGGCCTGGAGTTTACTTCATTGCCTTTTACTGCTTTATTTACATTTCGTCCCGCCTGGAGTTTACTTCGTGGCGGTTGATCGTTTTATTACTTTAATTACATTTACAATCCCCCATGGAGGTGCTTCATGATAGTCGATTGTCTACAAAAAAAAACACACACACACACACACACACACACACACACACACACACACACACACACACACATATATATATATATATATATATATATATATATATATATATTTATCGCTTTTATATATTTACATTTTCGGTCCCCCATGGAGGTGCTTCGTGGTGGTTGATCATGTCCGTATATATATATTTACAGCTTTTATATATATAACTGTTTACAGTTTTCATATAAATTACAGCATCATATGAGCCTAGGAATCATGTGATCGTAGATTCAGTATACTTTATAAGTAGGTTTTATATCTACTTATTGGATATCAATTCACAAGAACTATGCCCATCTCAAGCACATTTTAGTATGTTTTTAGTTACATTTCATGATAATTTGCATTGCATGCACTGAGAACTCCTTTTGTGCAAAAGTGTAGGAAATGACATGAGCTCGGCATTGGTAGATGGCGTGTGATCAACGAAAGCACAACATGAGGATCGAGTGAACAAAAGAGCTAAGCAGTGGTGAACAAAAGTGCAAAAGTTACATGTTAAAGCATCAGTAGCAGCATGACACAGAAGCAGAAGCAGCAGCAGAACCTGAGAATTCAAACTGTAGAAGCCGCGCGGCTGCACGGCTATACAAGTTTAAACAAGCGTGCCCGCGCAAGCACCCGGACATAGCATACTTTACACACGCGCGCCCGCGCGAGGATTACGAAGGGACAGCGCGCGGCCGCGCGATACATTGGTTGAAGCTGCTGACTTTATTTTAATTTGCGTAACTGAGAGGGGAGTTAAATTAGGGTTTATATATTAGATGTACTTTCATTATGTAGAGAAGATTCCACCCTTTAGGGGATCACATAGATACTGATATTTTCTCTCTTTAATATATTAGAGTAGATTAGTGTAGGTACATTCTAGAGGGGATTAGATCCGAAGACTTGAAGTAATTAGAAAGCATTAGAGATTCGATCTTGGATCAGGAGAATAGATTTGAACTACAATTCTATACTCTTACTCTCTCTTTGATTCTTAATTGTATCTTATGATGTTTATCCCATATATGGATGATAGTGTTAATTCAGATATGATTTAAATTCTATTCTGAGATTGCAATGGATTCTATGCATTAGTTATTTCTGATATATTGCATTGTTAGCCTTATTGATTGCTATGAGATTATCTATTAAGATTCATGCTTATTTGCTTAGTTGATTGGCCATCAATTACTGTGATAACCCATATGAACTTGAAAGACGGAGTATGGGTTTAGACTCGATCTTATTAGTTTGTGATTGTATGTTCTACATTGTGTTGGGATATATGATTTATGCTTAGAATAAACATATACCGAAGCATCACTCGTAGTTAATCGAGGACTTGGGCTTAAACCCTAATTATTTGTAAATCACATAGACATATAGTGGTTTAGATAATGTGGGTGTTCATGTGTATTCTATCAACTGTGGATTATATATGATATGTGTATGGTACATTGAGAGATGGCTATACTTTACTTTGGTGTTCTCGACTAACAGTCCAGTTCAATTAGTTTGACTTAACATGAAGTGTATGGATTTAAATGAGTCAATAGATGAAATTGTGATCTCAGGTCTTCATTATCTAGTCTTATTCTAGGGGTAGTTAGTATTGTTTCATTCCATTGTTTTAATATAAAATATTAAATCATTCATTTAAATAAGACTGAAATGGTTATGGGCTAATGCTTGGTGATCTTTATTAGTTAATTCTCCGTGGGAACGATACTTTACTTACTCTTTATTACTTGTTGACCGTGTATACTTACACATATATATTGATCGGTAAAATGACCAATAAGTTTTTGGCGTCGTTGCCGGGAATTAGCTTAATAAATTTTTGTCAACATTAATTTCAATCAAATTAGTCTTAATTTAAACATTTATTTTATTTTATTTTAATTCTCTTCCTTTATTTCTCTCTTTTCAGGTATCATGGGTGACTTTGCTTATCAATGGCCTTATGCAAATATGACTCAACCAAGGAACACAAGAACTGAAGGACTCAATGAATTTTCTATATTATCAGCACAAATTGCAACACTTTCGGAGAGATTGGACGTTCTTGCAGCCCAATGCACTCAAGAGATAGCAGTTACATGTGAATATTGTGTTGGCGAGCATCTGAGTTATCAGTGCAACATCAGTGTTGGACAAGTATAGTTTGGGGGTGATTACCTCAACAACTATGTTTATCCCAGTTATCATCAAGGTTGGGGGTATCACCCATATTATGAATGAAGTTATAACTATCAAGACCAGTACTGCATCCCAAGTCCAACATTTCCATCGGATTTCTCATATCCACCTCCAATGCAATAAGAAGAAAATTCAAGGTTGAAGGAATTCATGTCTAAGAGCATAGCAGACCAGGAAGAGACGATAATGAATCGGGAGTTATCAACCCAGAATCTTAATCGACAAATGGAACAACTCATTAACTCTTCAATGAATGGCCGTCAATACATGGATTTTGAAACTGAACAAGATAATTTAAGATTGGAGGATTTGTGGTTCAAATTTGTAGCATCAACTGAGGAGAAGATGTTTGAGTAAGAAAGGTCAATTCAAAATCTTCAGAATTAGATGGATCAAATGTTCGAAGCCTTGAACAATCGCCTTCCAAACAATAGGTGCTATGACATGGAGGATGAAACTGATGGAGAGCCAGAAGTGTACATGCCACTGAATGAACTTAAAGGACTGGACATTAAGGAGACAACTAAGGGTATAGAACATGAAGAACATGAAACGACTTGTATAATACCCCAAGTGCCTTTTCAGTCAGAGTTAAAAAATTCAGTGAAATTTGGACACCCATGTCCTATTGGTAGCCACGTTCAAAGTAAAGATCAGGATGATAAAGAGGCCTCTTATACACCATGGTCGGCTGAGGAAGAGAAAAGAGAAGAGGAAAAGTCTGTTGTATCTTTCATGCCTCAATGCAAAAATTTATTCACAAATACAACGGACGAAGCACCTAGCTATGCAATAGAACTGGGGGCATCATGTACAGGAAATATGCTAGGTGGTTTCAATCTGAAGACTATCATAATGGGGAACCTACCAAAGCCCATAGTAGTTCTAATGGAGGGAGGGTTCTTACCTTATCGTAGAGGAATTGGATAGCGTTGTCAAGAAAAGAGTCCAGCTGACGGACTATAAATCGAGCGCTTGATGGGAGGCAACCCATTACTTCTATCTCTATTTTTTATTTATTCAGTTTTAGTTGTTTTTGTTGATTCATTTTCAACCTCAGTTATGATAGTTTGATTAACTTTGCATGAATATCTTAGTGGCTGAATTTGAATATGAGTATATCTATGCATAGCATCGAAATTATGGTATTACGTTAGACATTCATGCTTACTTAGTAATTCATGCCTTGACAGTGTTTATTGATGTCTATGTAGGTATCTTGGACTGAATTCATCACTGATTTGAAGTACTGGAAATGAAAGTTAGTAGTGCAGGAAACAGGGTCGCGCGGCCGCGCCATGATTGCAGTACAAAATTGCAAGCCCGTGTGGCATGCCTGCCAGGCCAAACATCTCACTCGCGCGCCTGCACCACATGTACATTGAACACTCGCGCGCCCGCACTCGGCACTGGAAGTGGAATTTTTTTTAAGTTCAACGCTTGAGTGACCACAGTTCGGGTTGGCCGTGCCATATCCACCACTAGATTCACCACCCGACGAGGGTGCTGCAGCTAAGCATTAGGGGAGTTTTCTTTAACCCTATACCTTCATTCATTGGGGCAATGAATATTATAAGTTTGGGGTATTGGGGTAGTAGGGTAGTTGCATATAGTATTTGCATGTTTAGTTTAGAGCATGTAGTGTAATTGCATTATATAGAGTAATTTCATGTTACATATAGTTAATTGCATGTTAGTAGTTATTAGTGTAATTTTGTAGTAAATTTTTGTTTCTTTTCTTCTTTTTGTTTGCTTAATATCTGTTTAGTTGCATAACATTGCATAATCCCAGGTTTTTAGTTAGTTGAATTCTAATTTGGCCAATGATGACATAGAACATTGATAGATTTTTGAATTTAGTGGATGACATGAGCTTATTTATAATGTTATACATGATTTAATCCATGCTTGTTATTTAGATTCTATCGGTTAGCACATAGGTGTTCATATTTACTTGTTGGTTAAGATTAGCTTGTTTGTCTGCTGAGAGGAAAACATTGTTGTAAAGACAGAATTGTATAGGAAGTGAGTAATGACTATGAAAACACTGAAACTTAAGCTTTGGGAACGCATGGGTATGCTTGCTATTAAAAAAATAGAAAAAGATAAAAATATGAAAAATTACCGTGACTAGTCTTGTTTCGGGGCCTTTGTTACTTGAGCAAGTACGCCCGAGGGGATTGTCTTTACACCTAGCACCCTAAGGTCTTATATGGTCTGGGAGTCATTGGTTGAAAGCTCGCTAAGGGGTAGCACTGTTAGCCTAATGGAATGAGGCATTGCACAGTCATGGGAAAAAGAAAAGAAATCAATAAACACCACGAGAAAGTGCTAAAATTGCCCTCGTGTGTAAAAATAAAGCAGAATAAACCCATTGTTGAACCTTAGCTTGTACTGATGTGTTGGAGTAGTTGTTATTTCATTTATATGCAAAATTCTTGATTTGAACCTCAGTTTTCTTTCTTAAGCAGTATAGCATGTGAAATCTTCACCTTTGTCAAGCTTATCTGTGAACACAACACACACACACACACAGCATCTCTATATCAGGTTGAGATTGTCTGATTGTATGTCATTATGCCTTTAGCTTAGTTTGATGCTTTGTTCTTGGATCTTGATATTTCTTTGAGGCATATCTTATTGGAATTCTTAACATGGCTGGGAATCTGGGGATTCATTATCATAGTAGCGTAGCGTGCATAGCATGGAGATTGTATTATGTTGCATTGCTTGAGGGCAAGCAAGAGTTCAAGTTTTGGAGTATTTGATAAGTAGGTTTTATATCTACTTATTGGATATCAATTCACGAGAACTATGCCCATCTCAAGCACATTTTAGTATGTTTTTAGTTACATTTCATGATAATTTGCATTGCATGCACTGAGAACTCCTTTGGTACAAAAGTGCAGGAAATGGCATGAGCTCGGCATTGGTAGATGGCGTGTGATCAATGAAGGCACAACATGAGGATCGAGTGAACAAAAGAGCTAAGCAGTGGTGAACAAAAGAGCAAAAGTTTCATGTTAAAGAATTAGTAGCAGCATGACACAGAAGCAGAAGCAACAATAGAACCTGAGAATTTAAACTGCAGAAGCCGCGCGGTCGCGCAACTATACAGGTTTAAACACGCGCGCCCGCGCAAGTACCAGGACAGAGCATACTTTACACACGCGCGCCCGCGCGAGGATTACGAAGGGACATTGTGCGGCCGCGTGCGACGTTGACTGAAGCTGCTGACTTTATTTTAATTTGCATAACTGAGAGGGGAGTTGAATTAGGGTTTATATATTAGACGTATTTTCATTATGTAGAGGAGATTCCACCCTTTGGGGGATCACATAGCTACTGATATTTTCTCTCTTTAATAGATTAGAGTATATTAGTACTTTCTAGAGGGGATTAGATCCGAAGACTTGAAGTAATTAGAAAGGATTTGATCTTGGACCAGGAGAACAGATTTGCACTACAATTCTCTACTCTTACTCTCTCTTTGATTCTTAATTGTATCTTATGATGTTTATTCAATATGTGGATGATAGCGTTAATTCAGATATGATTTAAATTCTATTATGAGATTGCAATGGATTCTATGGATTAGTTATTTCTTATATATTGCATTGTTAGCCTTATTGATTGCTATGAGATTGCCTATTAGGATTCATTCTTATTTGCTTAGTTGATTGGCCATCAATTACTATGATAACCTATATGAACTTGAAAGACAAAGTATGGGTTTAGATTCGATCTTATTAGCTTATGATTCTATGTTCTACATTGTGTTGGGATATATGATTTGTGCTTAGAATATACATATACCGAAGCACCACTCGTAGTCAATCGAGGACTTGGGCTTAAACCCTAATTATTTGTAAATCACATAGACATATAGTGGTTTAGATAATGTGGTTGTTCATGTGTATTCTATCAACTGTAGATTATATATGATATGGGTATGGTACATTGAGAGATGGCTATACTTTACTTTGGTGTTCTCGACTAACAGTCCAGTTCAATTAGTTTGACTTAACATGAAGTGCATGGATTTAAATGAGTCAATAGATGAAATTGTGATCTCAGGTCTTCATTATCTAGTCTTATTCTAGGGGTAGTTAGTATTATTTCATTCCATAGTTTTAATATAAAATATTAAATCATTCGTTTAAATAAGACTGAAATGGTTATGTGCTAATGTTTGGTGATCTTTATTAGTTAATTCTCCGTGGGAACGATACTTTACTTACTCTTTATTACTTGTTGACCGTGTATACTTGCACGCATATATTGATCGGTAAAACGACCAACACTACTGAATCTAGATTCGGTTCCCATGATGGACATTTTCAGTTGAAAGCTTGTAAATTATGTACAGTGTTCGAATTTCCTTAGATGGCTCTCATGCTCATAAGGAGTTCAGCACTACTTTGTACATTATTTCTCGAAGATGCTTCACATTTCGAAAATAAAAGTAATCCAGCCGAACATTTAATAAAATGGAAGTATCAAAGGCCTCAATTACACAGACCCTCAGCATAAGCAAATCCCCGGACCCTAATGAATCTCGATTTCACAGATCCGTTTAGCAGTGTCACATCACTGGGTCAATGTGCAAATATTTTCTCAGCTGTGTTGGTACAACCATTTAAAAATCCAACTGGCGACTCTTATAGTCAAATCATCAACATATAAATGTCGAACCTTTTCACAACTTATTTTTTCAAATAAATCTCACCTAACATGAGAACACTAAAGAACAAGAACAGAAAAGGGACAAATAAAATCTCAACGTCGACAGGTGGCGACTCCGCTGGGGACTCCAGTAAGAGGACTTAAGCCGCTATTGCAAGCTTTTCAAAACTGTTATATGCTTATGTGTGGATGTAGCATTTACATTTGATGGATGTGTATGAATGCATTTTTTTACTACACTGCAATATATCTATCTGTGATATTAGTGCTTCACATATGTCATCATTTTCATAAACGGTGAGACACGTTGTATGTGAATGTATGTTATGTGGTTCCTCCATTAGGAGGCTATCGTGTCGGTATTTGATTACTGGACTCGTAGAAAGACTAATTCCAACGAGGCTCTGAAAAGGCACCACCCAAATTCGCTCCAGTTGAAAGACCGGATTAACTTCCCGTCGAGTAAACTGCGATGATTTGGGAACCTTCATGCCAAAAAGCCACGAGAGTAGCTTAAGATAGGTCAGCCTCTGATAAACCAAACGCGGAGGAAAGCCTCTTCATACTTTCCATTTTCAATTACTTGTAAATCATTCCATGCCAATCTCATTGTAATAGGAGGTATGAAGAAATATGTGCATATACATGCTATCCTGTATTACAAACAGCTAACATTCGTTTTGCAGGATAATACTCCTAAAATGGATACAACATATAGCATGTAAACTTTTATACAATCCCTAAAACTAAACTACGTTAGTTTTTTGCAGGGAAATAATCGGACCCATTACCCGGTCAAAGTCCAAAAAACTACTCAGGTTTGGTTGTTCTGCTTAAAGAACTACACAAATCTACTCAGGGTACGAGGATAACCATACATGTTGAATCCTCTGCCCAAGGTTTGGATATAACCATTGTAGTACCTGAGCTTCAGTTAGATACAACCAACAAAATTAATGATACCACCCATCTCAAATAAGATCTAGGCACCGGTGATATCAGAAAGAAGGTCCTTCAAATGGAAGAGTCCATCCGTTCTATCAAAGGGATTGGAGCACATGGAAGTGTTTCGTATGCAGACCTTTGTATATTCCATGGTGTTCATTATCCACAAAAGTTCAAGACTCCTAACTTTGAAAAGTTTGACGGGTTAGGAGATCCTTACACACATTGAAGGTATTCATTAGAGAACTCGGATCTTATGCCGAAGACCAGAAGCTCAGGATGCAGCTCTTCCAGAAAAGTCTGACTAGAGAAGCCCGATCGTGGTATACCAGATTAGACAATTCAAAGATCCATAGCTGGGAGGAGCTAGCTCATGCCTTCCTCACTCAATACAATTTTCAATCTCAGATGGCCCCTGACCGGTACAAAATTACTAAAGTTAGGAAACAAACTAATGAGTCTTTCAAAGAGTATGCTCAAAGGTGGAGGCGCCTTGGTGCTCAGGTTGTTCCCTCTATGAATGAGTCAGAAATGGTTATGACCTTCAAAGACATACAAGAAGCTCCTTTCTATGAGAGAGTCTTAGCTGATATTGGCAAACCATTTTCTAAAATAATTAAGCATGGGGAAATGGCTGAGATGGGATTGAAGTCAGGAAAAATTCAAGACTTAGCTACCCTCAAAGTTATTGCAGAACACATCTAGTCTAAAAATTATGGAAACAACCCCCGGAGGGTCCATAAAAAGAGATAGGAGGATGTTTCCTTCATACTAAAAGGTCAGAAAGGCAGTCAGAATATGCCTATCCAAAGGAGAAATTACACTCCCTTTCAAGCACAGTCTTCAAACCCTCCATTACCTAAAGTTGGAGAAGTCAAACGCACTCGAGTGTTCATGTGACGCCCCCAAATTCGGGTCCCTTTGAACCACGAATCCAGTCCGCCACGGTACTACCATCGTCAAACTATTTATATTTTTCATTTATAACTTAATGAATATAACTTTATTTATTACAATTTAGAATATAAATTCGTTCCATTTCCAGGATCTGCACAATGACCCCAAACTTTTATAAGTTTCACGACTTGGTCATTTACTATTTCTGTTTTACATCACATTCGATATTATATAAATATGCAGAATAATTTAAACTTTTTTAATCTCCTTTAAAAAAAATCTTTTATTGATATCTTAACTTGAATTAATTATATATCCTTGAATCAAATTATGTAATGATTCATTCTATTCAAATTACTGTATAAATATTTACATCTCCATTCGAATTTCTCTATGTACCGCCTAGTACAACTTTACAACTTAACATGTACTACACATCGTAAATTTCTATCATGTACATCTACTAGAAGCTAAACATGGTTCAAAAGCACATATTTAATTAAACAAATCAATCTCCTTTGATGTGATTGAACTTTATCAATCAAATAGCACGTAACCTTTACCGTGTGTCCTTAACCTACAAAAGTGTTATTTGCAAGGGTGAGCTCGACAACCCAGCAATTCTAATAGTTTTTATATAGCACATAGAATATAATAGCATACTCAGCACATTCATTCATAATCCATTAATATTTACTACACATGTTACTTCTCCCATAATAGACATAGAGATTTATATCACAACACATTATCAAAGATCAACTTTCACATTTCATACATATCTCATATGCATTTCATATATATCAACATTTGGATAGCATAATATAACTTACTAACAGTTATAGAATTTATATATCAAATAGGAACTGAAAGACTTGCCTGATTCGTAGTTTATGAACTACGACTTAATTGCTTAACGCTTACCTGCACTTCGTGTATTTCTACACAGTTATATAATCATGGATTCATATCCATCAGTAACATATTTCATGCATTCTCAATGTAATAACAATGTTACACTGTTTTCTAACTAGGTTCGTAAAACCTACACTTCACTTTCTTGCCACATTCTCAGAGTATCTAGGTCCGTATAGGTATACCTTAACCATTTAGACATGACATCAACATCCGTATATCTCTATCACACACTTGACTCGCTATGTGTTCGATACATATTTAAAGTCTAAAGATACGCGATCTACATCGTTCTTACATTTTGCAAACTTTAATAACTTTTAACAAATTTGGGTTTTATATAACCATTACATGTTCACATGCTTAAAACATCATTTATGTCAAGTATTATAGCTTTAGACATTCATTACACATATGCTTTAAAGTTCAGATCAAGGCTAACATAGTCAGGCATCACTGCCCTTTGGCGCAGCTGCGCTGCAGTTTGGCCTAGGATGGGCGCAGCTGTGCTGTCCCCTGGCCAGACCAGGTTTGAATATTTAGTTGTCAGTTCACACTTCATTCCTTAACATGCATGAATGTTAACACATAATATTTACACACGTTAAGAGGTCATTTGTCAAAGTTTAGAACCTCTTGTGTTTATTCAAATTTATTTTCACACTTTAAGGCTTAACGACTTTCTTTAACGACATTCGATGTTTACAAGCTTTTAAACCATATATTGGTACTAATAAGCCTCTAGTAGCATGCTCATATGTATACATCTTATCTACATATGACTAGCATAGTATATCACTTGAAAACTTTACTTTCAACACATGCTTTAATGACTTCTATTGTCAAACTAGATAAGTGTACTTATAGGTCATGTTTAAAGACATAAATAGTACTAGCATACCATACTACAAGTTCAAAACATCTAAGTTTTCTTTTCTTCAAATCCATGTCATGCCAACCTAATCATGCAAGGCAACTTCGAATCATATGTCATATTCATTTGTGCATAGTTCTACACATTCTTACAAGGTAGAAGTGTAGGCAACACCATACTCATGATTATTAGTTTTCAAAACATGAATTTCTCTTTGAAAACACATACTATCCAAGTTATACAAGTTATCTTATACGAGGTAACTTAAGATCACATTTTATGCTCGCATGACTCTACCATATGCTCCGCACAAAGTCAGAACTCAAATGACTTAAAGTTCGTCAAGGTTTGTTCTCGAAATCTTCAAGTTTCTTTTTAAAACACACACTAAGTCATGCTAAGGCATTCCATTATGCGTATTGTAATCTTATATGTCATGTCTAATATCATGCATTTTCATGCTATATCACTTAGAATAACATATTCCATCATCGGGAGCACTATACTTGCGTATGTGCTCGTTCCACGCCCTCCGTTCACCTCCTATTACGTAACAGTCACACAAATGACTGTTTTGACCCTTCCTAACGACCTCTAATTGAAAAACTTAAAGATTAAAAGTTGTAGGGCTATTCGTCCTCGTTCCGGATCATCTTGAATCACCTCAATCGGAGTTCGTATGAAAACGTTATGCCTAATTTACTACAGCAGATCAAAGTAGTCTACCCAACACTGAAGCCCGACGTAGCTGCGCCCCAAATGGCCTTGGGAGCAGCGCAGCTGCGCCCTGGAAGATAGAACGACTTCTTATCCTCTATTCTTCGTGATTTTATAGACCCCTACTCCTTCTAATGATTATAACATGAGTTATACTCATCCAATTTAGTCCATTTTCTATTCTATAGGTTTGTAACTCATAAAACTACAACATACCAATTACCCATCAACTAAAATAAACATTAACTAACCCAAATATGGATTTACAACTCATGTTCATACTAAATGTTCATGTTTGACAAATTTAGCGAAATCATTCGCTATGAATTCATTTCTAAACCAAATTGGTCTGTTTAACTTTCGTTGTTTCTAACTATATTAACAGTATCTAGCAACAATTCATGGATTACCACAATATTTAGCCATCAATTTTTGGACTTAAAAGTGATTATTTCATGACATTTCTAAGAATATACAAAACTTAGAACTAAAGAGCATTAAGGTTAGAATCATTACCTCTTAGTTGCTCCAATTTGCTATCTATAGCTCTCCAAAACTCTGATTGCTCTCAATTCTATCAACCTCTCATAGCCAATTTCTCAGAGAAATTTTCCAATGGGAAACAGAAGGGGCTCTATTTATGGAGGTTTCATTACACAGACATTAACTTTGCCCAACATTACTGACTAGCAGGAAGAAGAAGAAACCAGTGGATTAAAAAGGGTTGGTAAACCACTTCATCTTCCTTCATCATTATCAGTCATCTAGCCTTTGCCAAGCTTAAGTAATAGAGAAGTAGTCCATTGGCCTATTCATACGGCAATTATATAAAAGTGACACTGCTATTGGGACAACTTCTAAATCCTCAGCATTTGATCATCTAAGGCTTAATTTGGTTCTTTAATTCCCATAATATAATATTAAGGTACAATTGTTACCATATTAGGAATTTAAAGATAAGTTTTATACTCACATCATATAAGCCATGTACATTAAATACATGTAATAAAATATCACAGTCAGGTATTATTATCCGAGTAGTTCCATAATTATTTCTACTACTCACATAATCACATTATAACATTATTTGATATTAATATTTATCTACACATTTATTTCATTCTCAATTTCTAGAATACACAGATAATCTATTATTTCTGTATTAAAATGCAACAAATTACTTTATTGTACTACTTAGCACCTTATATCATTAGTCCCCATTAAACGTCATACTTCACGTATTCTTACGCCATAGGCATTATATATTACTACCGCTCACATTTTTCATATTACACATAGTAATATTATTTGATGATTATACCCACATTAATATTTTAATTGGGCTAAATATCATTTAGTTGGGTACTTTCAACTCACACAATAATTAATTAATATTAATCATTTCTTTTCAATAATTATTATGCATTCCTCTAATTAATAGAATATAATATTCTATAATATCACTTATTAACCAATACTTAATCCGGGATAATTAATCTAAACCTTTATTCAAATCCATCCATGGACAACTTAACCACCATTTAAGATTTTTATTATCCTTATGAGTCCTTAATACCCATTTCTTAAACTTTAAATTCCAAAATCTGATTTTACAGACCGGCGCAGTTGCACTGGTCATAGGCTTGGTAATGGCGTAGCTGCGCCATACCAAATTTCCAGGAAGACAAGTTCTGCATTAGCAGAACTGAAACCTTACACTTCTAAACACTTTACACACCCTCCTTAAGCGTTAACTTGTCTAATCACAAATCATCTCTTTGGCTTCACACCATCGGTTACTATTTTTCTTAACAACTTAAGGATCGCACTTCGAGTTTTAAAACTCTATTTCCCTGATTAGTTTAACCAACTATACATATCATTTACGGTTTTATACCATCAATAACATAAAACTCGAATGTAACACATACATACATACCTTTCATTTCACTCCCTGCCGTGTATTGAATTACGTACTAATTCTCTAACCACCCTAAAGGTATATCGATTTTCTACTCTCGTCAACAATGTACATATATACCAGCCTAAACCTAGCACGCGTCGAGCTTTTAATAGTATTCAATATAGTATACTGAGTGGTTTCCCTCAAACAACCAATAAATTAGTTTTCATCTCGTCTATACTGTTTTCACAGTGAGTTAGATCGGTTACTAATTCGTATATACCTCCGCTCTCTGAAGGATTCGTTTAGCCCAGCTCCTATACATCCACCATTAAAGAGTACGGTGGCATTGCCTTATACTTGATATGTACTCGTACAAATACTCAAGAAATTGGTGATTATTAAAGATATTTAACGTCACCAACTTACTATTATAAAATAATTTCACATAAATTATTTAACATCAATAGATAAATTTCTATCCATCTTCTTTACTAATTCACCTCTATAATAAATATATAATAATGATATAAATTTATTAAATACGACATCACTTATTACATAGCTCATATACCCTAGGTAACACAATACCACCTTCCTCGTAACACATAAATATATTTTTATTCTAACCCATTTCACACTTAAGAATTTTATTTACTAAATTCTTATTTTAATATTTTCTAAAAATTCGGATTTTTACATCAAGTTGGTATCAAAGCTGTAGGTTACAAACTTAGGTAAGTGTACCTTAGGCTATAACCTGAGAGAGAGAGAAAAAGATAAAGATTTAAAATACGCATAAGTGGAGATTCAAAGAAGAATCTTGAAGTGTCTAAGTGAATGAGAATTCAGGAGTTTCCTAACTCCGGTAATAAAAATGTTATGATGATATCTATAAGATGAATATGACAAAGATAATGAGAATGAACTCGAGTGGAGTTTTGTTGATAATAGGGAAAGAACCCTAAGGTAAATTGATGATCACAACGTGATCAGATTGAGCTGTGAAGTGATAAATAGTCTGTAACGACTAAGTGTGTATAGCTTTATGCTATATGTGAAGGTACTATGAATGGTACGATATGAACTCATGAGGAGTTATATGTGATGAGATACGAAGAATTCGTATCAAGCAAAGAGCAAGTTAAGAGGGAGATAGAGTTAAGTGGATTTCAATTGAGGACCCATGTCAGTAGCTGAGTTGTATGATTCCTTGTTATGGGTGGGAAATTGTACTTGGCGTAAAAACCACTTAGTTTTTGGCATGGATAATCATTGAAATGTCCGTGTCGCGCTATTTGCTATATACCTATTGAGAAGGTGATTCTTTTCTAATGTGTATAACAGATAGATAGGTTATAGTTAGAGAATATAAGGTTAAGCAGCGAGTTCTTAATACTCATACTTATGAAAAGTTCATGACTCATAATCATATGATGGGACCCCTCAGCGAATGGACGACTTTAGTCTGACTAGGATAAGTTCCTACACCCATATGATTATGGCAAGTTCTTGGATTTCCAAAGTGTGGTAAGTTTGATGAACTATATCGAGTATATATATGTTATGAATTAAGAGATTTTGGTATAGTAAAGATTGAAATTGATGGAGAAGCGTGGATTTTCTAAATCTTCTAGCTCTGCTAGATTTTCAAAAATTTATTGACTTAGTGCTAGTGTTTGCACTCTATTTTCTTGAGAAAAACGTTGGGTCAAGTGACTGAACCAATGAGTTTTAAAAACAACACCGTTATTCGTATGTCTAAGCTACTTGTTTTGGCTAAGACAAAAATGATTTGAGAATTTTCAAAATATATTTCTGACCATTTACATCATTTGATATGGTGTAAAAATGGTAAACGATGGAGTCATCAATGCAGTCGAACCTAGTGTTGGTTGTGATCGAAAGATCGTCAGCCCACTATGGTTTGATGTAATATGACAAAGTCACCTAATGGCGGAATCCTCAACGTACTACTAATCTGGTACGGTATCATGATGTCATAAAATAATTTTTGGTTTTCTTTCGAATTATGAAAAGTTGACTAAAATTATTTCGATTGATGTCCGAACTGTTGATAAGAGTCTAAGCTATTTGACACGGCTAGACAACTGTTGCAACGTGATTATAGAATTCAAGCGTTCTTGTGTAATTGTGCCAAACCAGATTGCCCTGGTGCGGATTCAGTCGTTGAAAAGCTGAGGTGAACAACCCTATAAGCGGACATGTTTTCGAAGACAATAGTTCCTAGCGTAACGCAAGTAGTCGTTACAAAACACTACGTTGCGGCCCAACGTAGTGGTACAATAGGCTGGCCACCTAGTGTACGTGTGGAGGATGTTTTTAGTCTTTGTGATTGATAAACACTCTGGTTTGTAGTGCGAAGGATTGTGACGAAGCACTGGTTCACGGTCTTGTGACCCCTCAGCATAATTTGGAATCTGAGTTATTCATACTACTTTCCGATTATTGAAAAATCGTGGAAGACTCTTATTCGTCTGTGTGAGGAATGTAGTGAGTAGAATGTTCCTTAGGAAGGAAAATGTGGTAGAATGAAAGTGAGCAAGTTATAATAAAACTTTCGAAAAGAGAATGAATAAAATTATTCAAAAGAATATGTAATATTCGAAATAGCACCGAGTAGAGGAGGTTTCGGTGATTTCGAGGATGGAATCCTTACAAAGGGAAGAGGATGTAAGAACCCGAATTTTTAGAAAATATTAAAATAAGAATTTAGTAAATAAAATTCTTAAGTGTGAAATGGGTTCGAATAAAAATATATTTATGTGTTACGAGGAAGGTGGTATTGTGTTACCTAGGGTATATGAGCTATGTAATAAGTGATGTCGTGTTTAATAAATTTATATCATTATTATATATTTATTATAGAGGTGAATTAGTAAGGAAGATGGATAGGAATTTATCTATTGATGTTAAATAATTTATGTGAAATTATTTTACAATAGTAAGTTGGTGACGTTAAATATCTTTGATAATCACCAATTTCTTGAGTATTTGTACGAGTACATATCAAGTCTAAGGCAGTGCAACCGTACTCTTTAATGGTGGATGTATAGGAGCTGGGCTAAACGATTCCTTTAGAGAGCGGAGGTATATACGAATTAATAACCGATCTAACTCACTGTGAAAATAGTGTAGACGAGACGGAAGCTAATTTGTTAGTTGTTTGTGGAAAATCACTCAGTGTACTATATTGAATACTATTAAAGGCTCGACACGTGCTAGGTTTAGACTGGTATATATGTACATTGTTGACGAGAGTAGAAAATCGATATACCTTTAAGGTGGTTAGAGAATTAGTACGTAATTCAATACACGACAGGGAGTGAAATGAAAGGTATGTATGTATGTGTTACATTCGAGTTTTGTGTTATTGGTGGTATGAAACCGTAAAGGATATGTATAGTTGGTTAAACTAATCTGGAAAATAGTGTTTTAAAACTCGAAGTGCGATCCTTTAGTTGTTAAGGAAAATAGTAACCGATGGTGTGAAGCCAAAGAGAGAATTTGTGATTAGACAAGTTAACGCTTAAGGAGGGTGTGTAAAGTGTTTAGAAGTGTAAGGTTTCAGTTCTGCTAATGCAGAACTTGTCTGCCTGAAAATTTGGTATGGCGCAGCTGCGCCATTACCAAGCCTATGACCAGCGCAGCTGCGCCGGTCTGTAAAATCAGTTTTTGGAATTTAAAGTTTAAGAAATGGGTATTAAGGACTCATAAGGATAATAAAAATCTTAAATGGTGGTTAAGTTGTCCATGGATGGATTTGAATAAAGGTTTAGATTAATTAACCCAGATTAAGTATTGGTTAATTAAGTGATATTATAGAATATTATATTCTATTAATTAGAGGAATACATAATAATTATTGAAAAGAAATGATTAATATTAATTAATTATTGTGTGAGTTGAAAGTACCCAACTAAATGGTATTTAGCCCAATTAAAATATTAATGTGGGTATAATCATCAAATAATATTACTGTGTGTAATATGAAAAATGTGAGCGGTAGTAATATATAATGCCTATGGCGTAAGAATACGTGAAGTATGACGTTTAATGGGGACTAATGATATAAGGTGTCAAGTAGTACAATAAAGCAATGTGTTGCATTTTAATACAGAAATAATAGATTTTCTGTGTATTCTAGAAACTGGGAAGGAAATAAATGTGTAGATAAACATTAATATCAAATAATGTTATAATGTGATTATGTGAGTAGTAGAAATAATTATGGAACTGCTCGAATAATAATACCTGACTACGATATTTTATTACATGTATTTAATGTACATGGCTTATATGATGTGAGTATAAAACTTATCTTTAAATTCCTAATATGGTAACAATTGTACCTTAATATTATATTATGGGAATTAAAGAACCAAATTAAGCCTTAGATGATCAAATGCTGAGGATTTAGAAGTTGTCCCAATATCAGTGTCACTTTTATATAATTGCCGTATGAATACGCTAATGGCCTACTTCTCTATTACTTAAGCTTGGCAAAGGCTAGATGGCTGATAATGATGAAGGAAGATGAAGTGGTTTACCAACCCTTTTTAATCCATTCCTGCTAGTTTGTAATGTTGGGTAAAGTTAATGTCTGTGTAATGAAACCTCCATAAATAGAGCTCCTTCTCTTTCCCGTTGGAAAATTTCTCTGAGAAATTGGCTATGAGAGGTTGATAGAATTGAGAGCAATCAGAGTTTTGGAGAGCTATAGATAGCAAATTGGAGCAACCAAGAGGTAATGATTCTAACCTTAATGGTCTTTAGTTCTAAGTTTTGTAAATTCTTAGAAATGTCATGAAATAGTCACTTTTAAGTCCAAAAATTGATGGCTAAATGTTGTGGTAATCCATGAATTGTTGCTAGATACTGTTAATATAGTTAGAAACGAAAACAACGAAAGTTAAACGGACCAATTTGGTTTAGAAATGAATTCATAGCAAATGATTTCGCTAAATTTGTCAAACATGAACATTTAGTATGAACATGAGTTGTAAATCCATATTTGGGTTAGTTAATGTTTATTTTAGTTGATGGGTAATTGGTATGTTATAGTTTTATGAGTTACAAACCTATAGAATCGAAAATAGACTAAATTGGATGAGTATAACTCATGTTATGATCATTGGAAGGACTAGGGATCTGTAAAATCGTGAAGAACAAAGGCTGAGAAGTCATTCTGTCTTCCAGGGCACAGCTGCGCTGCTCCCAAGGCCATTTGGGGCGCAGTTGCATCGGGCTTCAGTGTTGGGTAGACTACTTTGATCTGTTGTAGTAAATTAGACATAACCTTTTCATACGAAATTCGATTGAGGTGATTCAAGATGATCCGGAACGAGGATGAATAGACCTACAACTTTTGTTCTTTAAGTTTTTCAATTCGAGGTCGTTAGGAAGGGTCAAAATAGTCCTCTTTGTGATTGTTACGTAATAGGAGGCGAACGGAGGGCGTCAAACAAGCACATACGCAAGTATAGTGCTCCCGACGATGGAATATGTTATTCTAAGTGATATAATATGAAAATGCATGATATTAGACATCACATATAAGATTACAATAAGCATAATGGAATGCCTTAGCATGACTTAGTGTGTGTTTTAAAAAGAAACTTGAAGATTTCGAAAATAAACCTTGACGAAGTGTAAGTCATTTGAGTTCTGACTTTGTACGGAGCATATGGTGGAGTCATGCGAGAATAAAATGTGATCTTAAGTTACGTCGTATAAGATAACTTGGATAGTATGTGTTTTCAAAGAGAAATTCAAGTTTTGAAAACTAATAATCATGAGTATGGGGTCGCCTACACTTCTACCTTGTAAGAATGTGTAGAAATATGCACAAATGAATATGACATATGATTCGAAGTTGCCTTGCATGATTAGGTTGGCATGACATGGATTTGAAGAAAAGAAAACTTAGATGTTTTGAAACCAATATTCATGAGCATGGTGTTGTCTAACCTCTAAACTCGTAGTATGGTATGCTAGTACTATTTATGTCTTTAAACATGACCTATAAGCACACTTATCTAGTTTGACAATAGAAGTCATTAAAGCATGTGTTGAAAGTAAAGTTTTCAAGTGATAAACTATGCTAGTCATATGTAGATAAGACGTATACATATGAGCATGCTACTAGAGGCTTATTAGTACTAATATATGGTTTAAAAGGTTGTAAACATCGAATCTCATTAAAGAAAGTCGTTAAGCCTTATAGTGTGAAAACAACTTTGAATAAACACAAGAGGTTCTAAACTTTGACAAACGACCTCTTAACGTGTGTAAATATTATGTGTTAACATTCATGCATGTTAAGAAATGAAGTGTGAACTGACAACTAAATATTCAAAACTGGTCTGGCCAGGGGACGGCGCAGCTGCGCCCATCCTAGGCCAAACTGCAGCGCAGCTGTGCCACAGGGCAGTGATGCCTGACTATGTTAGCCTTGATCTGAACTTTAAAGCATATGTGTAATGAATGCCTAAAGCTATAATACTTGACATAAATGATGTTTTAAGCATGTGAACATGTAATGGTTATATAAAACCCGAATTTGTTAAAAGTTATTAAAGTTTGCAAAATGTAAGAACGATGTAGATCGCGTATCTTTAGACTTTAAATATGTGTCGAAAACATAGCAAGTCAAGTGTGTGATAGAGATATATGGATGTTGATGTCATGTCTGAATGGTTAAGGTATACCTATACAGACCTAGATACTCTGAGAATGTGGCAAGAAAGTGAAGTGTAGGTTTTACGAACCTAGTTAGAAAATAATGTAACATTGTTATTACATTGAGAATGCATGAAATATATTACTGATGGATATGAATCCATGATTATGTAACTATGTAAGAATACACGAAGTGCAGTTAAGCGTTAAACAGTTAAGTCATAGTTCATAAACTACGAATCGGTCAAGTTTTTCAGTTCCTATTTGATATATGAATTCTATAACTGTTAGTGAGTTATATTATGCTATGCAAATGTTGATATATATGAAATGCATATGAGATATGTATCAAATGTGAAAGTTGATCTTTGATGATATGTTGTGATATAAATCTCTATGTCTATTATGTGAGAAGTAACACGTGTATTAAATATTAATGGATTATGAATGCATGTGCTGAGTATGCTATTATATGCTATGTGCTGCATGAAAACTATTAGAATTGCTAGGCTGTCGAGCTCACCCTTGCAAATAACCACTTTTGTAGGTTAAGGACACATGGTAAAGGTTACGTGCTATTTGATTGATAAAGTTCAATCACATCAAAGGAGATTGATTTGTTTAATTAACTATATGCTTTTGAACCATGTTTAGGTTCTAGTAGATGTACATGATAGAAATTTATGATGTGTAGTATATGTTAAGTTGTAAAGTTGTACTAGGCGGTGCATAGAGAAATTTGAATGGAGATGTAAATATTTATACAGTAATTTGAATAGAATGAATTATAACATAATTTGATTCAAGGATACGTAATTGATTCAAGTTAAGATATCAATAAAAGATTATTTTTCAAAGGAGATTGAAAAAGTTTAAATTATTCCGCATATTTATATAATATCGAATGCGATGTAAAACAAGAATAGTAAATAACCAGGTCGTGAAACTTATAAAAGTTTGGGGTCATTGTGCAGATCCTGAAAATAGAATGAATTTATATTCTAAATTGTAATAAATAAAGTTATATTCATTAAGTTATGAATGAAAAATATAAATAGTTAGACGATAGTAGTATCGTGGCGGACCGGATTCGTGGTTCGAAGGGACCCAGATTTGGGGGCGTCACAGTTCACACCCCTGGGGGACTCACTCGAGAACATTCTCAATCTTCTGACCACTCAGAAGAAAATTACACATCTTCTTCCACCAGCCAACCCGAATGGGAGGGGTTACAATGCTTCTCGGAAGTGTGTTTATCATGCCGGGGCACCGGGACATGATACTCAAGATTGTTGGGCCTTGAAACATAAGATCCAGGATTTGATCGATAGCGGTGAGATTGTGGTCACTAAACCCAATCAACCCCATGTGCAAGACAACCCTCTTCCTCAACACAAAGAAGAAGAGGTCAATATGATTAATTAGAGCAGTGGACAGAGTTCTAATTTTAATGGTGGATCCTTACAGACCAACAAGGATAATGCTGATAAGTGGAACTATGCAAAGTTCCAGTTCACAATGAAACGAAAAATGAATGCTCTGCCGGAGCAACTTAACCAATTGGCATAACTGGTGGTCCAATAGCATCAAGCCACACGCCAATTATTTAGTCAGGAGCGTGCCAGTCTCCTCCCTCTTGTTACAAGCACACCACCGCGTGCTCCAAAAAAGGAAACATTAGACGATAAGATTGCAAAAAGAGCAAATGCCAAAGCCCGTCAGGATTTTGACAACAAAAGGGAATTTACATACCTAGGACAACCAATGGAAGAAATACTGCAGGTGATGATAAATGAAGGAAGAATCACAGCTCTACTACCTCCAATCAGCCCGTGTTCAAGACGGTTTGATTTCAATGGGGTTTGCCAATATCACTCCCAATCTCGCAGTCACAGAACAGAAGAATGCTGGGCACTCCGCTACATTATTCAAAATTTAATTGACAGCAGTGTCCTGCAGATGGCAGACGATGATGTTGTAGTACTGGAGGGTGAGGATGTGTTTCCTACTAAGTGGAAGGAAGTCGTAGCAGTCATATCTGAAGAGACAGATTCAGCTACTCCCTCACATATAATCTAACCAATTCAACTCAAGGGGGTTGACAATACTTTGAAAGTGGCGGCGCTAGAGCCAATTATCTTTCCATTCAGACCATAATATCATGTTGTCAGCTTACAAAAAGTTCCATGGAATTATGGAGAGGCTGAAGGATCCACATTGAACATAACTGTTGCAGTGTCGAAGGATAATCCACTATATCTTCTCCAACGGGTGATGAAGCCTACCATCAAGTCAAAGGGGAAGATTCCCATGGAAAAGATGGAAAAATTTCTCCGTACTATAGCCCATAATGAATCCAAGGTGGTATTAAGCTTAAGAGAAGGTCCACATCAAATTTCCATACTGGACTTAGTGTTCTCTTCTGAAGATCACAGGAAAGTATTGCTCAGGGTTTTGGAAGAAGCCCAACTGCCTAAGTCAATAGATGTTGAGAAATTCTAGCATCTGATGGATCACATTTTCAACAACAATGTGATATCTTTCACTGATGACGATATACCTCCCGAAGGGATCGGTCATTGCAGGCCGTTGTACATTACAGTTCTGTCATCCGGATATATAGTAGGAGGAGTTTTGATAGATGGAGGTTCATCTCTGAATATATTTCCTTATGCTACTCTGGTGAAGATGAACATCAATCTCAATCGGATCCGAAATAGCCATACAGCCATCAAAGCTTTCGATGGATCCCGACAAAATTCTGTCAGAGAGATTTGATTGCCAGTGGAGATTGGTCCACATCCATTTTGCGTGTCTTTTCATGTTCTTAAAATAGACACAGGATACAACCTGCTTTTAGGATGACCGTGAATTCATATGGCCGGGGCAATCCCCTCCACTCTTCACCAACAACTTAAATACATTATCTACAATAGCCTAGTCACTGTCAACGTTAAGCCGGAATGTCCTGAACAATGTGACATACCACTCATTAGCTTCAATTTAGAAGTTGAGCCGGCCAGTTGTCATGCCCTGGAGGTGAGCAACACTCACTACCATCCTGTTGGGGCGCCACCTCTCATACCCCAGATTTCTGTCGAAGTAATGTCGGCCACTAAAGAAATGATGTCATTGGGTTATCAACCTAGATAAGGGTTAGACAAAGATAATCAAGGCATCAAGCGTCCAATTCAATGTCCTAGTAAAATAGGGCCAGCCGGACTAGGCTATACTGCCAGTACCAGTCGCGGGAATCCTCATAAGCACAAAAAGATTCCTTCAACTTCAGCCACACGGCGATTATCTTCACCTACAGTTCCTGAGCCTGTACGGTCTCCGATAAAGGTGTTGTCCCATGTAATGGCCATGTTATTTCCTAAACCGATACCAATAAAGGGAAAAGAAGTCCTAATTCTAGATCCAAAAGTGGAAGAAGAGGAACGGAGATGTAAACAGGACATCTCCCGAATGATGTCAAACATACGCATCATTGTCCATGATGAACATACAAATAGATACACCCCAGACGATAATTACCCAGATGTAATGGTCATCATTCGGGAGAAGGAGGACGATGACAGCCCCTCCATCACTGCAGTCCATCAGGACTTCACCCCTGACAATTGGAGCAACACTCCTTCATTGGTCGACAAGGGTAAAACGGGCAAAAACTCCTTCTGCCCTGTAGATAATAATAATTGCTTACTTTTCTGTACAATAATAGCAGTTATTTTGTCAGTACATGCTAACACTTTGTATGATTAACAGTTTCATATATATTAAGTGAAAGTATATTTTGTTTCAGGACTCAGAATTTAGATGTGCCTATACTTGCTGATAAGGTGCCTTTTCTCCACAAGGATTGTAACTTTGATGAAAAGTTGGACTCAGACTTAACGGAAATACAAGATGACATTGAGATACCTCAGGAGATCAAAGAATGGGTCGAAGACAAACCTAAACCCAACCTTGATCAAACCACCTCCTTCAATCTCAGAACCTTAGAAAGCCCTAAACTAATCCAGATTGGTACAGACCTCACTCCAAGCTAGAGGAATAACATGGTTACGCCATTAACCTAATTCCATGATATGTGAGGACCCCAAACTCGGGTACTTGAAATCCAAACTCGGTTCTTCACGATACCATTTCTATGAGCAGAATAATACTAATAATAATAACACTAATATAAAGATCAACTTAATTTACATATCATCAGAGTCTAATCCCAAGTACGTGACCTTTAAATATTCATTACAACCCATGATAGATAATATATGTCATACTTATCTTAATAATACCAAACTATTACATAACATAGTAATTCGTTCATTCAGCAACCTTCCCTTTTCCTTTGTTCTTAGCAGAGCTCTCTGGTTGTTCGCACTTAGCTTAAAATATTTAAATTTAAGCAAGGATGAGCATTTGAGTGCCCAGCAAGCAATAACAATTATATATATATATATATATATATATATATATATATATATATATATATAAGCTGAAAGGATTTAAATGTTTTCTTTGTACTATTCTTCTACAACAAGTCAATAGTTGTGAAGTATTCTGAACCAATAATAATAACATAACAACTCTCTTTCAAAGTTTTGAAATTTCGTATAGACTATATCTGGGGTATGGTGACATGCCATGAACATTGTTTTAAATTTTCGATAGGGTAAGACAGAAATTCATCTGCAAACCGTCATAACTTACGGGCACGGGGGGTGATCAGCCCGTTATGCCTTACATTGATCAATACTACATTGCTAGAACGATATTATCGTTCATCCTTTGTCCGCCGGAGCGCATAAAAATTTTCCCATGTAGGGATGTTCATACCTGTCTGGGTTCTAAATCAAAGGTTTTATCTTGTCAACAACAATCTATAATTCAACATATATGTATACGGGTAATTGACAAAGGTATATCAACATGTGATTAAATACAATGATTATCCAAGTGGGGACACTTGTTTAACCATTTCTAGAAATTAACGAACAGAATATATATATCTGAGTTACCATATACTAACATGTTGATATTCAAGGAGCTTATATAATATAAGGTTAATAATCTGTACCATAATAATATAGTTTGGACATATTCTTACTCACATCCATTGCATAAAGAAAATGCAAAGGTTAGATACTTGCCTGAAGCGCTGCTTACAACTTGTAATTAAGATCTATCGCTTATCTCACAACCTAACATTAATAAGATCGTTCGATTAGAACAACATACTATAACACATAACACTGCTTATTGCAGTCAGCACATAACCTAATCACATTAGCACATATGTTTAATAACAATTGAATCACAAATATTCACTTATACAATCAAAATATCTAAGTCCAGATCAATTTCTGAAACATGTCGATGTACCGATAACTTTATCGGGTATTTATCGAGTCTAAGACTCTATTCTATAACTCAATATCAGTACATATAAGTCATATTATTATTAAATGACTTAAAATAATTTAAAACATTTATTATAAATTATTATAAATTTTCAAACATCAGAATCATATTAAAATGATTTAAATACTAATCAACTTTATTATCATTAATATTTAATTATTATTAAACTATTAATGAAATCATTTTCAAAATATTAAAGTTATGTATAATAACTCAAATTACTTTTAAAGTATTAATATTACCCTTAAATGATTTTTAAAACATTAAAATTATTTTTAAATAATTACTATTAATATTAAAGTATTAATGTTTCATTTATCCAAATATTAAAAGTCATTAAGCATAACTTAAAATATTTTTAATTCATTTATACCCCTTTTAAATAATTTTTTAAAATTAATAAAACCATTTTTAAACTATTTATTTAATATAATTATTAAATAAATTTACTATTTTTAATAATAAGTTAGTAATCATTATTATTAATTTGTTAATGAAATTATCCTTTAAATATTAAAAGTTATATTTTATAACTTAAAATATTTTTAAACACTTTATTTTCATTTAAAATGATTTTTATAATATTAAAATTATTTTTAAACTAAATTATTTAATATAATTATTAAATAACTTTAATATCATTAATAATAATTAATTAATGAAATTTACCTTTAAATATTAAAAGTTATATTTTATAACTTAAAATATTTTTAAATACCTTATTATTATTTAAAATGATTTTTAATCTAATAAAATCATTTTTAATTAATTTATTTAATTCATTTAGTAAATAAATTAATTACCATTAATATCAATTTATTAATAAAATTTATCACAAAATATTAAAAGTCATTAAAAATAACTTAAAATATTTTTTTATATCATAATATAATTTTTAATGATTTTTCTAATATTAAAATCATTTTCAAATAATTTATTTAATATTATAATTAAATAAATTAAATAATTTTAATATTTCAAAAAATATTAAATATTTATGGAATATATTTAAAATAATTAAAAACTAATTTTTGAAATTTAAAATAATTTTTAATAATTTATTATGTATTTTTAATAATTTAAAACTAATTTTTCTATTTATTTAATTAATTTTAAAAATAAACTGTCGCTAAAGACTGCCTATAGCGACAGAACCGTCGCTATAGGTGTTCTTCGTGTTCTTCATGAAACCCAGAATGCATAGTCAGTTAACGAGGGTGCTACTTTGACCAAGCTTAACAATCAGATCATGATGTTTCTCGTCTATCTATTGATCACAGTGTGTAGAACTAATGTAATACTATACGATTCAACAACAAACACGAATAAACAACATAAAACGAAAGAGATCGGAGCTTCCAAATATCATGTCAAGCGTGTTCTTGAGTTTTTAGACTGCCCAGAAACTCAAGCAGTTTCAAGGGTTCCTTTTTGGGCCTTGATTACTCCGGTGTCTGGTCATGTTTTAAGCGTTGTTATGATACCAGATTGTAGTACATATGTGATAGAACAGAATAATAACACTAAATCAACCTAAATACAACACATGCGTAAGATCAAAGCTGGTCAACCCATGCCAAAAAATGTGTTCTTCACGAATCTGGGTTTTTCCCAGAAATTCATAAGGCTGGTGGTCAACCCTAGTTTGACCACCCATATTTTTGATCAGGTAAAGGATCTGGTTGTTACCTGGGTTTTAATGTGTAGTATTCATGACAATCTACAAGTATATAACATCAACATGGCAAAATAACTTAAACATAGCAAGATCCATGGACTTCAAAATGGTTGTCAGACTTTTCTGGGTAATCTGGGTTACCCAGATTCGTTCGGTCATGGTCAGTCAACGACCTTTGACCCTTAATAACTTTCAATCTACTGATGCTATGGTCTTGATTCAAGTTTCATATGAAAGATCTCATGACATACTACAACTTAAAACATTTAAACAACAAAAACACTTAACAACCAAAGATCTATGGGGTCTGACATTTGACTGTCAGACCCAAAAACCACATTTTTTAGATTTTGAAAAATTTTAATTTCGAGCACTTTGGTGTTATGGATCTGACATGTGTCAAACCAGATCACTTAAATAGACTACAAATAACATGTTTTAACATAAAATCCTAACATCTAACATAGGATCAAAAGTCAGATTTTCGAATAGGGTTTTATACCTTCTTGATCTATTTTGATTTCTAGCTTCCTGATCTGTTAATGATTTTCATGGGGCTTGGTTTTGTGACTGGTACACTTCAATATTTCGTGGGTTTTGGTAGGAGGAGCTCTTGGATATGTGTTTGTGCAAAATGGCTAACAATTGATCTTTTTCTCTCTCTTGATCTATTTATAGAACACATATGCAATGTATTTGGCTTATTAAATGGCTGATGGCAGAGATTTAAGGCACATGGGGTGATCTAAGTTGTTCAACAACTCTAATTATAGCAAGATTTGCAAGCAAGCCTCAATTATGCAATAAGGGCAAAATGGTCCTTTCGCTTATATTTTTAATGACATTTGTGTAATCTTGGCACAAACCCTTAGGGTTTAAGGTTTGAGCCATTTTAGAGATTTAAAAAAAATAATTTCCTAGAATTTCCAATTTAGGGTTTGTAAAAATAAAATAATAAATTTTAGTTTCTAAAATACAAAATTAAGGTTTCTTAATTAATTAGGTTTTTAATTACTTAACACCTTACTAATTAGGTTTAAGATACACTAATTAGCATTAAGCTTTCCAAACCAACAATTAGGGTTTACAATTTAAATAAATTAGGGTTTATAGAATAAATATTAGGGTTTCTAGAAATTAATATTTCTAATTATTAATTAAGGTATACCTAATTAATCAAAAAGTCATATAATACCTAGCATGCATGCACCATATAACATTGTTATATAATAGTGTCGAACTCATCTTGAGTTTTAAATTAGGGTTTTCATTTATCGATAAATTAATTATTGATTTAAGGTTTCTAATTTACGAAATTAGGGTTTTAATTTACAATTAATGTCTCCTATATTTAGGGTTTTTCCTAATTAATCACAACATCATATAACACACATATAAAACATTCTCGCACTCTAATTTGTATCTCAAATTTGGGCTTAACATTATTACTAGGGTTTTAAAATTAAACACCATAATTGACCAACCATTATCAATACGAAAATACAGTACATATTCTTAGCACTGAAAAATCAAAATATAATTAATATTATATTATTATTCTCATACCTTGATAATAATCCAAAATTAGGGTTTGGATTCCATATTTGATTTATTTTCCATATTTAACCTTAATAATTAAGGTAAAATAATTAACTTAATAACCTATACTAAAATTCATATAATAAAATAATTATTATAATTATTCTAAAAATCATTTCATATATTATTTAAATAATATATGATTATATTTTCATGAAAAATAATTACTAAAAACATTTCTACCATAATTTAATTATTATAAGTATATACTTTATAATAATCAAAAATTCTAAAATAAATTCATTTGTAAATAATTAGGTAATAAATATATTTTTACTTACCACATAAAATACATATACACATAATCTTGTACAAATCCTCATCCTTAATATATATATATAAAAATTTATTCGCAAAATTTCTTATTTATTTATATAGAAAATATCAGGTTGTCACATTCACCCTCCCTTATAAAGATTCCGTCCCCGGAATCACCGTTTTAAAACCTATACATGCCTGGTACATAGCATACACAATCATCATAAGTAGATCTTGATCAACTTTGATCGAACTGATCTATAACTATTCACATAAAGCTTGTCTTTCTGCTTAAACAGAAATATTTGATTTCTAAAAGAACTCAAATTTCTCCTCAAAATTTTTTTATAAAATAATTTACTATATATAAGAAATAATATATAAGAAAATAAATTGATTAGAATAATACCTGGAGTTGCATTCCCGGCTGCGACAGTTTCTTGAACGGTCATGTTGAAGACTCCTTTGGTCGGTTTTGTAGGGTCATTTGTTGAAGTCGGTCCCGTTATCGCCAATGCCCTGCTGCCTTTCCTCGTATTCGCATTCTTTGTTTCCCTTCTCCTTGGACAGTCTTTCACCTTATGCTCCTTTAATCCACATATAAAACACCCACTATAAATTATTGGATTGGGGCAGTTAGGAGAGATATGTCCCTCCTGCCCACACTTGTAGCACACATTCTTTCCTTTTAAACACTTTCCCGAATTATTCTTTCCACAATTTCTACCATGCACAACTCGTTTCTTTCCATCTTCTGGCCTATTTTTCGTATTCCCAACATTATCACCTTTCCTCTTTCCAGTTCTACTACCACTACTCCCTCCTTCGGCTTTAACTTGAGTTGTCTCTCACCAAAGATTCACCCCTCCTTTCGTTGTATAGGTGGCAAAAGCTGTCTGTTGCCCCTCCGTTACCCTAGCTATCACAACCACTTCTACAGGGTTAGTTGGTCTTCTAAATCCTGACGGTTCATTTGTCTTGAAGTTTTCAAAGTTTGCCGATCGATTATCTAGCTGATTTCCTGCAGTTGGTAATCCATTCTGCATAGCTTGATCGTCTATATTCGTCAAATTCTGCGTTGGGTCTGGTTGTCCTCCAGCTTTGTTGGCAGGTTCTTCTGTCCTGTGATTTCATTTTCGTCTTGGCGGCATTATCTGATTAAATTATTCTTTATTAACTTACATTCTAAGTCTTATCGTATACGTTTAGCATATAACACAAAAGATTCTACTCAAATAATCATGTACTCAAAATATTAGATTTTAAAAACTTGGTTTACTGAATTAATCAATACTAATATAATTAACTACTATCTTTTCACCAACTTATTTCATTAATCTCATAAACTCATATTCATATCACTTGACATATCATAGCACCTTTTGTTTTAATCATTTGCTATCCCATTGTGACTTAAAAGTCAGGAATCGCTGCCATAACTTATACAAAATTTAAAAATTATTATCTTATACAAATATACCTATCATATACATAACATAAAATCATATCTATTCAATTAATACTAGTACTACTTATTTCTTACGCCTCCAATAAGGATCAATTGCTTAGTAATCTGTCTATTCCCCTTATCCTCAATAATCCATTTACACCTAACTACATCTAGTTCGTCCAACTTACCATACATTACAAGCTTAAGAACTCAACACAAACATACGAGTTTAGGAACTCGACATAGACCACATATAATTTTTTTTTTCTATCAGTCATTCTATCATTCTAGGATATGGTACTATACTTTCCAAAATAACCACCTCATGGAGTTAGCTTTCAATGTGAGCCTCTATTTCAGCTATTGGCTTTGATATTGGCTCGGTTATGGAGGTTGACTTCTTCTTTACGATTTAAGGGTATCCTAATCCTTTTTCACCTGACCTCTACGCATATAAATTATCCTGATTAACATATAGTATACACACACAACACTTAAGAGTTTTATATGAGTTATATTTTATTTTGTTTGACGATGAATTTAGTCAATTCATCTCTTTTTAAACTCTATATGAGTTATTTATATTTTCAACATTTTCCTCTGTTCTAAGGTTATAGCCTAAGGTCTAACTCACCTAAGGTTTTTAACCCTAAGCTCTGATACTAACCTGTGAGGACCCCAAACTCGGGTACTTGAAACCCGAACTCGGTTCTTCACGATACCATTTCTATGAGCGGAATAATACTAATAATAATAACACTAATATAAAGATCAACTTAATTTACATATCATCAGAGTCTAATCCCAAGTACGTAATCTTTAAATATTCATTACAACCTATGATAGATAATATATGTCATACTTGTCTTAATAATACCAAACTATTACATAACATAGTAATTCGTTCATTCAGCAACCTTCCCATTTTCTTTGTTCTTAGCAGAGCTCTCTAGTCGTTCGCACTTAGCTGAAAACATTTAAATTTAAGCAAGGATGAGCATTTGAGTGCCCAACAAGCAATAACAATTATATATATATAACCTGAAAGGATTTAAATATTTTCTTTGTACTATTCTTCTACAACAAGTCAATAGTTGTGAAGTATTCTGAACCAATAATAATAACATAACAACTCTCTTTCAAAGTTTTGAAATTTCGTATAGACTATATCTTGGGTATGGTGACATGCCATGAACATTGTTTTAAATTTTCGATAGGGTAAGACAGAAATTCATCTGCGAACTGTCATAACTTACGGGCACGGGGGGTGATCAGCCCGTTATGCCCTGCATTGATCAATACTACATTGCTAGAACGATATTATCGTTCATCCTTTGTCCGCCGGAGCGCATAAAAATTTTCCCGTGTAGGGATGTTCATACCTGTCTAGGTTCTAAATCAAAGGTTTTATCTTATCAACAACAATCTATAATTCAAAATATATGTATACGGGTAATTGACAAAGGTATATCAACATGTGATTAAATACAATGATTATCCAAGTGGGGACACTTGTTTAACCATTTCTAGAAATTAACGAATAGAATAAATATATATATATATATATATATATATATATATATATATATATATATGAGTTACCGTATACTAACATGTTGATATTCAAGGAGCTTATATAATATAAGGTTAATAAGCTGTACCATAATAATATAGTTTAGAAACATTCTTACTCACATCCATTGCATAAAGAAAATGCAAAGGTTAGATACTTGCTTTAAGCGCTGCTTGCAACTTGTAATTAAGATCTATCGCTTATCTCACGACCTAACATTAATAAGATCGTTCGTTCGATTAGAACAACATACTATAACACATAACACTGCTTATTCCAGTCAGCACATAACCTAATCACATTAGCACATATGTTTAATAACCATTGAATCACAAATATTCACTTATACAATCAAAATATCTAAGTCCGGATCAATTTCTGAAACATGTCGGTGTACCGACAACTTTATCGGGTATTTATCGAGTCTAAGACTCTATTCTATAACTCAATATCCGTACATATAAGTCATATTATTATTAAATGACTTAATATAATTTAAAACATTTATTATAATTTATCATAAATTTTCAAACATCAGAATCATATTAAAATGATTTAAATACTAATCAACTCTATTATCATTATTATTTAATTAGTATTAAACTATTAATGAAATCATTTCCAAAATATTAAAGTTATGTATAATAACTCAAATTACTTTAAAGTATTAATATTACCCTTAAATGATTTTTAAAACATTTAAAATTATTTTTAAATAATTACTATTAATATTAAAGTATTAATGTTTCATTAATCCAAATATTAAAAGTCATTAAGCATAACTTAAAATATTTTTAATTCATTTATACCCCTTTTAAATGATTTTTTTAAATTATTAAAACCATTTTTAAATAATTTATTTAATATAATTATTAAATAAATTTACTATTTTTAATAATAAGTTAGTAATCATTAATATTAATTTATTAATGAAATTATCATTTAAATATTAAAAGTTATATTTTATAACTTAAAATATTTTTAAACACTTTATTTTCATTTAAAATGATTTTTATAATATTAAAATTATTTTTAAACTAAATTATTTAATGTAATTATTAAATAAATTTAATATCATTAATAATAATTAATTAATAAAATTTACCTTTAAATATTGAAAGTTATATTCTATAACTTAAAATATTTTTAAATACCTTATTATTATTTAAAATGATTTTTAATCTAATAAAACCATTTTTAATTAATTTATTTAATTTATTTAGTAAATAAATTAATTACCATTAATATCAATTTATTAATGAAATTTATCACAAAATATTAAAAGTCATTAAAAATAACTTAAAATATTTTCTTATATCATAATATAATTTTTAATGATTTTTCTAATATTAAAATCATTTTCAAATAATTTATTTAATATTATAATTAAATAAATTAAATACTTTTAATATTTCAAAAAATATTAAATATTTATGAAATATATTTAAAATAATTAAAAACTAATTTTCGGAATTTAAAATAATTTTTAATAATTTATTATGTATTTTTAATAATTTAAAACTAATTTTTCTATTTATTTAATTAATTTTAAAAATAAACTGTCGCTAAAGACTGCCTATAGCGACAGAACCGTCGCTATAGGTGTTCTTCGTGTTCTTCATGAAACCCAGAATGCATAGTCAGTTAGCGAGGGTGCTACTTTGACCAAGCTTAACAATCAGATCATGATGTTTCTCGTCTATCTATTGATCACAGTGTGTAGAACTAATGTAATACTATACGATTCAACAACAAACACGAATAAACAACATAAAACGAAAGAGATCGGAGCTTCCAAATATCATGTCAGGCGTGTTCTTGAGTTTTTGGGCTGCCCAGAAACTCAAGCAGTTTCAAGGGTTCCTTTTTGGGCCTTGATTACTCTGGTGTCTGGTCATGTTTTAAGTGTTGTTATGATACCAGATTGTAGTACATATGTGATAGAACAGAATAATAACACTAAATCAACCTAAATACAACACATAAGTATGATCAAAGCTGGTCAACCCATGCCAGAAAATGTGTTCTTCACGAATCTGGGTTTTTCCTAGAAATTCATAAGGCTGGTGGTCAACCCTAGTTTGACCACCCATATTTTTGATCAGGTAAAGGATCTAGTTGTTACATGGGTTTTAATGTGTAGTATTCATGACAATCTACAAGTATATAACATCAACATGGCAAAATAACTTAAACACAGCAAGATCCATGGACTTCAAAATGGTTGTCAGACTTTTCTGGGTAATTTGGGTTACCCAGATTCGTTCGGTCATGATCGGTCAACGACCTTTGACCCTTAATAACTTTCAATCTACTGATGCTATGGTCTTGATTCAAGTTTCATATGAAAGATCTCATGACATACTACAACTTAAAACATTTAAACAACAAAAACACTTAACAACCAAAGATCTATGGGGTCTGACATTTGACTGTCAGACCCAAAAACCACATTTTCCAGATTTTGAAAATTTTTAATTTCGAGCACTTAGGTGTTATGGATCTGACATGTGTCAACCCAGATCACTTAAATAGACTACAAACAACATGTTTTAACATAAAATCCTAACATCTAACATAGGATCAAAAGTCAGATTTTCAAATAGGGTTTTATACCTTCTTGATCTATTTTGATTTTTGGCTTCCTGATCTGTTAATGATTTTCGTGGGGCTTGGTTTTGTGACTGGTACACTTCAATATTTCGTGGGTTTTAGTAGGAAGAGCTCTTGGATATGTGTTTGTGCAAAATGGCTAACAATTGATCTTTTTCTCTCTCTTGATCTATTTATAGAACACATGTGCAATGTATTTGGCTTATTAAATGGCTGATGGCTGAGATTTAAGGCACATGGGGTGATCTAAGTTGTTCAACAACTCCAATTATTACAAGATTTGCAAGCAAGCCTCAATTATGCAATAAGGGCAAAATGTTCTTTTCGCTTATATTTTTAATGGCATTTGTGTAATCTTGGCACAAACCCTTAGGGTTTAAGGTTTGAGCCATTTTAGAGTTTAAAAAAAAAATTAATTTCCTAGAATTTCCAATTTAGGGTTTGTAAAAATAAAATAATAAATTTTAGTTTCTAAAATACAAAATTAAGGTTTCTTAATTAATTAGGTTTTTAATTACTTAACACCTTACTAATTAGGTTTAAGATATACTAATTAGCATTAAGCTTTCCAAACCAACAATTAGGGTTTATAATTTAAATAAATTAGGGTTTATAGAATAAATATTACGGTTTCTAGAAATTAATATTTCTAATTATTAATTAGGATATACCTAATTAATCAAAAATTCATATAATACCTAGCATGCATGCACCATATAACATTGTTATATAACAGTGTCGAACTAATCTTGAGTTTTAAATTAGGATTTTCATTTTTCAATAAGTTAATTATTGATTTAAGGTTTCTAATTTACGAAATTAGGGTTTTAATTTACAATTAATGTCTCCTATATTTAGGGTTTTTCCTAATTAATCACAACATCATATAACACACATATAAAACATTCTCGCACTCTAATTTGGATCTCAAATTAGGGCTTAACATTATTACTAGGGTTTTAAAATTAAACACCATAATTGACCAAACATTATCAATACGAAAATACAGTACATATTCTTATCACTGAAAAATCAAAATATAAGTAATATTATATTATTATTCTCATACCTTGACAATAATCTAAAATTAGTGTTTGAATTCCATATTTGATTTATTTGCCATATTTAACATTAATAATTAAGTTAAAATAGTTAACTTAATAACCTATACTAAAATTCATATAATAAAATAATTATTATAATTATTCTAAAAATCATTTCATATATTATTTAAATAATATATGATTATATTTTCATGGAAAATAATTACTAAAAACATTTCTACCATAATTTAATTATTATAAGTATATACTTTATAATAATCAAAAATTCTAAAATAAATTCATTTGTAAATAATTAGATAATAAATATATTTTTACTTACCACAAAAAATACATATACACATAATATTGTACAAATCATCATCCTTAATATATATATAAAAAAATTTTATTCACAAAATTTCTTATTTATTTATATAGAAAATATCGGGTTGTCATATGATATGTTTGCATGGTCTCATGAAGACATGGTGGGTTTGTCCATTGACATTGTCATCCATCGCCTCCCCATCAAAGAGGGATTCAAGCCAGTTAGGCAGAAGCTCAGGCTATTAAAACCTGAGTGAAGTTTAAAGGTTAAAGAGGAAATTATGAAACAATTTCAAGCAGGCATCATCATGGTGTATACATACCCTGAATGGCTATCAAACATAGTCCACATGCCTAAACTGTGAGGAAAGGTGCGAGTTTGCATGGATTACTGGGATCTGAATAAAGCTTGCCTTAAAGATAGCTTTCCCGTGCCATTTATCCACATCCTCATCGACAATACTGCTCAATACGACATGTACTCCTTTGCTGACTACTTCGCTGGGTACCATCAAATCATGGTTGCTGAGGAAGATCGTGAGAGAATTGCATTCATCACGCCTTGGGGATTCTTTTGCTATAGACGGTTGTCATTCAGCCTCATCAATGCCGGAGCTACCTACTAGCGAGCCATAATGGCTCTTTTCCATGATTTAATGTATAAGGAGATAGAGATCTATGTGGATGACATCATTGTCAAGTCCCGGAGGGAGGAAGACCACCTAGACCATCTCAAAAAGCTCTTCAACAGGTTGCATAAGTATAACTTGAAGTTGAATCCAGCCTAGTGCGCCTTTGACATTAAATCAGGTAAGTTGGTAGGATTCCTAGTCAGCCATAAGGGGATTGAGCTAGATCCCACCAAAATCCAAGGCATCACAAAATGCCCATTCCTCAGATAGAGAATGAGATACGGGAATTTTTGGGAAGAATTAACTTCATTAGCAAGTTCATTTCTCAACTCACAGCAACCTGTGAGCCTATTTTCAAGTTGTTAAGGAAGAAGTCCTCCATGAAATGGAATGATGAATGCCAGAAGACCTTCCTTACAATCTAAGAGCAGCTAGTCAAAGTTCCTATTTTGGTACCACCCAGGGATGATGTTCCCCTATTCATGTACCTGTCTATAAGTGACAATGCCATGGGTTACATACTGGGACAGAAAGACGATAGAGGCCAAGAGTGAGCTATCTACTGCCTCAGCAAAAGATTCAGTAGCAGTGAACACAAGTACACACTGATTGAGAAGACTTGTTGTGCTTTAGCATGGGCTTCCATGAGGTTACAGCATTACCTCCATGGTCACACAATCTCATATCCCGCGTGGATCCTCTCAAGTACGTGTTCAGTAAACTCATGCTGAACTGCCAACTGTCCAATGGTAGTTGATCCTATAACAATTTGACATCGTCTACGTGACTCAAAAATCCATTAGAGGTCAAGGAATTGCAGATCAACTGGCCAGCCGCCATACCTTCAGGGGATTTCAAACCCTTGGAAACATACTTTCCCGACGAAGGGGTAATGGCAATTCAGCAACACCATCAGTATGATGCACGCCAAATATGGAAGATGTATTTTGATGGAGCTATAAATATGAAAGGTTCTGGGGCTGGAGTAGTTCTAGAATCCGTTACGGGGGAGCAGCATCCCGTCACTGTCAAATTGTAGTTTTCCAACACCAACAACACAGCTGAGTGTGAAGGTTGTATCATGGGGCTAAAACTTGCCCGATCAATGGGCATTAGACGATTAACTATCTTTTGAGATTCTGAGTTGGTAATCAAACAAACCACATGAATCTATCACACCAAAGGTCTACACTTATTGCCTTACCATCGGCAGGTTCTATAGATGGCTTCGGAGAGAAATATCCTTCCTCCACATTCCTTGGAATAGGAATGATTTTGCAAATACACTAGCAACCTTGGCCTCCTTGATCAACATACACGACAAGGAAGACATGCTAAATCTCACATTTGCCCAACAAAAGGCTCCAGCCTATGGGAATTACATTAGAGAAGTATCGGATGAGCTACCTCCCATCCAAAACCCTTTGTATCAGCATATCAAGGAGTACTTGCAAGATGGATCTACACCCGCTGAGGCGAGCCCGACTGAAAGAAGGCGGATCCATCGACTGCTATGAAATGCTACCTGAGCGGGGATGCACTCTACAAAAGAGGTGCATGATTAGGTCTCCTTAGATGTCTAGACAAGGACCAAGCTCAGAGGCTCATGGATGAGAACTATGGTGGAGTCTGTGGCTCGCACATGAGCGGCCCTCTACCTGTAAAGAAAATTCTCAGAACAGGGCATTACTGACTCTCTCTTAAAGCTGACTGTGATGATCACGTCAAGAGATGTTATCAGTGCCAAATTCATGGGAATGCTATCCACACCCCTTCGAGGGAGGTCCATAATATAAGTTCACCTTGGCCCTTCTCAATGTGGGGAATGGATGTGATCGGGCCCATCGAGCCCAAAGCCAGTAATGGGCATTGATTTATCTTCACCATGATCGACTACTTCACCAAGTGGGTAGAAGCAGCCTCCTTCCCCATGGTTACCAAAGAAGTCATCAATGTTTTCATCAAAAATAATGTCATTTGTCGATATGGACAACTAGAGGCAATTGTATCAGACAATGCTAAGAACCTCAACAACAAAATGATGGAAAAGTTGTGTAGGAAATTCCACATCAAACATCTCAACTCCGTCATCTACCGTCCAAAGATGAATGGTGTTGTAAAAGCGGCTAACAAAAATATCAAAAAGATCATGCAGAAGATGTCCGCCAACCACAAGGGATGGCCTGACCTATTTCCTCTGACTCTGTTAGCCTACAGAACATCAATGTGCATTTCCACTAGGGCAACCCCATACGCATTAACCTATGGTATGGAAGCAGTGCTCCCCATAAAAGTGGAAATGGAATCCCTCAGAGTGTTGATAGACGCTCAGCTGGATGAAGACCAATGGGTACAAGATAGGTATCACCAATTGTCTCTAATAGTCGAAAGGCGTGTTGCTACTATCTTCCACGATCAGTTATATCAACAAAGGATCGCCAGGTCCTACAACAGAAAAGTACGACTACTGCAGTTTAAACAACACAACTTGGTTTTGAAGAAGATCATTGACAAACAAGATCAGTCTAAGGGAAAATTTGCCCCGAACTGGGAAGGCCCGTTTATTATCAAGGAGGTATTGACAGAAGGTGCTCTCAGGTTACAGGAAATGGATGGCAATGAATTTCCATAGTTTATCAACGCAGACACCGTGAAACGGTACTATGTCTAAGGTTACCATCAAGTAAACATTCTGTTATTAGATCACCAGATCCCCAGTCATTTAAGGTTTTCTAACCCTCCACTACATACAACTTCTCTTTACACTCATCTGCCCCATTAGGGACAAACACACTTTTCTAACCAGCAGCCTGGTTTCGGATCGCCATATCCTTTCTCTCCACTTGGTTTTGAACCCTTACTCAACTCTGGTTATCCCACCAGGGATTGAACCTTTCACACCCGCAGTTTTACCCCACTAGGGATAAGACTTTTCACACTCACAGTTTGTCCTGTACATGGGATTAAACTTTCTCACCCACAGTTTGTCTTGAACATGGGATCAAACTTTTCATTGGTTGCAAATCGTCTTGAACACGGGGTGAACTACGCTGACCTGATCTCCTTGATACACGGGAGTACATAGGCAGCCATATTTTATATGGTCCGGTCACAATAAAACAAAAATAACAAAAACATTTCTACACCCTTTTCCTTACAAAAATAAAAACAACAAAAATATCTCTACACCTTTTTTGCCGCATACAACGTTGAACCTCTTACACCAGGTTTGAACTACGCAGACCTGATCTCCTCTTTAGTAGGAGTACGTAGGCAGCTATTCATGGTTCGGTCTAACCCCCTACCAAAACCCAAACATTTATCAGCGGTACTGGGATCAACCTTTAATCTATCACATTTCATCGGCTTCAGACCAAAGGGATAGAACTACCTGACCTCCCCCTAAATGGGAGGATCGGCGACCATCTAAGCTGCGGTTGTTCCTCAAAGAGAAACACCAATCCATAAGAGATGGAACTAACTGGGCTCCTCTTGAATAGGAGTACTGGCGACCATCCGTGGTGCGGTCAATCTCAGAGAGGAAAGTCACACTCCTCTCCATATCTCTATACATAAACCAGTCCCAAGACACTAAAGATGGTAGGGAAACACACAGATCAACGATCCATTCTGAAATATCCTGAGACAACTAAATTTCCATCCATTAATGAGGAATTCATAATACATCAAGATCACAAGCCCTGAAAAAATAGGAAAATATCAAGCAAGCAACAAGGCATACCTAAAAGGGAAGTGATCAAAATATATTTTTCCTTGCTATATATAATGTTGTTTGATATATACAATATGAACTGTACATGACAAAATGGCTAAGCTAGTCTGTGCAGGAAAATACAAGCTCATCTACAAATTAGTGTATATCCGAGCTATCAAGCCCAACATGGCATCTCTCTTAGAAGAAGGAGGTAATGCTGTGGTGTCCTGCACAATGGTATCCACACGAGCTAACAGATCTACAGCCATTTGCATGGTGACGCGGTGCTCATCAATATATGTACTCATATCTATGATCATGCTAGTAGTAAGGGACCTCACTGTGGTACTATCTATAACGGCTACATCCCGGGCAGATATAGCGCCATCCCACTTAACTATCACGATATCTCTGGCTGATCTGGCCTCATCCCTCTCCTCAATAGCGGCATCTCTATGTGCTAATGTCTCGTTTCTCTCTACTAGAGCGACGTCTCTCCCATCAAGAATTGTCAACATCAGGGCTCTAGCCTGATCCCTCTCGAAGGTCATCAGATGAAGATTTTTCTCAAAATACCGTGCTGAATGCTGAATCACGATAGTGCTAGTACTAGGAGAATCTAAAAGAGCTACTGGCAACCCAGTAAATGGCTCCTCCTTGGTGGGAGAATCAATGTCCTCCATGGGCTCTCCATCATCTGAATTGACACTTGGCACTGTGGATACTACCGCAGTTGATGAAGTTTCTGTCTCCATCCACACAAAATACTCTAGCGAATAGCCCACATGGATAACAGAAAAAGCAGCTATCTCACGCTGATCCCAACAAGCATACACCCAGGATTGGTCCTCTGCTGACAAGTGGAGAGAAGCTAAACACTAGCCTAACGCCCCATTAAAAGGATGAAAGTCCTGAAACTGGTCAAACTGTGACATCACGGCCAGCGGGTGGTAGGTAGTCATTCCCTTCAAACCAGCCAGAGGGAGATAATCCATGCCAGGAGCATAAGTAATGAAGTTATAGGGTGAGCTGAGCCCTGAAAACGGTAAGATGCCAAACGAATCTCTGATCCCTGCCAAGAAGACTGACCAAGACATAGCGTATGTACACTCCGATGACTGAAAGGAGTAAGACATAGCTATATCATGGGTAAAGCAGTACCTGTGTCGGCAAAAAGTACCAATCGGTCTCAAGTGTGGCATAAACCACACGTATAACATGACCGAACTGCCTGTAAATACCCCTGCAGGGTAGGTGTTGCAAAACGTGGCCGATCGCAATGTCTGTGACACCCCCAAATCCAGGTATTTCCATTCCCACATGATTTGGTGTTCACTATTCAAACATCATCAATCTATCTACCCATAAATAAATGCAAACCATGCAATAGATAGGAATAATAATAATTCCCCCCTTATGAGGCTACATCAACTACATAATAAATAAATCCTTGGTTACTCTAACCTTAAATCATCTGTGTGAAAACATAAACAAATAAGTCTTAAGTAACATCAATTCTACTTATCATTACACAACCACATAAATAATCAATCTTTATTACTTGCTAAGTTTGCCCTTGCCTTTACTAGTGGAAGGTTCATCTGCTCTTTTGTTCTTAACTGCAATATTATTATTACGCAAGAGTGAGCACGATTGCCCACAAGTATAATAATAAAAGTAACAATATAATAACATGCGAGTGAATCAAAGACTTCTGAAATAAAGCTCAACTTTTGAATCAAGAATGAATAACAAGAATCAAAAGAAATCTAAGGGTCATAAGACCTTGAACTATGTCCTAGGTTATCAAGGGTTATACTTGAAACCTTTAACAGTCATAAGACTATGGACTCTTCTTCTCGTACTTAGGGGGATCAGCCCTTAGTACCATACTGTGCACAATATCTTAACGCTAACGCATAGGTAATCACCTATACAGGGTTGTTAATCTCAGTTTGACATTCGAGTCCGCACCAAAGGAAGTTTGGTTCGGATAATTCATTAAGGGTTCTGAAATTTAGAACGCTTATCAACTATGGACTAGGCGAATCATAAAGGGTTCGCTAGTCTAACAAGATTCACAATAACTGATATAAATCGAATAACAATTTCAAGAGATATACAATAGAATAATTATTGTATAACAACATCATGCTTTGAAAGATTAATATACTATTGATATAACAACATGGGCTTAATCAAAAAATTAATGAGAACTTGCTCGATGTAAAGAGACAACTTATAATTCATATAATGATAACGAGTAGGGTTAGAAAACTTGCCTCGTGCGTAGATTACACTTTAACTAAACTCGTTCTTTGATTTAACTCCTACATATCAATTACGTTCACAATACCTGTCAATTATAACTTACTAAACATCACACATTTATTCTTTTGTCTAACTCGAATTCATGACTATAATTAGTCAATTACTACACTTATAGTCAAAATTAAGACTTCACGAACAATAAGCTAACTATGCATTCAATAATTCAATCCACATATAATTATGTTATTTACATGTTAAGCATCTATTTTAACATCTTATTATACTTCTAACATATTTTTATGTTCATTACATTAAGTTACTAACACATTGCTAGACATGACATTTAAAAATAGTTCATTTCTGAACATTTTGGAGAGTGGCACTGCGGCGCCACTGTTGTACTGGTACTCGACGCTGCGGCGGGACTCTTGGCGCTGCGGCGGCGTGGCGCTACGGCGCGGATGTTAAGGCACGAGACTGGCGCCGCGGCGCGGTGAACCAGAAACTGTTATGCAATTCGCGAAAAATTGCAGAACACAGCCAAAAACCCCAATTAAATTATTACTACACGAGTTTAATCATACCCATTCATAATAATACACATATAATCACTACTTAACCCTTCTAGCATGATTTTAACATGTTAAAACACATAATTAACAGGATTAAAACATGAAATTTTCACTGTTCTTTGTGTTCTTGAAGGTTTTGAGCAAAAACATAAAATTTAACACTACGGATTCGTTATAACAACGAATCTGTTCATTTAAAATTTGGTCTCTTCGTATTAACTTGCATAATAATATACGAGTATAATTTTAACAAAGCCATTTATGTTTGGCACATTAAATTTACGTATAAGGGCCATATGGCCAAAACCCATACCCTGTAAGTTTTGAGCAACATATACGGCGTATTTTCATGAAACTGATGACATGATAACTTACATAATATATAATTAGATACGATTTGATAACATTTAACACATATACAAACTCATAGACGTTACTCCTTTCCCAAATACAGAGGTTTAAACAAAAACTTTGAAAGCCATTTTTTTTATGCAAACTTAATGACGAAAAAAAAAGAAATTGGGTTGGAGAATTTACCCAGAGTATAGATTTAAAAGAGATGATCAATGATGATCTTTTCACAAATGATTGATGATTACCCACTCATAATTCCTCTCAAACTTCTCAATTTTCCCTCTGTGAACTCATAATTTTGCTCTGCTTATTTTCTAGACTTAGCAATCAACTGAAAAGAAAAGGAGATGTCGTATTCAAATAAACTGATGCGTTGTAGAGGTCAGTTACCCATCATGGGTTAACTGCTCCCAACCTCCACTAGTGCCATGTTTGGCTAGCCTTAAAAGGCTTATACTCAATTAATCTAATAAACTCTTTTTAGTTTAAATAATGTTACACCCTTTATAAAATAAATCAATATCTTATTTAATTTATTTTAAATAAAATACAATAATTTCTCATTAATTCATATAGTCACATACTTAAATTTTTTCTTTAATAATAATGTCGAATTATTAAATCTCTAATTAATAAATAAATTAACTAAAATAACATTATGCTTATTAAATATTTCTTTTAATACAATAAGCTCACATAATGACATACTTCGAATAACAAAACTTCTCCACATTAATTTAATAAATATAACACATATAATTAAATTAATCTATGACAATTTCATAAATTAATTATTTAATCTAATAATTAATTCATTGAGAAATATTTATTCAATCCAAAAAATATTAAAATTAATTACAAAATCTCGGTTGTCACATCTTTCCCCTCTTAAAAGGATTCTGTCCTCAGAATCATAACTCAAACAATTCGTCCCGTTACATTCTCCCCCCTTACAAAGATTCTGTCCCCAGAATCGCTTATAACAATTTAGGTAAATAAATGAGGATAATTATTCATCATATTCTCTTCGAGTTCTCACGTAGCTTCTTCAGCGTTGTGGTTCCTCCAAATTATCTTAACAGAAGGTATTACTTTATTTCTCAGAACTTGTTATTTTCGGTCGACAATTTGAACAAAAATTTCTTCGTAAGATAAGTCTTTGTCGAAATGTAGGGATTCATATTCAATGACGTGCTTGTAATCGGGTTTGTATGGTCATAAAACTGAAACGTGGAAGACATTGTGGACATTCTCGAGTGCTGGAGGTAACACTACCTCATACGTAACTTCTCCGATCCTTCTCAGAACTTCAAAGGGTCCAATGAATCTTGGGCTTAACTTCCCTTTCTTTCCGAACCTGATCTTTCCCTTCCAGGGAGAGACCTTTAGGAACACATAACTAACCGATTCAAACTCAACATTCTTACAATGTGGATCAGCGTATTTCTTCTGTCTATCTTAGGCTGCTATCAGTCTTGTTCGGATCACTTTGACTATTTCTGCTGTTTGTTGTACCAATTCTGGCCCTAGCAACTGTCTTTCGCCAACTTCATCCCAATATAGTGGAGTTCGCCACTTTCTGCCGTATAACGCCTCATAAGGTGGCATTCCAATACTAGCGTGGTAACTGTTGTTGTAACCGAACTCTACGAGCGGTAGATGATCATCCCAATTTCCTTTAAAGTCCATTATACAAGCTCTTAACATATCTTCCAATGTCTGAATTGTTCTTTCACTCGGTCCATCTGTCTGAGGGTGATATGCCGTACTCATTCGCAACTTTGTACCCATGCATTCTCGTAGACATTTCTAGAAATTTAATGTAAAGCGTGGATCTCTATCGGAAACGATTGACACCAAACTCCGTGCCTCAAAATAATCTCTTTCACATATAACCTTGCAAACTGATCTAAGTTGAATCTGATTTTGATCGGAAGGAAGTGTGTGGATTTCGTCAGTCGGTCAACGATAACCCATACTGCGTCGTAGCCTTTCTGAGTCGTCGGAAGGCCAACCACGAAGTCAATTGTAATATGTTCCCATTTCCATTCTGGAATTTCTAGAGATTGTAGCAACCCACTCGGTCTCTGATGTTCTACTTTCACTTTCTGACAGGTCAGACACTTGGCAACACATTCTGCAACATCACGTTTCAAATTTGGCCACTAGAAGTGCTGTCAAAGATCTTGGTACATCTTGGTACTACCAGGGTGAATCGAATATCGTGAGTTATGAGCCTCGCTCAAAATGTCTTCCTTAATCTCTGGTATTGGCGGTACCTAAACTACGATTGTGAAATTTTATACCATCCGGGTAAGGTAAACGTGGTTGCTGACGCCTTAAGTAGAAATGGTCAGGAGAAGTTGATGATGTTGACCGCTTAGAAGGAATTGATTTCAGCAATGGAGAAGTTAGAGTTAGAAGTGAATTATCCTACGGAAATAGATGAGAAACTGTTTTAGATGCAATCTGGTACAACCCTACTAGATAAAGTTAAGGAGGCTCAACTTCAGGACAATGAATACAAAAAGGTGATAAGGATGATATCTGAAGGAACTGAACCAAGATTTAAGATGGATAAGGAAGGAATAGTCCTTAATTAATTCCAACCACCTTCTTTGGCGCATATTCAGTTCTTTCTGTGTAAAAATATATTTTAGACTCTTGTGGTCTGTATATATTTCATACTCCATAGAGAGAGTGCCTCCAGATTTTCAAAGCGAAAACCACTGCAGCTAACTCCAAGTCATGGGTCGGATACCCCTTCTCATAATCTTTTAGTTGTCGTGACGCATACGCAATGACTCTACCGTTCTGCATAAGCACACAACCAAATCCCTTATGCGACGCATCACTATAAACCACAAAATTTCCTGTATCATCTGGAAGAGACAACACAGGTGCTGTACTCAACCTCTTCTTCAATTCTTGAAAGTTTTCTTCACACTTATCTGCCCAAACAAATTTCACAGCTTTTTGAGTCAAATTCGTTAACGGAGTTGCGATCTTAGAAAAGTCTTGAATGAACCTTCTGTAATAACCTGTCAATCCAAGAAAACTTCTTACTTCTGACGATGTCTTTGATCCCAGTTAATCACAGCTTCAACCTTGGAGGGATCCACCGAAATTCCGTCCCTATCGATCACATGTCCAAGAAATTGTACCCGCTCGATCCAGAATTCGCATTTTGAAAACTTAGCATACAATTTTTCTCTTCTCAACACTTCCAACGTTAATCTCAAATTCTCTTCATGTTCTTCCTTGGTTTTTGAATATACCAAAATATCCTCTATAAATACCACTACGAACTTGTCCAAAAACGGCTTGAACACACCATTCATTAGTCCCATAAATGCTGCAGGAGCATTCGTTAAACCAAACGACATTACTAAAAATTCGTAGTGACCATATCGTGTTCTGAACGCTGTCTTCGGTACGTCCTTTGGTATCACCTTCAGTTGATGATAACCACTCCTCAAATCTATCTTGGAAAAATATTTCGCTCCCCTTAATTGATCAAACAGATCATCGATTCTCGATAATGGATATCTACTCTTAATTGTGACCTTATTCAGTTCTCTATAGTCAATGCAAAGCCGCATTGTCCCATCCTTCTTCTTCACAAATAAAACCGGCGCTCCCCACGGTGATACGCCTGGTTGGATATACTTCTTGTCCAGTAATTCTTGTAGTTGGACCATCAGTTCTTTTATCTATACCGGTGCCATTCAGTACGGTGCCTTCGATATTGGAGTCGTTCCTGGAGCCAAATCGATCACAAATTCAACTGCTCTATCTGGAGGAAGTCCCGACAAATCATCCAGAAATACGTCTGCGAAATCTCTCACTATCTGTATCTCATCTATTTTCAGATTCTCTTTACGATTATCGACTATGTAAGCTAGATATCCTACACAGCCTTGCCTTAACAACCTCCTTGCCTGCATCATCGTCAGACAACTCGCTTGTCTAGGCGACTTGCTACCATAAAACATAACTTTTGATGGAGTTATAAGGTTAATACGCTTCTTCTGGCAGTCAATTACTGCCCCATAATTGGATAACCAATCCATACCCAAAATAACGTCAAATTCCCCAAGTCGAATAGGGATAAGATCTATGTTCATGATATTACCCTTAATATCCACTCTACAGTTCTTATGCACGTACTTAACAGGGATTATTTCTCTATTCGTAATTTCTATGTTCATGGGGTATTCTAACTCATCCTTAAGAAATTCTAAGTTCTTAGCAAAGTCATCGGATATAAATAACAAGTAGCACCCGAATCAAATAATACATATGAATTAATTTTATTGATCGGAATGATACCTGACACCACATCGCGAGACTGCACTGTCATGTTGAATGTTCTGGCAGTCGGTCAGTTGGTTGCGGTTGGTGCTGCGATAGTCAGAGTGCTTCCACCGGTATTTCCTCTATTTCCTCCTAAACTCGTTCCCCCAGATCTTTTCTTAGGACAATCCCTTGCAAGATGATCCTTTGAACCACAAGTGAAGTAGGCACCCTTCTTTGGGTTTGGACATTTTGGTACTATGTGGCCTTCCTGACCACAATTGTAGCACACTCGCTTCCCTTTCATGCAAACTCCTAAATGAGCTTTTCAGCAGCTTGAGCACACTTCGATCTTCTTCTTCTGCCCTCCTTGTTGACTTCCAGCTGACGAGTTATCCGTCCACTTCCTCTTCTGATTATGACTACCCCCAGTGCTACTCCCACTAGTCTTGTTATTACCTTCATTCTCACTCTTCTTCTTCTTCTGCTCTTGATTATACTTCGTTATTGCATTACTTCCACCCTCAGCGAGTATGGCCTTTTCTAGTACCCCGGTGAATGTCTTCAACTAAAATATCGACACCTTACTATACAACCACGACTTCAGTCCTTATTTGAACCTTCTTACTTTTCTCTCATCGGTATGCACTTGATATGTGGCGAACCTTGCCAATTCATTAAATCTAGCCGCATAATCTGATACAGACATATTCCCTTGCTTCAATTCCAGAAACTGAACCTCCAATTAGTTCTGCGAGGTAGTCGAGAAATACATCTCGAAAAACATCTTCTTGAACCTCTCCAAGGTAATCATACCTTCTCCTCCACGAACTTTGTTTGCTTGCCACCAAAAACTGGCTTCAGATTTCAGCATAAGCGTTGCAAACGCAGTCTTCTGGTCCTCTCTGACTCTTGCGACCTCAAAAACATTCTCCATCTCCATAACCCAAGTCTGAGCTTTGATCAAGTTCATGGAGCCTTTAAACTTTGGCGGTCCCACCGCCTTGAAGTCCTTAAACGAGGTATTTGGTGGAGCTTGTGGTTGATTGTTAAGTGCTCCTGCTAAAAGTTTCACCAATTGCTGAACAGGGTTAGCATTGGCGCCTATGTTGTTATTCACTGACTCTTCCTGCTCTTGCTGACGGTTTTGTCTTCTTCTAGGTGGCATATTTCTATTAAGAATAATAGCTTATTAGGTCTTTATTTAATTCCTCAAACATTTAAGGCTTAGCTAGAACATTTAATCTTAATTCACTTAACACATCAATTAAAATAAACTTTGACATTTCATTCAATTCAAAAGTTTTAACATCATAAAATAGCATCACTGCTATTTACATCAACTATCCCGAGATAAAGAATCTACAGGATTTAAAACATCAAAATATTCCTTTGTTTATAATCACATCGGAATTTACATCATTAACTACCAAATAGTTTTCACCTAATTAAACTAATACTATCACTGCCTGTTAAGGCACCGAATAGCCTTGCTACGTTCCTCTTCCATGATGCGAGACATCATTCTACGATCCAACATGTACGATGGTAGACCTTCAAACTGGATTGGATACCTCAAAACTCGATCCTGGGCTTCATCCATTGCACTCGGGGTTCCTCCTCCCCAGCTTGACTAGCTCCTCCAACATCTGACATCCTGACAACATAGTTTTAAGTTTTAGTTACTAAGTCATACTAGTGAGCACATAATTTAACACATAAACACATAAAGTCTTTTATTATCTTCAATGAATTAAAAAATTCATCTCTAAGAACTCGATAAGAGTTTTCCTTCATTATGTTCTTCCTATAAGGCTATTACTTAAGGTTTTTCCCCCACCTAAGGTTCATAACCTACAGCTATGATACCAACCTGTGACACTCCTAAATCCATGTATTTTCATTCCCACATGATTTGGTGTTCACTTGTAACAACCCCAAAATAGGTCCATTCCACCCAACCCATTATGAGTCGTCAAATACATGGTACAGAAAATAACTACAACTTTATTACAACAATTGTCGTGCAAAATACAACAACACATATGCTGTGAGTTTGGATACAAATATATACCAAATGTGACTCATGTTCCAACCGTGGACATCACCTCACAATAACACCTTACATAAAGGTATAGTCAAAAACTGTTTTAGAAACTAGAATCTTTGGGAAGTGCTCAAGGAAACCTTCGTACATGGGAGGCCACGCGTCTAGGTTATGATAGATATCATATGGCCACAGAATTATCCTTGGTTGACCCAATAGACCCCAAAGAAAAACGAGAAGATTACTATCATATTCTTCCCAATAGTGAGTCTTCTCTTGACTTATCATTATCTCCACTGTCTCTAATTGAGAATTATACTTCAAACAAACACCAAGATTATATAGGTAGTGCCCATAGATACACTCGACAAGCGGATGTGCACAATCATGTCTTATGATGACACGAGGTTGTATGTCATTAGACATCTTGTATGATAGTGACAAAACACCCTTCCAACGTTGAGTTCGCCTCACCCTATTTTCTTCACCAAATATAACTACTAAATGATGACCACCGTTCTATTCCCTTGTTACCCCCGCTCGATCCAGCTACACTCTTATTACCTGAAAGGAATTGTGAAGCAAAAGGGTGAGCACAACTAGCTCAGTAAAGAATGTCATGACTAAAGATAATTCAATTATCAATAACCTTCATCAACAATAAATCAGAGATTTAGAACATATGGTAAATGATAAAAATTTCAACCATAGTTGCAGCGGAACGAGCAATCCATTAGAAGAGTCAAATAGACTATAAAGTCTATTATCTTCTCCATGTTAAAAATCCACCAACAATGTTTTATCCCTGTAACATCAATCAACAATTCTGGTCCACAATCATATGAATAACTCATAATCATAACTGTAGTTCTAAATTCCTCTTCTCAACCAGGACGATGATAATTTTCATCACCTATCTTTACCTGAAACATCAAAGATCATGGTTACACCAAATCACATTTCCTGTTCATAATCATACTAATAACTTCATCTTTGCACTACGTCCAAAGATATTCATTTGTATCACCAGTTGGTCATGTTTATCTCAACATCTGTTCATCTTTGCACTACTGGCCAAAGATATTCAACAACATGTCATCTTTGCACTACGGGCCAAAGATATTCATCAACAATTCATCTTTGCACTACAGGCCAAAGATATTCCTCAACAGTTCATATTTGCACTACGGCCAAATATATTCATCAACAGTTCATATTTGCACTACAGGCCAAATATATTAATATCTCAAAGAAATATATAATCATTTCAGAATTTATATAAACAATAATTATAACCATGTTAATCAATTCACCTTTGCACTTAAGCTAAAGATATTCACTTATAAATTCAATGGTCATGATCATACCAGTCAACAATTCAACTTTGCACTCCTGGCCAAAGAGAACCCATAGTCATGATCATACCAATAATTTACCCATCTTTATACTCAAGCGAAAGAGAATTTCAACATCAAGGTTATAAAAATGTTATATATGATAATAAAAACAATATGATCAACATATAGATTTAATCTCAAGAGTAATATTCATAAATCAACTATAATTTGGTTAGAAAAAGAAACCAATTTTGTCGTGAATAGTAACTCGTGAATAGTAACTCGTGAATAGTAACTCATGAATAGTAACTCGTGAATAGTAACCCTGACATGAAAAAGATAGAAATTCCACAATAATATACATACCAATATTTCGGTATAATGATATTGAAAGAATAATATTCTTAAGCTTATAAACAATTTATTTAAATTGTTTACACTTTACTAATTAATGCATTTAATCATCATAAAATGCCAACTCTTAAGATTTCACCATCAATAACAAAAACCCTCATCAAAAATCTGCATATACCTCATATATAGGATTCTCAAGCCATAAAATCCTATTTTCCAATTTTCTTACTTCACATAACATATTTAATTCATTTTCTCATAACTAGACTATTTTCATGAAAAATACCAAATTCGTTCCAAAAATATTTCTTTTCTAGAATTTAGCATAATATAGTCCCATAGTGAACATATATTTTTCTCAGAATTTTTAAAAGTCATTTACTATTTTTCATATGGCCAAAATAGCCGAATATTTAGACATTTATCAAAAATTGTACTTTTGTCTAAAAATTCTGAAATTTACAGAGTATACTTCTATCATATACATGTACTCCCAATAAAAATTTCATCAATTTTGGAGTTAACCACAAGGAATTATAAGCTGTTACTTCTAAAATAGTCTTTTCTCATAAAATTCATAACTCTCAATCTATACATCCAAAAATCACCATTTTTGGACACAATCAAGAAAACTCATCAAAATATCATTTCAAATTTTTCCAGAATTTTTGAAGATCAGAAAAATTACGAAACTGAAAATCATAACAACCCTTAAAATCCCTTAATATCCCTTACCTCAAAAGAGCAGTACTTCTGACTGGATATCGGATATGATGCTGAAGGAAACTTGCACTGATGAATAGCAACTCACCAAGTATCTAAAAACTCACAAAATATGCTTCATAATATAGAGAGAGAAAGAGAGAAAGCTTATATTTCTGGTGTGATTTTCAATTCTAACTTAGCCCTCTATTTATAGGAAAATTTTGGTAGGTTTGACCTGCAACCTGATGGCTTTACCTGCTACTATTTCCACCCACCACATTTGAAATATAATTCAGCACATTTCTTCACCAACCACAAGTGGGGCCCACCAATTCTAGAATTTTTCACCAAAATGATAAACTCCGAAAATTCAACAATTTCTGAACCAGTCATCTCGTAAAATTCATAATAAATCATACGTTTATTTTTAACGGTTCAAAATTTGTGGACATATACTCAACTTATATATGTATAACATATCCAAATATTACCACGATCCAACGGTCGGATTAAAAATTATAACCCTCGCAAAATATCTCAAAAACCCTAATTTTTAATACCTCCATTCCGACAAAAATACTGATAAAAACTTCAACATTAACTCCTTTATTTTTAACCACAAAAATATATCCCTCGTTTATATCCACATAAAATAAATATTTCCTTATCATATGAATCAATAATTAATTATTCACAAATAATATTACAGAATCACATTTATGACAACCAGGCCGTTCCCAGGAAAGAGGGGGCTTTCCAATAAGAATTTCTCCTTACTGGCGCGCAATTAGATGACCAAACCTCTCCTTAGACAGAACTTTCTAGACATTGTCAATAATGCTATCTAATAATATTATTCAAATAATATGAATTATTGATCTGATAATGGAAAATACTGTGCAGTAACAATTATTGAAACAACAATAATATAAAATATCAACGCAGCAATTATTGAATCAATAAAATAAAATATTGAACAGTAATTACTGTAACAATTATTGAGTAGTGCCTTCTCACGTAAGAATCAATAATTTTAAAAATACTGTGCAATACCGTGTGCTACTGTGCAATAACGCGTATTACTGTATTTTAACCACCGGGTATTTCAACAGTATTAACGGTAACAATTACGCCGTTATTTATAAAAAATCAAATTTGTCGTTTTCTTCATCCAACAGTTATTCGTTATGGGGCCCACAAATGGCTGCGCCGTCGTACGAATATTCTCCGACAGAAAGAATATTCCACGACCAAACGAATATTCTCCGACAACAATAATTATTTTATAACCACTTGCTTTTTTTGAAAAAAATCCATATATCACATTTAACTTTAACTTTTTATCAATTTAACCATTTACTGAATCGTAATTATAAGAAAAATTGAATACTTTTATTTCATAAAATTCGGGGTCTTACAATCTCCCCTCCTTATGAAATTTCGTCCTCGAAATTTGCGTACCTGGTATTTCAAAGTGTTGAGAATACCTTCCTTTCATTTCAGATTCCATCTTCCCTGTCATCATAATTTCTCCATTGCTCATCTCCTGTATTTCATATATCATTCTAGAATACAGCTTCAAAACAAGGGTTAATTTAACAAATTAACATATCACATAATATCCCGATATTATGACTGACCAACAAATAAGCTTAGGTAGGACACACTAGCGAAGGATTTACTCATCTCTCCCCTCCTAGTTGTATTTTCCGATCTCCGCCAGAGATCATATCCCTAAGCTCTGATACCAAATGTAACAACCCCAAAATAGGTCCATTCCACCCAACCCATTATGAGTCGTCAAATACATGGTACAGAAAATAACTACAACTTTATTACAACAATTGTCGTGCAAAATACAACAACACATATGCTGTGAGTTTGGATACAAATATATACCAAATGTGACTCATGTTCCAACCGTGGACATCACCTCACAATAACACCTTACATAAAGGTATAGTCAAAAACTGTTTTAGAAACTAGAATCTTTGGAAAGTGCTCAAGGAAACCTTCGTACATGGGAGGCCACGCGTCTAGGTTATGATAGATATCATATGGCCACAGAATTATCCTTGGTTGACCCAATAGACCCCAAAGAAAAACGAGAAGATTACTATCATATTCTTCCCAATGGTGAGTCTTCTCTTGACTTATCATTATCTCCACTGTCTCTAATTGAGAATTATACTTCAAACAAACACCAAGATTATATAGGTAGTGCCCATAGATATACTCGGCAAGCGGATGTGCACAATCATGTCTTATGATGACACGAGGTTGTATGTCATTAGACATCTTGTATGATAGTGACAAAACACACTTCCAACGTTGAGTTCGCCTCACCCTATTTTCTTCACCAAATATAACTACTAAATGATGACCACCGTTCTATTCCCTTGTTACCCCCGCTCGATCCAGCTACACTCTTATTACCTGAAAGGAATTGTGAAGCAAAAGGGTGAGCACAACTAGCTCAGTAAAGAATGTCATGACTAAAGATAATTCAATTATCAATAACCTTCATCAACAATAAATCAGAGATTTAGAACATATGGTAAATGATAAAAATTTCAACCATAGTTGCAGCGGAACGAGCAATCCATTAGAAGAGTCAAATAGACTATAAAGTCTATTATCTTCTCCATGTTAAAAATCCACCAACAATGTTTTATCCCTGTAACATCAATCAACAATTCTGGTCCACAATCATATGAATAACTCATAATCATAACTGTAGTTCTAAATTCCTCTTCTCAACCAGGACGATGATAATTTTCATCACCTATCTTTACCTGAAACATCAAAGATCATGGTTACACCAAATCACATTTCCTGTTCATAATCATACTAATAACTTCATCTTTGCACTACGTCCAAAGATATTCATTTGTATCACCAGTTGGTCATGTTTATCTCAACATCTGTTCATCTTTGCACTACTGGCCAAAGATGTGACAACCCCAAAATAGGTCCATTCCACCCAACCCATTCTGAGTCATCAAATACATGGTACAGAAAATAACTATAACTTTATTACAACAATTGTCGTGCAAAATACAACAACACATATGCTGTGAGTTTGGATACAAATATATACCAAATGTGACGTTGGACACTATCATGTATCAGCACCTCACAAAGGTACCTTACATAAAGGTACAGTCAAAAACTGTTTTAGAAACTAGAATCTTTGGGAAGTGCTCAAGGAAACCTTCGTACATGGGAGGCCACGCATCTAGGTTATGATAGATATCATATGGCCACAGAATTATCCTTGGTTGACCCAATAGACCCCAAAGAAAAACGAGAAGATTACTATCATATTCTTCCCAATGGTGAGTCTTCTCTTGACTTATCATTATCTCCACTGTCTCTAATTGAGAATTATACTTCAAACAAACACCAAGATTATATAGGTAGTGCCCATAGATATACTCAGCAAGTGGATGAGCACAACCCTGTCCTATGATGACACGAGGTTGTATGTCATTAGACATCTTGTATGATAGTGACAAAACACCCTTCCAACGTTGGGTTCGCCTCACCCTATTTTCTTCACCAAATATAACTACTAAATGATGACCACCGTTCTATTCCCTTGTTACCCCCGCTCGACCCAGCTACACTCTTATTACCTGAAAGGAATTGTGAAGCAAAAGGGTGAGCACAACTAGCTCAGTAAAGAATATCATGACTAAAGATAATTCAATTATCAATAGCCTTCATCAACAATAAATCAGAGATTTAGAACATATGGTAAATGATAAAAATTTCAACCATAGTTGCAGCGGAACGAGCAATCCATTAGAAGAGTCAAATAGACTATAAAGTCTATTATCTTCTCCATGTTAAAAATCCACCAACAATATTTTATCCATGTAACATCACTCAACAGTTCCTTTCCACAATCATATGAATAACTCATAATCATAATTGTGACTATAAATTTTTCTTCGCACCCAGGACAAAGAATATTTTCATCACCTGTCTTTACCTGAAACATCAAAGATCATGGTTATACCAAATCACAGTTCCTGTTTATAATCATACTAACAAATCCTTCTTTGCACTACGGGCCAAAGATATTCATCAACAAACCATCTTTGCACTACGGGCCAAAGATATTTAACAACAGTTCATCTTTGCACTACAGGCCAAAGATATTCATCAACAGGCCATCTTTGCACTACATGCCAAAGATATTCATCAACAATTCATATTTGCACTACAGGCCAAATATATTCATATCTCAAAGAAATATATAATCATTTCAGAATTTATATAAACAATAATTATAACCATGTTGATCAATTCACCTTTGCACTTAAGCTTAAGATATTCAATTATAAATTCAATGGTCATGATCATACCAGTCACAATTCAACTTTGCACTACAGGCCAAAGAGAACCCTAGTCATGATCATACCAATAATCTACCCATCTTTACACTCCAGTGAAAGAGAATTTCAACATCAGGGTTATAAAAATGTTATATATGATGATAAAAATAATATGATCAACATATAGTTTTAATCTCAAGAGTAATATTCGTAACTCATGAATAGTAAATCGTGAATAGTAACTCATGAATAGTAACCCCGACACAAAAGATAGAAATTCCACAATAAAATTCATACCAATATTTCGGTATAATGATAATGAAAGAATAACATTACTTAAATTTATAAATAATTTATTTTAATTGTTTACACTTTACTAATTAATGCATTTAATCATCATAAAATGCCAACTCTTACAATTTCATCATCAATAACCAAAACCCTCATCAAAAATCTGCATATACCTCATATAGGATTCTCAAGCCATAAAATCCTATTTTCCAATTTTCTTTCTTCACAAAACATATTTAATTCATTTACTCATAACTAGACCATTTTCATGAAAAATACCAAATCAGTTCCAAAAATATTTTTTTTTTCTGGGATTTAGCATAATATAGTCCCATAGTGAACATATATTTTTCTCAGAATTTTTAAAAGTCATTTACTATTTTTTATATGGCCAAAATAGCCAAATATTTAGACATTTATCAAAAATTGTACTTTTGTCTAAAAATTCTGAAATTTACAGAGTATACTTCTATCATATACATGTACTCCCAATAAAAATTTCATCAATTTTGGAGTTAACCACAAGGAATTATAAGCTGTTACTTTCAAAATAGTCTTTTCTCATAAAATTCATAACTCTCAATCTATACATCCAAAAATCATCATTTTTGGATACAATCAAGAAAACTCATCAAAATATCATTTCAAATTTTTCCAGAATTTTTGAAGATCAGAAAAATTACGAAACTGAAAATCATAACAACCCTTAAAATCCCTTAATATCCCTTACAATCCCTTACTATCCCTTACTATCCCTTACAATCCCTTACCTCAAAAGAGCAGTACTTCTGACTGGAATGCAAAGCCGAAGGAAACTTGCACTGATGAATAGCAACTCACCAAGTATCTAAAAACTCACAAAATATGCTTCATAATATAGAGAGAGAAAGAGAAAAAGCTTATGTTTCTGGTGTGTTTTTCAATTCTAACTTAGCCCTCTATTTATAGGAAAATTTTGGTAGGTTTGACCTGCAACCTGATGGCTTTACCTGCTACTATTCCCACCCACCACATTTGAAATATAATTCAGCACATTTCTTCACCAACCACAAGTGGGGCCCACCAATTCTAGAATTTTCCACCAAAATAATAAACTCCGAAAATTCAACAATTTCTGAACCAGTCATGTCGTAAAATTCATAATAAATCATACGTTCATTTTTAACGGTTCAAAATTTGTGGACATATCCTCAACTTATATATGTATAACATATCCAAAAATTACCACGATCCAACGGTCGGATTAAAAATTATAACCCCCGTAAAATATCTCAAAAATCCTGATTTTTAATACTTCCATTCCGACAAAAATACTGATAAAAATTTCAACATTAACTCCTTCATTTTTAACCACAAAAATATATCCCTCATTTATATCCACATAAAATAAATATTTTCTTATCACATGAATCAATAATTAATTATTCACAAATAATATTACAGAATCACATTTATGACAACCAGGCCGTTCCCAGGAAAGAGGGGGCTTTCCAATAAGAATTTCTCCTTACTGGCGCGCAATTAGATGACCAAACCTCTCCTTAGACAGAACTTTCTAGACATTGTCAATAATGTTATCTAATAATATTATTCAAATAATATGAATTATTGATCTGATAATGGAAAATACTGTGCAGCAACAATTATTGAAACAACAATAATATAAAATATCAATACAGCAATTATTGAATCAATAATAAAATATTGAACAGTAATTACTGTAACAATTATTGAGTAGTGCCTTCTTACGTAAGAATCAATAATTTCAAAAATACTATGCAATACCGTGTGCTACTGTGCAATAACGCGTATTACTGTATTTTAACCACCGGGTATTCCAACAGTGTTAACGGTAACAACTACGCCGTTATTTGTAAAAACTCAAATTTGTCGTTTTCTTCATCCGACAGTTATTCGTTATGGGGCCCACAAATAGCTGCGCCGTCGTACGAATATTCCCCGACAGAAAGAATATTCCACGACCAAACGAATATTCCCCGACAACAATGATTATTTTATAACCACTTGCTTATTTTGAAAAATTTTCACATTTCACCCATAACTTTAACTTTTATCAATTTAACCATTTACTGAATAGAAAAATTGAATACTTTTATTTCATAAAATTCGGGATCTTACAACCTCCCCTCCTTATGAAATTTCGTCCCCGAAATTTACGTACCTGGTATTTCAAAGAGTTGAGAATACCTTCCTTTCATTTCAAATTCCATCTTCTCTGTCATCATAATTTCTCCATTGCTCATCTCCTGTATTTCAAATAACATTCTAGAATACAGCTTCAAAACAAGTGTTAATTTAACAAATTAACATATCACATAATATCCCGATATTATGACTGACCAACAAATAAGCTTAGGTAGGACACACTAGCGAAGGATTTACTCATCTCTCCCCTCCTAGTTTTATTCCCCGATCTCCGCCATTGATCATATCCCTAAGCTCTGATACCACCTGTGACAACCCCAAAATAGGTCCATTCCACCCAACCCATTCTGAGTCATCAAATACATGGTACAGAAAATAACTATAACTTTATTACAACAATTATCGTGCAAAATACAACAACACATATGCTGTGAGTTTGGATACAAATATATACCAAATGTGACGTTGGACACTATCATGTATCAGCACCTCACAAAGGTACCTTACATAAAGGTACAGTCAAAAACTGTTTTAGAAACTAGAATCTTTGGGAAGTGCTCAAGGAAACCTTCGTACATGGGAGGCCACGCATCTAGGTTATGATAGATATCATATGGCCACAGAATTATCCTTGGTTGACCCAATAGACCCCAAAGAAAAACGAGAAGATTACTATCATATTCTTCCCAATGGTGAGTCTTCTCTTGACTTATCATTATCTCCACTGTCTCTAATTGAGAATTATACTTCAAACAAACACCAAGATTATATAGGTAGTGCCCATAGATATACTCAGCAAGTGGATGAGCACAACCCTGTCCTATGATGACACGAGGTTGTATGTCATTAGACATCTTGTATGATAGTGACAAAACACCCTTCCAACGTTGGGTTCGCCTCACCCTATTTTTTTCACCAAATATAACTACTAAATGATGACCACCATTCCCTTGTTACCCCCGCTCGACCCAGCTACACTCTTATTACCTGAAAGGAATTGTGAAGCAAAAGGGTGAGCACAACTAGCTCAGTAAAGAATATCATGACTAAAGATAATTCAATTATCAATAGCCTTCATCAACAATAAATCAGAGATTTAGAACATATGGTAAATGATAAAAATTTCAACCATAGTTGCAGCGGAACGAGCAATCCATTAGAAGAGTCAAATAGACTATAAAGTCTATTATCTTCTCCATGTTAAAAATCCACCAACAATATTTTATCCATGTAACATCACTCAACAGTTCCTTTCCACAATCATATGAATAACTCATAATCATAATTGTGACTATAAATTTTTCTTCGCACCCAGGACGAAGAATATTTTCATCACCTGTCTTTACCTGAAACATCAAAGATCATGGTTATACCAAATCACAGTTCCTGTTTATAATCATACTAACAAATCCATCTTTGCACTACGGGCCAAAGATATTCATCAACAAACCATCTTTGCACTACGGGCCAAAGATATTCAACAACAGTTCATCTTTGCACTACAGGCCAAAGATATTCATCAACAGGCCATCTTTGCACTACATGCCAAAGATATTCATCAACAATTCATATTTGCACTACAGGCCAAATATATTCATATCTCAAAGAAATATATAATCATTTCAGAATTTATATAAACAATAATTATAACCATGTTGATCAATTCACCTTTGCACTTAAGCTTAAGATATTCAATTATAAATTCAATGGTCATGATCATACCAGTCACAATTCAACTTTGCACTACAGGCCAAAGAGAACCCTAGTCATGATCATACCAATAATCTACCCATCTTTACACTCCAGTGAAAGAGAATTTCAACATCAGGGTTATAAAAATGTTATATATGATGATAAAAATAATATGATCAACATATAGTTTTAATCTCAAGAGTAATATTCGTAACTCATGAATAGTAAATCGTGAATAGTAACTCATGAATAGTAACCCCGACACAAAAGATAGAAATTCCACAATAAAATTCATACCAATATTTCGGTATAATGATATTGAAAGAATAACATTACTTAAATTTATAAACAATTTATTTTAATTGTTTACACTTTACTAATTAATGCATTTAATCATCATAAAATGCCAACTCTTACAATTTCATCATCAATAATCAAAACCCTCATCAAAAATCTGCATATACCTCATATAGGATTCTCAAGCCATAAAATCCTATTTTCCAATTTTCTTTCTTCACAAAACATATTTAATTCATTTACTCATAACTAGACCATTTTCATGAAAAATACCAAATCAGTTCCAAAAATATTTTTTTTTTCTAGGATTTAGCATAATATAGTCCCATAGTGAACATATATTTTTCTCAGAATTTTTAAAAGTCATTTACTATTTTTTATATGGCCAAAATAGCCAAATATTTAGACATTTATCAAAAATTGTACTTTTGTCTAAAAATTCTGAAATTTACAGAGTATACTTCTATCATATACATGTACTCCCAATAAAAATTTCATCAATTTTGGAGTTAACCACAAGGAATTATAAGCTGTTACTTTCAAAATAGTCTTTTCTCATAAAATTCATAACTCTCAATCTATACATCCAAAAATCATTATTTTTGGATACAATCAAGAAAACTCATCAAAATATCATTTCAAATTTTTCCAGAATTTTTGAAGATCAGAAAAATTACGAAACTGAAAATCATAACAACCCTTAAAATCCCTTAATATCCCTTACAATCCCTTACTATCCCTTACAATCCCTTACCTCAAAAGAGCAGTACTTCTGACTGGAATGCAAAGCCGAAGGAAACTTGCACTGATGAATAGCAACTCACCAAGTATCTAAAAACTCACAAAATATGCTTTATAATATAGAGAGAGAAAGAGAAAAAGCTTATGTTTCTGGTGTGTTTTTCAATTCTAACTTAGCCCTCTATTTATAGGAAAATTTTGGTAGGTTTGACCGGCAACCTGATGGCTTTACCTGCTACTATTCCCACCCACCACATTTGAAATATAATTCAGCACATTTCTTCACCAACCACAAGTGGGGCCCACCAATTCTAAAATCTTTGGAAAGTGCTCAAGGAAACCTTCGTACATGGGAGGCCACGCGTCTAGGTTATGATAGATATCATATGGCCACAGAATTATCCTTGGTTGACCCAATAGACCCCAAAGAAAAACGAGAAGATTACTATCATATTCTTCCCAATGGTGAGTCTTCTCTTGACTTATCATTATCTCCACTGTCTCTAATTGAGAATTATACTTCAAACAAGCACCAAGATTATATAGGTAGTGCCCATAGATATACTCGGCAAGCGGATGTGCACAATCATGTCTTATGATGACACGAGGTTGTATGTCATTAGACATCTTGTATGATAGTGACAAAACACCCTTCCAACGTTGAGTTCGCCTCACCCTATTTTCTTCACCAAATATAACTACTAAATGATGACCACCGTTCTATTCCCTTGTTACCCCCGCTCGATCCAGCTACACTCTTATTACCTGAAAGGAATTGTGAAGCAAAAGGGTGAGCACAACTAGCTCAGTAAAGAATGTCATGACTAAAGATAATTCAATTATCAATAACCTTCATCAACAATAAATCAGAGATTTAGAACATATGGTAAATGATAAAAATTTCAACCATAGTTGCAGCGGAACGAGCAATCCATTAGAAGAGTCAAATAGACTATAAAGTCTATTATCTTCTCCATGTTAAAAATCCACCAACAATGTTTTATCCCTGTAACATCAATCAACAATTCTGGTCCACAATCATATGAATAACTCATAATCATAACTGTAGTTCTAAATTCCTCTTCTCAACCAGGACGATGATAATTTTCATCACCTATCTTTACCTGAAACATCAAAGATCATGGTTACACCAAATCACATTTCCTGTTCATAATCATACTAATAACTTCATCTTTGCACTACGTCCAAAGATATTCATTTGTATCACCAGTTGGTCATGTTTATCTCAACATCTGTTCATCTTTGCACTACTGGCCAAAGATATTCAACAACATGTCATCTTTGCACTACGGGCCAAAGATATTCATCAACAATTCATCTTTGCACTACAGGCCAAAGATATTCCTCAACAGTTCATATTTGCACTACGGCCAAATATATTCATCAACAGTTCATATTTGCATTACAGGCCAAATATATTAATATCTCAAAGAAATATATAATCATTTCAGAATTTATATAAACAATAATTATAACCATGTTAATCAATTCACCTTTGCACTTAAGCTAAAGATATTCACTTATAAATTCAATGGTCATGATCATACCAGTCAACAATTCAACTTTGCACTACTGGCCAAAGAGAACCCATAGTCATGATCATACCAATAATTTACCCATCTTTACACTCAAGCGAAAGAGAATTTCAACATCAAGGTTATAAAAATGTTATATATGATAATAAAAACAATATGATCAACATATAGATTTAATCTCAAGAGTAATATTCATAAATCAACTATAATTTGGTTAGAAAAAGAAACCAATTTTGTCGTGAATAGTAACTCGTGAATAGTAACTCGTGAATAGTAACTCATGAATAGTAACTCGTGAATAGTAACCCTGACATGAAAAAGGTAGAAATTCCACAATAATATACATACCAATATTTCGGTATAATGATATTGAAAGAATAATATTCTTAAGCTTATAAACAATTTATTTAAATTGTTTACACTTTACTAATTAATGCATTTAATCATCATAAAATGCCAACTCTTAAGATTTCATCATCAATAACCAAAACCCTCATCAAAAATCTGCATATACCTCATATATAGGATTCTCAAGCCGTAAAATCCTATTTTCCAATTTTCTTACTTCACATAACATATTTAATTCATTTTCTCATAACTAGACTATTTTCATGAAAAATACCAAATCCGTTCCAAAAATATTTCTTTTCTGGAATTTAGCATAATATAGTCCCATAGTGAACATATATTTTTCTCAGAATTTTTAAAAGTCATTTACTATTTTTCATATGGCCAAAATAGCCGAATATTTAGACATTTATCAAAAATTGTACTTTTGTCTAAAAATTCTGAAATTTACAGAGTATACTTCTATCATATACATGTACTCCCAATAAAAATTTCATCAATTTTGGAGTTAACCACAAGGAATTATAAGCTGTTACTTCTAAAATAGTCTTTTCTCATAAAATTCATAACTCTCAATCTATACATCTAAAAATCACCATTTTTGGACACAATCAAGAAAACTCATCAAAATATCATTTCAAATTTTTCCAGAATTTTTGAAGATCAGAAAAATTACGAAACTGAAAATCATAACAACCCTTAAAATCCCTTAATATCCCTTACCTCAAAAGAGCAGTACTTCTGACTGGATATCGGATATGATGCTGAAGGAAACTTGCACTGATGAATAGCAACTCACCAAGTATCTAAAAACTCACAAAATATGCTTCATAATATAGAGAGAGAAAGAGAGAAAGCTTATGTTTCTGGTGTGATTTTCAATTCTAACTTAGCCCTCTATTTATAGGAAAATTTTGGTAGGTTTGACCTGCAACCTGATGGCTTTACCTGCTACTATTCTCACCCACCACATTTGAAATATAATTCAGCACATTTCTTCACCAACCACAAGTGGGGCCCACCAATTCTAGAATTTTTTACCAAAATGATAAACTCCGAAAATTCAACAATTTCTGAACCAGTCATCTCGTAAAATTCATAATAAATCATACGTTTATTTTTAACGGTTCAAAATTTGTGGACATATACTCAACTTATATATGTATAACATATCCAAATATTACCACGATCCAACGGTCGGATTAAAAATTATAACCCTCGCAAAATATCTCAAAAACCCTAATTTTTAATACCTCCATTCCGACAAAAATACTGATAAAAACTTCAACATTAACTCCTTTATTTTTAACCACAAAAATATATCCCTCGTTTATATCCACATAAAATAAATATTTCCTTATCATATGAATCAATAATTAATTATTCACAAATAATATTACAGAATCACATTTATGACAACCAGGCCGTTCCCAAGAAAGAGGGGGCTTTCCAATAAGAATTTCTCCTTACTGGCGCGCAATTAGATGACCAAACCTCTCCTTAGACAGAACTTTCTAGACATTGTCAATAATGCTATCTAATAATATTATTCAAATAATATGAATTATTGATCTGATAATGGAAAATACTGTGCAGTAACAATTATTGAAACAACAATAATATAAAATATCAACGCAGCAATTATTGAATCAATAAAATAAAATATTGAACAGTAATTACTGTAACAATTATTGAGTAGTGCCTTCTCACGTAAGAATCAATAATTTTAAAAATACTGTGCAATACCGTGTGCTACTGTGCAATAACGCGTATTACTGTATTTTAACCACCGGGTATTTTAACAGTATTAACGGTAACAATTACGCCGTTATTTATAAAAAATCAAATTTGTCGTTTTCTTCATCCAACAGTTATTCGTTATGGGGCCCACAAATGGCTGCGCCGTCGTACGAATATTCTCCGACAGAAAGAATATTCCACGACCAAACGAATATTCTCCGACAACAATGATTATTTTATAACCACTTGCTTTTTTTGAAAAAAATTCATATATCACATTTAACTTTAACTTTTTATCAATTTAACCATTTACTGAATCGTAATTATAAGAAAAATTGAATACTTTTATTTCATAAAATTCGGGGTCTTACAATCTCCCCTCCTTATGAAATTTCGTCCTCGAAATTTGCGTACCTGGTATTTCAAAGTGTTGAGAATACCTTCCTTTCATTTCAGATTCCATCTTCCCTGTCATCATAATTTCTCCATTGCTCATCTCCTGTATTTCATATATCATTCTAGAATACAGCTTCAAAACAAGGGTTAATTTAACAAATTAACATATCACATAATATCCCGATATTATGACTGACCAACAAATAAGCTTAGGTAGGACACACTAGCGAAGGATTTACTCATCTCTCCCCTCCTAGTTGTATTTTCCGATCTCCGCCAGAGATCATATCCCTAAGCTCTGATACCAAATGTAACAACCCCAAAATAGGTCCATTCCACCCAACCCATTATGAGTCGTCAAATACATGGTACAGAAAATAACTACAACTTTATTACAACAATTGTCGTGCAAAATACAACAACACATATGCTGTGAGTTTGGATACAAATATATACCAAATGTGACTCATGTTCCAACCGTGGACATCACCTCACAATAACACCTTACATAAAGGTATAGTCAAAAACTGTTTTAGAAACTAGAATCTTTGGAAAGTGCTCAAGGAAACCTTCGTACATGGGAGGCCACGCGTCTAGGTTATGATAGATATCATATGGCCACAGAATTATCCTTGGTTGACCCAATAGACCCCAAAGAAAAACGAGAAGATTACTATCATATTCTTCCCAATGGTGAGTCTTCTCTTGACTTATCATTATCTCCACTGTCTCTAATTGAGAATTATACTTCAAACAAACACCAAGATTATATAGGTAGTGCCCATAGATATACTCGGCAAGCGGATGTGCACAATCATGTCTTATGATGACACGAGGTTGTATGTCATTAGACATCTTGTATGATAGTGACAAAACACCCTTCCAACGTTGAGTTCGCCTCACCCTATTTTCTTCACCAAATATAACTACTAAATGATGACCACCGTTCTATTCCCTTGTTACCCCCGCTCGATCCAGCTACACTCTTATTACCTGAAAGGAATTGTGAAGCAAAAGGGTGAGCACAACTAGCTCAGTAAAGAATGTCATGACTAAAGATAATTCAATTATCAATAACCTTCATCAACAATAAATCAGAGATTTAGAACATATGGTAAATGATAAAAATTTCAACCATAGTTGCAGCGGAACGAGCAATCCATTAGAAGAGTCAAATAGACTATAAAGTCTATTATCTTCTCCATGTTAAAAATCCACCAACAATGTTTTATCCCTGTAACATCAATCAACAATTCTGGTCCACAATCATATGAATAACTCATAATCATAACTGTAGTTCTAAATTCCTCTTCTCAACCAGGACGATGATAATTTTCATCACCTATCTTTACCTGAAACATCAAAGATCATGGTTACACCAAATCACATTTCCTGTTCATAATCATACTAATAACTTCATCTTTGCACTACGTCCAAAGATATTCATTTGTATCACCAGTTGGTCATGTTTATCTCAACATCTGTTCATCTTTGCACTACTGGCCAAAGATATTCAACAACATGTCATCTTTGCACTACGGGCCAAAGATATTCATCAACAATTCATCTTTGCACTACAGGCCAAAGATATTCCTCAACAGTTCATATTTGCACTACGGCCAAATATATTCATCAACAGTTCATATTTGCATTACAGGCCAAATATATTAATATCTCAAAGAAATATATAATCATTTCAGAATTTATATAAACAATAATTATAACCATGTTAATCAATTCACCTTTGCACTTAAGCTAAAGATATTCACTTATAAATTCAATGGTCATGATCATACCAGTCAACAATTCAACTTTGCACTACTGGCCAAAGAGAACCCATAGTCATGATCATACCAATAATTTACCCATCTTTACACTCAAGCGAAAGAGAATTTCAACATCAAGGTTATAAAAATGTTATATATGATAATAAAAACAATATGATCAACATATAGATTTAATCTCAAGAGTAATATTCATAAATCAACTATAATTTGGTTAGAAAAAGAAACCAATTTTGTCGTGAATAGTAACTCGTGAATAGTAACTCGTGAATAGTAACTCATGAATAGTAACTCGTGAATAGTAACCCTGACATGAAAAAGGTAGAAATTCCACAATAATATACATACCAATATTTCGGTATAATGATATTGAAAGAATAATATTCTTAAGCTTATAAACAATTTATTTAAATTGTTTACACTTTACTAATTAATGCATTTAATCATCATAAAATGCCAACTCTTAAGATTTCATCATCAATAACCAAAACCCTCATCAAAAATCTGCATATACCTCATATATAGGATTCTCAAGCCGTAAAATCCTATTTTCCAATTTTCTTACTTCACATAACATATTTAATTCATTTTCTCATAACTAGACTATTTTCATGAAAAATACCAAATCCGTTCCAAAAATATTTCTTTTCTGGAATTTAGCATAATATAGTCCCATAGTGAACATATATTTTTCTCAGAATTTTTAAAAGTCATTTACTATTTTTCATATGGCCAAAATAGCCGAATATTTAGACAATTATCAAAAATTGTACTTTTGTCTAAAAATTCTGAAATTTACAGAGTATACTTCTATCATATACATGTACTCCCAATAAAAATTTCATCAATTTTGGAGTTAACCACAAGGAATTATAAGCTGTTACTTCTAAAATAGTCTTTTCTCATAAAATTCATAACTCTCAATCTATACATCTAAAAATCACCATTTTTGGACACAATCAAGAAAACTCATCAAAATATCATTTCAAATTTTTCCATAATTTTTGAAGATCAGAAAAATTACGAAACTGAAAATCATAACAACCCTTAAAATCCCTTAATATCCCTTACCTCAAAAGAGCAGTACTTCTGACTGGATATCGGATATGATGCTGAAGGAAACTTGCACTGATGAATAGCAACTCACCAAGTATCTAAAAACTCACAAAATATGCTTCATAATATAGAGAGAGAAAGAGAGAAAGCTTATGTTTCTGGTGTGATTTTCAATTCTAACTTAGCCCTCTATTTATAGGAAAATTTTGGTAGGTTTGACCTGCAACCTGATGGCTTTACCTGCTACTATTCCCACCCACCACATTTGAAATATAATTCAGCACATTTCTTCACCAACCACAAGTGGGGCCCACCAATTCTAGAATTTTCCACCAAAATGATAAACTCCGAAAATTCAACAATTTCTGAACCAGTCATCTCGTAAAATTCATAATAAATCATACGTTTATTTTTAACGGTTCAAAATTTGTGGACATATACTCAACTTATATATGTATAACATATCCAAATATTACCACGATCCAACGGTCGGATTAAAAATTATAACCCTCGCAAAATATCTCAAAAACCCTAATTTTTAATACCTCCATTCCGACAAAAATACTGATAAAAACTTCAACATTAACTCCTTTATTTTTAACCACAAAAATATATCCCTCGTTTATATCCACATAAAATAAATATTTCCTTATCATATGAATCAATAATTAATTATTCACAAATAATATTACAGAATCACATTTATGACAACCAGGCCGTTCCCAGGAAAGAGGGGGCTTTCCAATAAGAATTTCTCCTTACTGGCGCGCAATTAGATGACCAAACCTCTCCTTAGACAGAACTTTCTAGACATTGTCAATAATGCTATCTAATAATATTATTCAAATAATATGAATTATTGATCTGATAATGGAAAATACTGTGCAGTAACAATTATTGAAACAACAATAATATAAAATATCAACGCAGTAATTATTGAATCAATAAAATAAAATATTGAACAGTAATTACTGTAACAATTATTGAGTAGTGCCTTCTCACGTAAGAATCAATAATTTTAAAAATACTGTGCAATACCGTGTGCTACTATGCAATAACGCGTATTACTGTATTTTAACCACCGGGTATTTCAACAGTATTAACGGTAACAATTACGCCGTTATTTATAAAAAATCAAATTTGTCGTTTTCTTCATCCAACAGTTATTCGTTATGGGGCCCACAAATGGTTGCGCCGTCGTACGAATATTCCCCGACAGAAAGAATATTCCACGACCAAACGAATATTCTCCGACAACAATGATTATTTTATAACCACTTGCTTTTTTTGAAAAAAATTCATATATCACATTTAACTTTAACTTTTTATCAATTTAACCATTTACTGAATCGTAATTATAAGAAAAATTGAATACTTTTATTTCATAAAATTCGGGGTCTTACATCACTATTCAAACATCATCCATCTATCTACCCATAAATAAATGCAAACCATGCAATAGATAGAAATAATAATAAATCTCCCCTTATGAGGTTACATCAACTACATAATAAATAAATCCCATGTTACTCTAACCTTAAATCATCTATGCGGAAACATAAACAAATAAGTCTTAAGTAACATCAATTCTACTTATCATTACTTAACCACATAAATAATCAATCTTCATTACTTGCTAAGCTTGCCCTTACCTTTACTAGTGGAAGGTTCGTCTGCTCTTTCGTTCTTAACTGCAATATTATTATTACGCAAGAGTGAGCACGATTGCCCACAAGTATAATAATAAAAGTAACAATATAATAACATGCGAGTGAATCAAAGACTTCTGAAATAAAGCTCAACTTTTGAATCAAGAATGAATAACAAGAATCAAAAGAAATCTAAGGGTCATAAGACCTTGAACTATGTCCTAGGTTATCAAGGGTTATACTTGAAACCTTTAACAGTCATAAGACTATGGACTCTTCTTCTCGTACTTAGGGGGATCAGCCCTTAGTACCATACTGTGCACAATATCTTAACGCTAACGCATAGGTAATCACCTATACAGGGTTGTTAATCTCAGTTTGACATTCGAGTCCGCACCAAAGAAAGTTTGGTTTGGATAATTCATCAAGGGTTCTGAAATTTAGAACGCTCATCAACTATGGACTAGTCGAATCATAAAGGGTTCGCTAGTCTAACAAGATTCACAATAACTGATATAAATCGAATAACAATTCCAAGAGATATACAATAGAATAATTATTGTATAACAACATCATGCTTTGAAAGATTAATATACTATTCATATAATAACATGGGCTTAATCAAAAAAATAACGAGAACTTGCTCGATGTAAAGAGACAACTTATAATTCATATAATGATAACGAGTAGGGTTAGGAAACTTGCCTCGTGCGTAGATTACACTTTAACTAAACTCGTTCTTTAATTTATCTCCTACATATCAATTACGTTCACAATACCAGTCAATTATAACTTACTAAACATCACACATTTATTCTTTTGTCTAACTCAAATTCATGACTATAATTAGTCAATTACTACACTTATAGTCAAAATTAAGACTTCATGAACAATAAACTAACTATGCATTCAATAATTCAATTCACATGTAATTATGTTATTTACATGTTAAGCATCTATTTTAACATCTTATTATACTTATAACATATTTCTATGTTCATTACATTAAGTTACTAACACATTGCTAGACTTGACATTTAAAAATAGTTCATTTCTAAACATTCTGGAGAGTGGCGTTGCGGCGCCACTGTTGTACTGGTACTCGACGCTGCGGCGGGTCTCTTGGCGCTGCGGCGTCGTGGCGCTATGGCGCGGATGTTAAGGCATGAGACTGGCGCCGCGGCGCGGCGAACCAGAAACTGTTATGTAATTCGCGAAAAATTGCAGAACACAGCCAAAAACCCCAATTAAATTATTACTACATGAGTTTAATCATACCCATTCATATTAATACACATAAAATCACTACTTAACCCTTTTAGAATGATTTTAACATGTTAAAACACATAATTAATATGATTAAAACATGAAATTTTCACTGTTCTTTGTGTTCTTGAAGGTTTTGAACAAAAACATAAAATTTAACACTACGAATTCGTTATAACACCGAATCTGTTCATTTAAAATTTGGTCTCTTCGTATTAACTTGCATAATAATATACGAGTATAATTTTTACAAAACCATTTATGTTTGGCACATTAAATTTACGTATTAGGGCCATATAGCCAAAACCCATACTCTGTAAGTTCTGAGCAACATATACGACGTATTTTCATGAAACTGATGACATGATAACTTACATAATATATAATTAGATACGATTTGATAACATTTAACACATATACAAACTCATAGACATTACTCCTTTCCCAAATACAGAGGTTTAAACAAAAACTTTGAAAGCCATTTTTTTTATGCAAACTTAATGACAAAAAAAAAGAAATTGGGTTTGGAGAATTTTCCCAGAGTATAGATTTAGAAGAGATGATCAATGATGATCCTTTCACAAATGATTGATGATTACCCACTCACAATTCCTCTCAAACTTCTCAATTTTCTCTCTATTAACTCACAATTTTGCTCTGCTTATTTTCTAGACTTAACAATCAACTGAAAAGAAAAGAAGACGTCGTATTCAAATAAACTGATGCGTTGTGGAGGTCAGTTACCCATCGTGGGTTAACTGCTCCCAACCTCCACTAGTGTCATGTTTGGCTAGCCTTAAAAGGCTTATACTTAATTAATTTAATAAACTCTTTTATCATATAGTTTAAATAATATTACACCCTTTATAAAATAAATCAATATCTTATTTAATTTATTTTAAATAAAATATAATAATTTCTCATTAATTCACATAGTCACATACTTAAATTTTTTTCGTTAATAATAATGTCAAATTATTAAATCTCTAATTAATAAATAAATTAATTAAAATAACATTAGGCTTGTTAAATATTTCTTTTAATACAATAAGCTCACATAATGACATACTTCGAATAACAAAAATTCTCCACGTTAATTAAATAAATATAACACATATAATTAAATTAATCTACCACAATTTCATCAATTAATTATTTAATCTAATAATTAATTCATCGAGAAATATTTATTCAATCCAATAAATATTAAAATTAATTACAAAATCTCGGTTGTTACAATGTCTCCGCCAAGATCGTCGGAATGATCCTTGAGAGCTCTTACTGCCATGATAAGACCGATGTCCAGCTCATCCATATATCGTGGCATGTACACATACACCACTATGCACATCACAAATACATCTACTCTGGCCAAATGCCACTAATCCTCTGGTGTGGTGAAATCTCCAGAATACCGTATATAGCTGTCCGATGAGCCAAACCTATCTATTAGGAAACGCTGGGATAATACATCACCGGATGTAATCTCATCCTTTAATACTCTACGCCGTAACCCGGTGAGGGTCATGAACTGCCGGTGCATATCTCCGACAGCCATATGAGCACAAGGTCTATCCAAGGCAAAGCCGTCAACCGCTCGTACTCCTCCAAGGTAGGAGTCAACTCCTGGGTACTAAACCGAAAAACATGTCTCTCCGGTATCCAATGCTCTAGCATACCCTCTACAAAGCCTATGGGAAACTGAAACATCAGGAGGGTCATATGATGCTGTAATAACTTATCTACGGTCACCCTATCTGAGGGTGACATACTATCATACCAGGATCTCAGACGGGATGCCACCACTACTAGTGGGGTGTGATCTATGCGGCTGACTGTCGAAGAAGAAATCTGTGTAGGCCGTATCATAAGACCATCCAGGGGTCAATATTGAATATCTCTGGACATACATACATATGTATAACATGATACATGCATAACAGATAATAGATGGCAATATGATGTAGGGAATGAAAAATAATACATACATTCCTAAGTACATCATCATCTACATACATCATCTCTGTACAAATAAAAATACAGGGAAATGAGGCACAGACGCCCTACTACTAACAGAGACCTATCAAAAGATATAGCGAGAATGGGGCACAGCCACCCAATATCTAACAGAGGCCCATCAAAAGAGATAATGAGAATACACATCAAAAGAAGATAATGGTGTCAATATCTACATCATCAATCCTGTTCACCTGATGTAACTCCTCCTAAGTCACTGGATCTCTATCAACAGGGATGTCAGGCCTATACAAGGGAGGATTTGCACCGGCAAAGCCATATGGGTCACCTGAGGGCCAGTGCCAGAGCTGGAAGGATCAAACGAATCTGCCCCTAAAGGATCTCTACCTAAGTGTTGGATAAAGAAATGTGCCCGGTCCAACTGTCGGGTCAAACGATCAATCTGTGTCACATGAGTCAGATCTCAGACACAGGTCAGTCAATCCATCATCATCACGGATCCAGGAACCATATCCCCCATAAACTGAGTGGCGCGGGTCTGGGTTCCAATGATACGAGGGGACCACCAGTGATGGAATGAATCATAAGTATGTGAACCCTCTAACAAAGCATATCCGTCCATACCCATCAATAGGATGTCATCGGCGGGTGACAGTAATACATGCCAATAACGCCTGCCAGGACGTAAGATCGGCACACGAATCTCTCATGTGGTGCTGCTAATAGCACACTCTCCTAAATAGAGATCCCATCCTTCATCTGTGAAGAGAGGAATCCTGCGGTTGGATATCACGTGCTCGACACCAGTCGGGAATCCATCCTCAAACCTAATGGTCAAATTGTTCCCTGGAGTAGGGAACCCAAGTGATGACATCAGCTGTCAACAACTCCAACTATAAGCGACAATGGGTGAAACCCTCCGCTACAGGAACCTCTGCCAATATAGAGTGATGTCATCGCTGTCCTCATAGATAGGTATCTAAACCTAACGTACTAATATAGGACGTAAACATGGAAGCCTCTCATAGGCCCAAAATTGCCAACATAAAGGTAAAAACACCTGCTGTCAGTGAATACTCTTAACCTGTACATGGGAAATCAAAAGAGAAATACTCACTAGCAGAAATGGGTAAAATCCTTGCCAAACCTCAGTCAAGCCCTGCGAACGTATGTGCATTCCTCTGATGAAATAGGTAAAGGTGTAGGAACCCCAATCATACTCTCTAATACGGTCCACCTCCCGCGTGGCGCTAATCAAAGCGAATGACACCGTAGAAAAGTTATCTGCTATGAAACAACCCCTGATGATTACCAGGAACAATCGTCGAAGAATGCGATCCCTGACTCTCACATCAGTGGGCATGGGCTCACTCAACAGCCCACTTATAGCATCTACGTTCAAAGGACCCGTATGGACGGTCCTGTCCTTGAGCGCCTCAGCCGGGACTCCCAATAAGGATGTGAAGGCAGTTGGGGTAATATCCGTTGTACATGGCACTAGCGCCCCGCCAAACTCCATACCGGTGATAAATCGCCAATCCTTCGGCATCATCTTCACCTCACAGTCCAACAAATAGAGAGACTGAGTCTGGTGAAACCAGTGCTCAGACAATGCCCTAAGGTAACCCCCGGGACAACGGCGGGGAAGAATGGAAAAGAATGCCCCAAAGCCCCAATCATGCACTATACCTCGGTAATTTGGATGCCGAGCCTGATACAGGGAGTGTATGCTGGACCAGTTCCCTCGAGGCTATGTAAAGCTGGGGACCTACATCACATGCAAATCAATGTCAAAATCCTTACTCCTCCTCAATAGGAAAAAAGAAGATCAAATCCAGCTTTTACCTCATTTGTATACAAGTAAACTGAGGGGTGCTGACTCAAATCACCCATAAGATCTGGGATAGCCACCTAAATGCCTGGGAAATCCCTACGGGGAATATGAGCAGCAGGAGCTAGAGCCGCTACCGGTACATCCTCCTCCTCGTCCTCGACGTCTGACACATCAACCCAGACAGGACGTATCACCGCCTCCGCTAGACGATGAGGTTGTCTAACTGAACGGAGTCGAGGCACTTCAGAAGCCCTCCTCCGTACACCAGAAATGGTCATGCAAGAACTACTCGGCTGATCCGGATCCATAATATCTGGACAACAAGTCTCCAAATCACCTCAGAAAGGGTGTGGTATTTTCTAACCTAGAGCTTTTCAAAATACATTTAATGACTATATGCATGCATGAATTATTTTAACATAACCCTACAGTAGAGTTAAAAATGCATGACTACCCAATGCCTACATTTTGAAAATTTTTGCCATAGTTTCCTCTATAAATAGGACTATCCACATGTACATAGGCATTGCTAGGTGGCCATTCAGTAGCACACCTGCCCACAGTTATATACATACTATTTGCATTAAAAAGTCAAAGTCATCAATCCATAAGGGTATCCTAATTACCAGGATTACTTTACTTTATTACCTTTGCTCATTTGTCCTCAAATAGGATAAGAAATGGTAGAAAAAAGTGCCAATTTGACTGTTTCAAAAGTTAAATTTTTTCACATCATTATGTTCAGCATGGTGTAATACTAACATTTACTATGTTGAATATTTTTTATCAAGTCATACGAGCATGCAGATTCACTACTGTGTGTTTTAACACATTTCATATAAAAAGTCATTTTCCAACGGATAAAAACTGGAAAAAAAGACATGCATACGTTACCAGGACAGTGTACAACACTTGTACGGTGACAGAATTAGCAGAAAGACGCCCGAACTCAGCAGATATGAAGATGAGCTTTCAGATTTCCTTCGTAGCTCAGCTTGAAAATGACTTGTGAAAGCAACCAGTCCATTTAAGGACATCCACAGTTGGTCGCAGGTCCACCTGCGGCTGCTACAGGTGTACCTGCGGCTCCCCTACATGGGTCCCACCCATTCGACTCGATCTAGTTTGAGTTACAAAGGAGTTCTCACAAGCTGAAAAGGCCAAATCAGGGATAAAAACGCTACGCGATTAAGCAGAATAGCCTGAAATCCTGGTTTTCCTGGGCCCGACTGTGGCTTTCATATCATTCATTGCTATTCGCCCAAACATAGGGTATACTATACCGTACAAAGGTCCAATGCCGTTAGTTTGGGGTCGTCATTCACAAGTAGATCCCCGGTGGGGGTATCACGCAATTGTATCCGTTGATGCACATCCCCTGCGAGGGCATCACGCATTCTTAAGCACACATCCCCGGCGAGGGTATCACGCGTTTACATGTAGCGAAGCATACATCCCCGATGGGGGTATCACACGTTTAGATGTGGTAAAACACACATCCCCGGTGGGGGTATCACATGTTTACATGTGGCAAAGCACACATTGTGACAACCCGGAAATTTGGAAAATTTTATAAAATCTTAAAAGATTGAATAAAGGTTATAAGATGAACCTAGACAGAAAATAAGTGTATGGATTTGATATTTCTGTAAAGGAATTTTAAGGATTTCAAAATTTTTGGAGAAGAACTTGAATGATTTAATAGACTATAAGTGATAGTCTGATAATGAGGTATATGTTTAGTGTATTTGTTCATAAGATTATGTGTATATGGTTCTAGTATTTTAAATATATACTAGTGACCTAATCTAAGAGTTGTGGACGAAATTATTTTGTATGAATATGTGAATAAGTGAATTTAGAATTAAGTTATGTAACCTAATATATATATATATATATATAGATATATATTAGGTGTGTTAAGTAAATAACCAAAGAGGTTATAATAGGTGAGAATGTTAGTATATAAAACATATACTAATTCTAAGAGATTTAATTTATATATCTCAACTAATTAATTTCATAACCTAATTATAGCTAGTCTAATAGGGTTAATATTGTTAAGGATGACAAGTAATTTAAACTAGCCCAATAATTTATTTAAACATTGGACTTATAGATAATTTGATTGTTAAGCTAGCCCAATATTAAATTTAGTGGGCAAGTATGCTAGTAGCACAAGTATTTAATTGTGGAGGCCCAAGTTCATGTTAATTAGTAAGCCAAACATTTTAATTTTGAAGCTCAAAAGAATTAATTGGGAGCCCAAAACTTAGCCCAATGGAGGAGGGACTTTTTGGACATTTAGTAAATCAATTAAAGCATAAAAGGAAAGCTAAGATTGGACTAATTAAGGCCACATGGCCGGCCCAAACAAGAGAGGAGAGAAGGGGAGATGAATGTGATGATTATTTACTTTAGTGGGTTATCTACTCTTCCATGTGTCATTTCCTCCTTTAGCCACAATGTTTTATTAAGTGTACAAGCAACACTAAAATGATTAAGAAAGAGAAAGAGAGAGTGAGTGGGGGGAATGAATATTAGATATACAAATATATCTACACATTTGTTTATTTTTTTTTACTAAATCACAAAAACCCATTCCATTTCTCTCTCATCTCTTATTAGCTAACTCAAAGAAAACCAAATAGAGAGAGATTTTGATCTTCAAGCTAACCAAGATCATCATCTACTTTGATGGATTAAGAAAAGCTAGCAAGATATCAAGGTATAAATCACATTTTTTTTCTAAGTTATTCTTAGTTGTTTAAATGAAAACTTGGGTTGATGATTTCAAACTTCAAAACTCTAGATCTACATGATCTAGAGTGTGTTAGGTGTGGATCTATCCATCTTGTGTATTAAAAGTTAGATCTAAAGTATGAAATGGAAACTAGTTTTTTTTCAAAGGGTGGAAAACTCTAATTTTTCTTAGCCTCGATTGTGTTAATCTTGTGTTTGATGATTGTTTGATGAAATAGATCATGTATTATGGTAGAATCATGGGTATATGAAGTATTAGTAGGTATTATGATGAGTGATGTTGGATATTATGAGAAAACATTAAAGTTTTCTTAGAAGACATCAAGAGTTAAAAATCAGTTTTTGGTGAAAACGAAACATAAAATTCAAATGACCACATCTCCTATTGTATTTCGAATTTTTGAGTGTGGTCAAGTCCTAGAGTTAGATCTATAAGTTTTCTAACATCTCCAAGTGGAATCACTGAAAAAGGAGTTGTAGATTTCCGTATGGACTATTTTTCGCAAAGGACTCCAAAACTGCAAATCGCCAAAATGCTTCTGCCCAAAATTTTAAAATGGCAGTTTCGGCCACTTAAATTGCGAGAAAAATTCTGGCCTTTTGGGACATGAAAATATATGGTATTAAGTACCTCCTGTCCAAAATTGAGCTAATTCCGACTTAAAATGAGCAAGTTATGACCATTTCAATTTCTGTGATTTTCCGACGAAAATCGCTATAACCGGAGTTCTATAACTCCAATGGCCACGAAATTTAAACTGGAGTGTCACGTTAACATGTATAAGATTGTGTCAAGAGATGGGAATTTCTGGAGTTAAGCACGATGTAGCTAATTTCTTAAGGAATTAACTAAAAATAATTTTTGAAAAATACCAAAGGAAGTTGGAAAATTATGGAAAAATACTTTTTGTGTATGATATACATGTATATAATCATGGCCAAGAGATAGAAAAATAATAAGTTGTTTTGGTATTTTTGTAAAAAGGATATGGAATCCAGCTTGCTGGATTAGGAAATCTGATGAATCCAGCTTGCTGGATTGAAAAATATTTTACTGAATTGAATATTTGTTGAATCCAGTTTGTTGGATTGCGATCTAGTTTGCTGGATTTGGAATCCAGTTAGCTGGATTGCAGTTTAGGTTGTTAGATTTTGAATCCAGGTGGCTGGATTAGTATTTAACTTATTAGATGTTAAAGAATAACTTGTGAAATGAAAAGGCGAGTGTTTAATCATAATGTATATGATATAGTGATTAAGGAATTATCAAAGGATGATAATAATGCTGATGGGTTAAGGTGTTATCTAATTATGTGATTAGGTGTTAGATAATTGATTGATTAAGTAATAGTATTATGAGTTAACAGGTATGTTATGCTAATTCGAAGATCAATCTTATAATTGATAGGTCTTTCATAAGAGATTACATTATATTGCTTAGCGGTAATCAGCGGTTCAGGCAAGTTTCCTAACTCAACCATGAGTTGTAATTTCAAAGCATGTTAGTGAATAGTTGTTGTTGATAATTCACGTCTATATTGATTATTGATTCGCACGTTGTGCATATTGTAAATGTTCATCAGGTATGATAGGCTGATCACCTTCATTACCATTTGGTTCAGTTAATCTGTTCATGTTTATGCTTGACCATTCATTTTCATTGACTTGGTCGTTCAGCTAAGAAAATTTGTTCATGCTCTTTCACAATGTTTATATTGTTGAAAGTTAGCTAGCTTATTGTTCAATTCTTTCAATCATGATATATCCTCAAATAAATTTAACTTGCTGGGCAAATTTGATGCTCACCCTTGTTATATCATGATAAAATTTTCAGATTTAGAAGAAAGCTCGAGTAAAGACAGAAGTAAAGGCAAAGTGCAAGACTAAATTATGATGCAGTTAGATTTATTAAATCTTCTGACGAAAATAGTATTGTAAACATTTAAGATATTGAATGTAAATATTAAGTTAAGGTTGTAGACCTTGGGAATGATGTGAAAAAGTTTAATGTATAAACAATTTATGTTTATATCTTCCGCAATAGTTATAGAAATAGTATACCAGATCCTTGGTGATTAGGACCGGGATTTGGGGATGCTACAGGTGGTATCAGAGCTGTAGGTTAGAAACCTTAGGTAGGTGTACCTTAGGCTATAACCGCGGAGATGATGATAAGTAATAAACTCAGATCGAGTTTAAGCGATAAGAGATGAACTTTTAGAAATTCATTATTAAGTAAAGAGAAAGATAAATAAGATTCAAAGAAGAATCTTGAAAAGTTATAAGGATAAGAATCTGGAGTTACCTGACTCCAGTAATAAAAAAAAAAGAAAAGTGAAAATAAATAGACTATGTCTATAAGATGAAAAGTGTAAAATCATAACATTATATGATTAAAGGAAAAGAAGATCGTAAAATAAAACGATCATAATACGGTTATAATATGAGATCACAACGTGATCTGATAAGGTCATAGCAGGAGAAGGATCAATCAAATGATTGAAAACTTTACAACAGAATTGTTGTACGACAGTTGTACTATGAAATGGTACTATGTAAACTCAGAAAAGAGTGGTAAATGTTAAGATACGGATTAAAGAAAATTCGTATTAAGAAAAGAGAAAGTTAGAATTGTGTAGGATTTCAATTGAGGACTCATGTCAGGAGCTGAGTTGTATGATTCTTTGTATGGGCGGAGAATTTGTACTTGGTTTTAGAATCACTTAGCTTCCTGGTCGATATAGTGGTTAGGTTGACCAATTCTTTGTATGGGCGGGGAATTGTGTGCTTAGCTTCCTATATTGATTAGTGGCCGAGTTTGGTTTGACGACCACTTAGTTTCTGATACTGATAATCATTGAAATGTCCGTGTCGCGCTAATTGCTATATGCATGTTGAGAGGGTGATTCCTTTCTCATGTGTATAACAAATAGATAGGTTATAAGTAGAGAATATCAGGTTAAGTACGAGTTCTTAAAACTCATACTTATGGTACGTTCGTGACTCATAATTATATGATATGTTTATGAACCCCTCAGCGAATGGACGCCAAAGGTCTGACTAGGACAAGTTCTTAAACTCATATGATTGTGGAAAGTTCCTGAACTCCTAATGTGTGGTAAGTTTGACGAACTGGGTATAGTTATGTGGTGAATGGAGCATTGAGGATGATAAACTTATTAAGCAATTGATCATTAGAGAAAGTGAAGTTGATGGTGGAAGCGTAGGTATTCTAAATCTTCTAGCTATGCTAGACTTCAAAGTTTTTGACATCAAGCAAAAAAAAAAACGCACTATGTGCTGTTTGGAAAATGAATTTTTATTCTCAACTCCTGGTGACCATTGTGTATGACTTGGCTTCGGGCCACCGACATATCGTTACCTGTTGAGATGATAAAACTGAATTGCAATGATTTTTGAGCGGTTTAAAGAATAGTTTATGCTACTTGATTCAGCTAGACAAAAATGATTTGACTTATCAAAATATATTTTTTATATCATCAATGTATCATGGAACCTGATGCAGAATGATAAAAATGATGGAGTCATCAATGCAGTATTACTTAGTGTTGGATGTGATCTAAGGATCGTCAGCCCACTATATTATGATGTAGTATGACAAAGTCACAAAATGACGGAATCCTCAAACGGACTGTAAATACAGTGCGGTATCATGACGTCATAAAATGATTTTAAGAATTTTAAAGGTGAATTATTGCCAACTAAATTTGGCCAGCAATGTTTCGATTGAAATTCGAATTATTTGATATGGGTCTAAGCTATTTGATTCGGCTAGACCGACTTTTATGAAAATCCTAAGCGTTCTTTGAAAATTATCCCGAACCAAATTGTTTTGGTGCGGAACCCTATGATAAGACTGAGGTGAACTATGTTGTTTGGATAAAATAATCCAATCTAGTAGCGTAAATATTCGCTAAACATGATTGATACGTTATGCATGACGTACGCGTACGATAGGCTAATCACCTAAAGTACTAGCAACGGTAGTTTACCTTCTTTGTGATTGTAAACATACCTAGTAATTTACTGTTTTGCGATATAAATATCGTTAAAACTACGTGTTCATGGTCTATATGACCCCTCAGCATGATTTGAAAAGTTTTAACTCCTTAGACTGAAGTTATGGAAGAATGTGATAGTAGTAGAGCTCCTCATAGTAGGAAGCAAGATGTACTCATTAAATTGAGCATGAAATCAATTAAAGGTTAGTAAGACAGCCTAGTTTTGATGAATAAAAGGAGTGGTGATTAGTAAACTAAAATTTCGAGGACGAAATTCTTAGAAGAAAGGGTGAATGTGACAACCCGGAAATTTGGAAAATTTTATAAAATCTTAAAAGATTGAATAAAGGTTATAAGATGAACCTAGACAGAAAATAAGTGTATGGATTTGATATTTCTGTAAAGGAATTTTAAGGATTTCAAAATTTTTGGAGAAGAACTTGAATGATTTAATAGACTATAAGTGATAGTCTGATAATGAGGTATATGTTTAGTGTATTTGTTCATAAGATTATGTGTATATGGTTCTAGTATTTTAAATATATACTAGTGACCTAATCTAAGAGTTGTGGACGAAATTATTTTGTATGAATATGTGAATAAGTGAATTTAGAATTAAGTTATGTAACCTAATATATATATATATAGATATATATTAGGTGTGTTAAGTAAATAACCTAAGAGGTTATAATAGGTGAGAATGTTAGTATATAAAACATATACTAATTCTAAGAGATTTAATTTATATATCTCAACTAATTAATTTCATAACCTAATTATAGCTAGTCTAATAGGGTTAATATTGTTAAGGATGACAAGTAATTTAAACTAGCCCAATAATTTATTTAAACATTGGACTTATAGATAATTTGATTGTTAAGCTAGCCCAATATTAAATTTAGTGGGCAAGTATGCTAGTAGCACAAGTATTTAATTGTGGAGGCCCAAGTTCATGTTAATTAGTAAGCCAAACATTTTAATTTTGAAGCTCAAAAGAATTAATTGGGAGCCCAAAACTTAGCCCAATGGAGGAGGGACTTTTTGGACATTTAGTAAATCAATTAAAGCATAAAAGGAAAGCCAAGATTGGACTAATTAAGGCCACATGGCCGGCCCAAACAAGAGAGGAGAGAAGGGGAGATGAATGTGATGATTATTTACTTTAGTGGGTTATCTACTCTTCCATGTGTCATTTCCTCCTTTAGCCACAATGTTTTATTAAGTGTACAAGCAACACTAAAATGATTAAGAAAGAGAAAGAGAGAGTGAGTGGGGGGAATGAATATTAGATATACAAATATATCTACACATTTGTTTATTTTTTTTTACTAAATCACAAAAACCCATTCCATTTCTCTCTCATCTCTTATTAGCTAACTCAAAGAAAACCAAATAGAGAGAGATTTTGATCTTCAAGCTAACCAAGATCATCATCTACTTTGATGGATTAAGAAAAGCTAGCAAGATATCAAGGTATAAATCACATTTTTTTCTAAGTTATTCTTAGTTGTTTAAATGAAAACTTGGGTTGATGATTTCAAACTTCAAAACTCTAGATCTACATGATCTAGAGTGTGTTAGGTGTGGATCTATCCATCTTGTGTGTTAAAAGTTAGATCTAAAGTATGAAATGGAAACTAGTTTTTTTTCAAAGGGTGGAAAACTCTAATTTTTCTTAGCCTCGATTGTGTTAATCTTGTGTTTGATGATTGTTTGATGAAATAGATCATGTATTATGGTAGAATCATGGGTATATGAAGTATTAGTAGGTATTATGATGAGTGATGTTGGATATTATGAGAAAACATTAAAGTTTTCTTAGAAGACATCAAGAGTTAAAAATCAGTTTTTGGTGAAAACGAAACATGAAATTCAAATGACCACATCTCCTATTGTATTTCGAATTTTTGAGTGTGGTCAAGTCCTAGAGTTAGATCTATAAGTTTACTAACATCTCCAAGTGGAATCACTGAAAAAGGAGTTGTAGATTTCCGTATGGACTATTTTTCGCAAAGGACTCCAAAACTGCAAATCGCCAAAATGCTTCTGCCCAAAATTTTAAAATGGCAGTTTCGGCCACTTAAATTGCGAGAAAAATTCTGGCCTTTTGGGACATGAAAATATATGGTATTAAGTACCTCCTGTCCAAAAATGAGCTAATTCCGACTTAAAATGAGCAAGTTATGACCATTTCAATTTCTGTGATTTTCCGACGAAAATCGCTATAACCGGAGTTCTATAACTCCAATGGCCACGAAATTTAAACTGGAGTGTCACGTTAACATGTATAAGATTGTGTCAAGAGATGAGAATTTCTGGAGTTAAGCACGATGTAGCTAATTTCTTAAGGAATTAACTAAAAATAATTTTTGAAAAATACCAAAGGAAGTTGGAAAATTATGGAAAAATACTTTTTGTGTATGATATACATGTATATAATCATGGCCAAGAGATCGAAAAATAATAAGTTGTTTTGGTATTTTTGTAAAAAGGATATGGAATCCAGCTTGCTGGATTAGGAAATCTGATGAATCCAGCTTGCTGGATTGAAAAATATTTTACTGAATTGAATATTTGTTGAATCCAGTTTGTTGGATTGCGATCTAGTTTGCTGGATTTGGAATCCAGTTAGCTGGATTGCAGTTTAGGTTGTTAGATTTTGAATCCAGGTGGCTGGATTAGTATTTAACTTATTAGATGTTAAAGAATAACTTGTGAAATGAAAAGGCGAGTGTTTAATCATAATGTATATGATATAGTGATTAAGGAATTATCAAAGGATGATAATAATGCTGATGGGTTAAGGTGTTATCTAATTATGTGATTAGGTGTTAGATAATTGATTGATTAAGTAATAGTATTATGAGTTAACAGGTATGTTATGCTAATTCGAAGATCAATCTTATAATTGATAGGTCTTTCATAAGAGATTACATTATATTGCTTAGCGGTAATCAGCGGTTCAGGCAAGTTTCCTAACTCAACCATGAGTTGTAATTTCAAAGCATGTTAGTGAATAGTTGTTGTTGATAATTCACGTCTATATTGATTATTGATTCGCACGTTGTGCATATTGTAAATGTTCATCAGGTATGATAGGCTGATCACCTTCATTACCATTTGGTTCAGTTAATCTGTTCATGTTTATGCTTGACCATTCATTTTCATTGACTTGGTCGTTCAGCTAAGAAAATTTGTTCATGCTCTTTCACAATGTTTATATTGTTGAAAGTTAGCTAGCTTATTGTTCAATTCTTTCAATCATGATATATCCTCAAATAAATTTAACTTGCTGGGCAAATTTGATGCTCACCCTTGTTATATCATGATAAAATTTTCAGATTTAGAAGAAAGCTCGAGTAAAGACAGAAGTAAAGGCAAAGTGCAAGACTAAATTATGATGCAGTTAGATTTATTAAATCTTCTGACGAAAATAGTATTGTAAACATTTAAGATATTGAATGTAAATATTAAGTTAAGGTTGTAGACCTTGGGAATGATGTGAAAAAGTTTAATGTATAAACAATTTATGTTTATATCTTCCGCAATAATTATAGAAATAGTATACCAGATCCTTGGTGATTAGGACCGGGATTTGGGGATGCTACACACATCTCCGGCGGGGGTATCACGCGTTTACATGTGGCGAAGCACCCATCCCTGGCGGGGTATCACGCATTGTCATCTGTTGATCATCATAGATCCCCGACGGGGGTATCACGCATTTGCATCCGTTGATGCATATAAACTGTTTATGCCTTGGGGTAGCCATTTTACAAAGAGAAAAGGCAAGGAAGCCCTATCCAATTTGTTCTATTAACACTATAAACTGAGTGCTTTCTCATTTTAAACACTTGTGAGCTTATATATTGTTATACTTTTACCGGCGGGAGCTGAGTGTTCATCCCTTTAAAGCTATTGAAGTCTTCTTTGGCAGTCCACTATAAGCCTTCTTACTCATTCTAAAGGGCAAAAAGCACTTGTACCCTACTGTGGTTGTAGTATTTTAAGCAATTAGTCATTGTGCTTTTAAAATATTCAATTATCTCACTGTGTTTTTTAAAAATATACAATCAGGTCATTCTGTCCATTTTTCGTAACTGACGTTAACAAATCAGCTTCAATTTCTTACGTGTCTTTTTTGAAAAAAAATAAAAAATCAGGTGGCATACGCTTAATTATGTGGTTTATCCTTATGTGGCAACAAAATAATTTTTTAATGGATTTGTTTTATAATTTTTTCTTCTCAAACAAAAAAATAAAATAATAAAATCATTATGTGGTAAAAAAAAATAATTAAAATAATAATAAAATTAAAATAAATATTTTAATTCATTTTTTTATAATTTTTTCTTTTCCTTTTATCTTTTTCTTTCTTTTATTAATTATTTTTATTTTAAAAATTAATTCCAAATAATACAAACAATATATCAAAATTTTTGTATCAATGAGATCTATTACAACATTATATTAATTCCTACAAAAATTAAAAATAAAAAATCATTAATTACGTGGCAAAAAATAATTAAAATAATAATAAAATTAAAATAAATATATTAATTCATTTTTCTTTATTTGTATTCTTTTTCTTATCTCTTTTTCTTTCTTTTAATAATTATTTTTATTTTAAAAATTAATACAAAAATATATTTTAATGATATAAAAAAGGTAAGTACATAATTAACATAAAATATGAAATTCGATACAATTAACAAAAATTAGTTAAATAAATGACATAAAAATTAAAATTATTTATACAATCAAAAGCACTTTATTTTTTTATAATTTATTCTTTTCCTTTCTTTTAATGTTCTACTGTTCATCTTCTCCACAAATCTACTGTTCATCTTCTCCACAAATATTTTCCTTTATTCTACTGTTCATCTTCTCCACAAATCCCAACAAATAGCTCGTTTATTCTACTGTAAACCACCGGCAATGACACCGAAAATAAAAAACACGAAAACATGTCAGCCTCCTCCTTGCTGAAAAGTATGTTCTCCTTAATTGTGGCTGCAAACAGTGCAAGCTCTTAACTCACCAGCTCCATTTGTGACCTCACCCATTTCAGCTGTAGCTTATCTATGGCCACCCCATCAAGGACTGTCTCTCTGCCAAGTGGATCATAAAATCTCTGCAACAACACTATCACTGTTGACTTCCTGGACCCACTTCTACCCACCAATGCCATCGACTTCGCCTTGACCGCCGAAATTTTTAGGTTCAGGTCTTTGAAAATTATGATCTCTGGCCTTGATGGGTAGGCGAATTCAATGTGTTTGAATTTGACTTCCCGTGTTACGTTTTGCAAATTTTGGCCTGTCAAAATCGATTTTGGAGACCCTGTTTATAATTTCCATTAATTGTACTTTTGTAAAAGTATAGAGAAAAGTTCAATTCCATCATAGATTTGGTTCTATTTTTTATTTTATTTTGTTTTGTTTTTTTATTTTTATGTTTAGTTATTAATAGATTTTAATATTTTTAATAGTATGTTTGTTATTATAAAATAACAGACCTCACCCACTTGTCCCTTTTAGAATGTGTACGGGTCGGGTTGACCCGACTGAGGAAGAAGATGAGTCACATCAGCATATACATGTCATTTCTTTTATTTTTATTTTACTTTTGAACTGCCACGTGTGCAATTATTTGACGTCCGTCCAAGAAATTGGACGGAATAGGTTGATTGAACATTTTTAAAAAGTACAGTGGGCTAATTGAATATTTTAAAAGCACAGTGACTAATTGCTTAAAACACTACAACCACAGTGGTGTAAAAGTGCTTTTTGTCGATTCTAAAGCATTTCTCCACTACTGTGCACACACAGTTCTTCACGTTGAGAGTCGTGTAGCGTGTGTATGCCCATACTTCGGTCCGTGGCTTTTATTTCTTTTTGTATATATATATATATATATATATATATATATATATATATATAGACTAACATTATTGAGTTATGCCTCGATTGAGCCTAGATTTATATCCAAAGCGTTTATTTGCTTATATATATATACATTTCTGTCAGGCCTGGAGTTTATTTCGTGGTCTTTTACTACTTTATTTACATTTCGTTCCGCCTGGAGTTTACATTGTGGTGGTTGATCATTTCTACTGCTTTCGTTACATTTCGTCCCGCCTGGAGTTTACTTCAAGGTGGTTGATCGTTTTATTTACAATCCCCCATGGAGGTGCTTCGTGATGGTTGATTGTCTGCACACACACACACACACACACACACACACACACACACACACACATATATATATATATATATATATATATATTTACCGCTTTTATATATTTACATTTCTGATCCCCCATGGAGGTGCTTCGTGGTGGTTGATCATGTCTCTCTCTCTCTCATATATATATATATATATATATATATATATATATATATATATTTACAGCTTTTAAATATATAACTGTTTATAGTTTTCATATAAATTGCGGCATCATATGAGCCTAGGAATCATGTGAGCTTAGGAATCATGTGATCACAGATTCAATCTACTGAATCAAGATTCGGTTCCCGTGATGGACATTTTCAGCTATAAGCATCTTGTAAATTATGCATAGTGTTCGAATTTCCTTAGATGGCTCTCATGCCTACAAGGAGTTCGGCACTGCTTTGTACATTATTTCTCGAAGATGCTTCGCATTTCGAAAATAAAAGAAATCCTGCCGAACATTTAATAAAATGGAAGTATCAAAGACCTCAATTACTATTGAGCACAAGGGTTTGAAAAAACCTCTTTTTACGAAACATCACTGCTATATCTTGTTTAGAACTAAATTCTTACACAAATTCAAACCATTTGTATATAGGTGCAAACGAGGTATAGTATTACTTCTAAATAACAGCACATTGACCCACACACACACACACACATTCATATAATAGTTTCTTGAAAAGTGACGGTAACTGTGGCAACACGGATGTCGGGGGGTGCCTAACACCTTCCCTCCGCATAAGTAAGTCCCCGGACCCTAATGAATCTCGATTTCACAGACCCGTTTAGCAGTGTCACATTACTGGGTCAATGTGCAAACCTTTTATCGGTTGTGTTAGTACAACCATTTAAAAAATTAACTGGCGACTCTTACAGTCAAATCGTCGACAGATAAATGTCAGACCTTTTCACAACTTATTTTTTCAAATAAATCTCACCTAACATGAGAACACCAAAGAACAAGAACAGAAAAGGAACAAATAAAATCCCGACGTCGACAGGTGGCGACTCAGCTGGGGACTCCAATAAAAGGACTTAAGCCGCTATTACAAGCTTTTCAAAACTGTTATATGCTTGTGTGTGGATGTAACATTTACATTTGATGGATGGGTACGAATGCATTTTTTTATTGCACTGCAATATATCTATCTGTGATATTAGTGCTTCGCACATGTCATCATTTTCATAAACGGTGAGACACATTGTATGTGAATGTATGTTATGTGGTTCCTCCATCAGGAGGCTATCCTATCGATGTTTGATTACTGGACTCGTAGGAAGACTAATTCGTACGAGGCTCAGGAAAGGCACCACCCAAATTCGCTCCAGTTGAAAGACCGGATTAACTTCCCATCGAGTAAATTGCGATGATTTGGGAACCTTTATGCCAAAAAGTCACGAGAGTAGCCTAAGATAGGTCAGCCTCTAATAAATCAAACGCGGAGGAAAGTCTCTTCATACTTTCTATTTTTAATTACTTGTAAAATCATTTACTTGTAAATCATTCCATGCCAATCTCATTGTAATGGAATGTATGAAGAAATATGTGCATATACATGCTATCCTGTATTACAAATAGCTAACATCCGTTTTGCAGGATAATACTCCTAAAAAGGATACATCATATAGCATGTAAACATTTATACAATCTCTAAAATTAAACTACATTAGTTTTTCGCTGGGAAACAATCGGACCCATTACCCGGTCAAAGTTCAAAAAGGCCACGAGCCTACAACCAATTATGTCTTCATCTGACCAGGCTAATCTTAATCCTGTCACCCGTGAAGAATTTCACGGATTAAGCAAACAAATCATAGATTTGGTTGTTCTGCTTAAAGAACTACACCAATCTACTTAGGGTACGAGGATACCCATACATGTTAAATCCTCTACACAAGAAGGAACCCAAGGTTCAGATAAAGCCATTGTAAACAAAATTCCTGATACCACCCATCTCAAAAAAGATCTAGACACCGGTGATATCAGAAAGAATGTCCTTTAAATGGAAGAGTCCATCCGTTCAATCAAAGGGATTGGAGCACATTGGAGTGTTTCGTATGCAGACCTTTGTATATTCCATGGTGTGCATTAACAAGAGAAGTTCAAGACTCCTGACTTTAAAAAGTTTGACGGGTTAGGAGATCCTTACACATATTTGAAGATATTCATTGGAGAACTCGGATCTTATGCTGAAGACGAGAAGCTCAAGATACAGCTCTTCCAGGAAAGTCTGACTAGAGAAGCCTGATCGTGGTATACCAGATTAGACAATTCAAAGATCCATAACTAGGAGGAGCTAGCTCATGCCTTCCTCACTCAATACAGCTTCCAGTCTCAGATGGCCCCTGACCGGTACCAAATTACTAAAGTCAAGAAACAAACCAATGAGTCTTTCAAAGAGTATGCTCAAAGGTGGAGGCGCATTACTGCTCAGGTTGTTCTCTCTATGAATGAGTCAGAAATGGTTATGACCTTCATAGACATACAAGAAGCTCCTTTCTATGAGAGAGTCTTAGCTGGTATTGGCATGAAAGTAGTATGCACATAAGCCAGTCATGTTTGATGATAAAACATATACTTTGTAACAATCTTATTCATTTATTAATAAAAAGTATTAATTTATTAAATCTTTTAATTATCTACATGATGCTGTTTTATAATATGTGATAAACCCATAGTTTTTAAGCAATGCTTTTAGAATAATGATGATGATCATTCTAATGAGATCTAAATTATTAGAAAGCTTAAAACTAAAATAGTTCCCAATCGTTGGATTACAAAATTGGGGATTAGTGAATCCGGATAGATTGGTACATACGTTACTTGCTCATTGGATGAAAATGATTGATCTCATGATCATTTGTGTGGAGACAATAAAGCAAGTTTGTAGGTGCTTATTCGAGAATAAGTTCACTGAACGTGGCTCGCTAAGGAATATCTTGTAGACACTCAAAATTTTATGCACACCTGTTACTGACATTGCAGGAGGGCAGATTCGTCTTTCCAAGATAACCCTGGAAGACAGCTCACATCCAGTTCGGATACTACCGGAAGTTTAGTCTCAACCCCGAAACACACACCGGGAGTAACAGTTCTAACCTCGATGATAACCCCAAGGCCTACAGTTTCAATATCGGAAATTCCATCGGAGAAGACCGATTCATCCCGGAGATAACCCCGAGATATTCAGTCTCAGTCCCAATATTGGGAATAGCAGATTCCAACCTTGGAGATAACCCCAAGGAAGGCAGTTGCAGTTCCAGAGATAACCCCAGAAATGCTTGTTTCAAATGCATGCAATTAGCTTCAACCTCGGCGCTTACACCGAGGAACTTAGTACAAGACCTGGCAATAACATCAGGAAGACAGGCACACCTCAGATATGACACTGAGGACCTTCAACACTTGCAACAGTCCAATCTCAGAGATAACCCTGAGCAACGTCTGCCTTATCAGCCCAAACTGGAGATAACTTCGATGAGGGACAAAGTCGTCATCTTGCCACCTTGATGCCTGTCGACTACAGGATTTTTATTTATCCCTTTTTGTTACATGTTCTTTTGTGTTCTCATTTTATGTGAGATTTGTTTAAAAAAACAAGTGAAAAAGGTCCGACATGTGTAATGTCGACGATTGGACTATAAGAGTCGCCAGTTGGTTTTTTAACTGGTTGTACCAACACAACTAAGAAAAGGTTTACACATTGACCCAGTGATATGACACTACTAAACGGGTCGGTGAAATCGAGATTCAATTAGGGTCCGGGGACTTGCTTATGCGGAGGGAAGGTGTTAGGCACCCCCCGACATCCGTGTTACCATGGTGACCGCCACTTTTCAAGAAACTGTAATATAAATGTGTGTGTGTGTGTGTGTGTGTGGGTCAATGTGCTGTTATTTGGAAGTAGTGCAAGGCCTCGTTCGCACCTATATACACATGGTTTGAATTTATATAAAAATTCAATTTTAAACAAGATATGGCAGTGATGTTTTAAAAGAGATTTTTCAAACCCAATGCTCAATAGTAATTGAGACCTTTTACACTCCCATTTTATTCAATATTTGGCATGCTTAATTTTATTTTACAGATGCGAGGCATCTGTATGAAAATAATGTACAAAAAAGGTGCTGAATTCCTCGTGGGTATGAGAACCATATGAGGAAATTCAAACATCACAGATAAATTTACAAGCTGCTTACAGTTGAAAAGGTCCATCACGGGAATCGAATCTAGATTCAGTGGACTGAATCTGTGATCACATGATTCCTAGGCTCACATGATGTCGCAGTTGATATAAACGCAGTAAGCATGTATATATATAAAAGCTAAATATATATATATATATATATATATATATATATATATATATATATATATATATATATATAAAGACATGATCACCAACCACGAAGCACCTCCATGGGGGATCAGAAATATAAATAAAGTTGTAAAAGCTATCAACCGCCACAGAGGAAACTCCAGGCGAGACGAGATGTACAGAAAGCTGTAAAAACGGTCAACCACCACGAAGTAAACTCCAGGTGGGACGAAATATAAATATATATATATATATATATATATATATATATATATATATATAAGCGATAAACGCACCGGATGTAAAATCCAGGCTTATTGGACAAAGTCCAATAACAGTTAATATATATATATATATATATATATATATATATATGTGTGTGTGTGTGTGTGTGTGTGTGTGTGTGTGTGTGTGTGTGTGTGTGTGTGTGTGTGAAAGCAAGTAAATGCTCCAAACTGAAGTCTAGGCTCAATCGAGGCATAACACACGCAAATACGACTCTCAACGTGAAGAACAGTGTGTGCAAAGATGAAGAGAAAGGCTTTAAAGCGTGTAAAAAGGCTTACAGTGGGCTACCAAAGAAGACTTCTATATCTTTAAAGTAGATGACCACTGGCTTCTGCCAGTACAAAAGTAGATATATATGAGCTCACAAGTGTTTAAAATGAGAAAGCACTCAGTATAAAGTAAGTACATAACAAATTGGGCAGGGCTTTCTCGCCATTTTCTCTTACAAAATGGCCACTCCAAGCCCTCTATTTGTAGAGGGTAGAGCCGCAAGTGTACCTGCGACTGGGCAGCAGGAGTACCAGAGGCTGCCCGGGGTGCCCCGGGCTTTGCGGGTCCTGCCGTCTCGAAGTACATGCACGTAGGCAACGTGATGTCCGCTCAAACTTTCAGAATTGCAATCCGAGCATCCGATTGAGGTATATAGGACCTATTTCAGACCACCGTTATCGAGAGTTATGTAGTGACATGGGATTAGAGGTTGTACAAAGTCATGAAGATGGGACGATGCCCTCCGGTCTTCAGCTTCAAATTCTATCCGTTATCCTGCGTAATAATCACTCGAGATTGGTTTTCCTTGGTTCTTGTGGGACATTGTTGTGTAGAAATGTATGTCTGAAATGTTGAGACAGCGTGATGTGGCGTCATGGTGGCAAGATGACAACTTTGCCCCTCACCGGGGTTATCTTCAATTTGGACTGATAAAGCAGACGTTGCTCAGGGTTATCCCTGAGATTGGACAGCTGTAAATGTTGAAGGTCCTCAGTGTCATCTCTGAGGTGTTCCTATCTTGTACTGAGTGCCTCGGTGTGAGCGTCGAGATTAAAACTGATGGCATGCATTTGAAACAAGCATTTCCGGGGTTATCTCCGGAACTGCCATTACCTTCTTTGAGGTTATCTCCAAGGTTGGAAACTACTATTCCCAGTGTTGGGACTGAGAGACGGAACATCTCAAAGTTATCTCCGGGATGAATCGATCTTCTCCAATTTGTGTTCCGGTATTGGATCTGCATGCCTCAGGGTTATCTCTGAGGTTGAAATTGTTACTCCCGATGTGTGTTCCGGGGTTGAGCTGTTACTCCCAGTGTGTGCCGAGGTTGAGTTGTTCCTCCTGGTGGTATTCGGAATGGATATGAACTGTCTTCTAGGGTTTCCTCTTGAAAGACGAATTTGCGCTCCTGCGATGTCAGTAACAGATATGCAGAAAATTTCGAGTGTCTACAGATGCCCCCCTTTATCATATTCATGCAATGCAATGCATGGATATGATAAAGAATCCTAGACACTTGAAATATAACATAAAGCAACTGGGTGATGCATGTGTATGGGGTTGTTACCCAACATGCTGAGGATGATTGCTATCTCCTTATAGTTTCTACTGGGGATTTGGCAATGATGACCAAATTGGATGTGCGATCCAAATCTTTGAGGATGTTGACGATGGGATTATCACCAAAGTTCTGAATCCTTGATACAGACTTGATTCTGAAATAGTGTCTCTTATGTGTAAGAGATCTATGGGGATAAAGCTTTGTTTGTTTGAGGATGTTTATACCATATTCTGACATCAATCCTCCTTGATGATGTTTTCCCTCTCCTAGTTTGTATCGCCAGAGTACGTCACTGTTCTGTTGGTTTTACTGCCAAAATCAAATGTTGTCAGGGCTACTTGACCTTTGTTAACGTGTGAACCAACGGTTTATCACGCGTTGTAACCCCCTGGGGATACCTTTAATCTTTTGTTGATGTGTAGACCAACGGATGAACTCCCTGCTGGGGATAAATGCCAAGGCTGCTTGGACATTGTTGATGTGTGTATTAACTGATGAAATCACTGGATGGTTTCTGATATGATGTTGGGTTTACTTGCCAACGGCTAAAATGATGTCAAGGTTGCTTGACCTTCATGGATATGTACATCAATGGATGACAATGCATTGTGATCCCTGACGGGGTTATTGTATTATCGTTGATGTGTGTGTCAACAGAACACGCTTTGTAACCCCCGCTGGGGTGACGTGTTGGATCATCGTTGATGTGTGTGTCAACGGCTAAAATCATCGGACAGCTTCCGAAGCTCCATTGGATTTATTTACCAACGGTTATAGTGATGTCAATGCTGCTTGACCTTCATTGATATGTATGTCAACGGATGATTTGCATTGTAACCCCCGTCGGGGTTATATGCTTCGACATATGTACCGTGTTGTGACCCCCACTGGGGTTATGTACTTTGATATACGTACTACGTTGTGACCCCCGTCGGGGTTATGTACTTCGACATATGTAATACGTTGTGACCCCCGCCGGGGTTGTTGTGGCAAAGTAGGATGACGATCCTGCATGGGAGGAAATAAACCTGTGTGAGGTCTTGCTGTGCATGACTTGTATCATCTGAGATCATCGGCATAATGTACCCTGTGGTTGGGCGAATACCAATGAATGATGTGAAGACCCACAGTTCAACCAGGATTGCAGGCTATTCTGCTCATTCGCGTAGCGTTTTTATCCCTGATTTGGCTTTTTCAGCTTGCGAGAACTCCTTTGCAACTCGAACTTGACCGAGCCGGAGGGGTGGGACCCATATAGGGGTGCCGCAGGTACACCTGCTGCAGCTGCAGATGGACCTGCGGCCAACCGTAGATCATAAAGACCAGCATGTTGCTTTCATAAATCATTTTTAACTTGCGCCGCGAAGGAAATCTGAAAGCTCTTCTTCAGATCTGTTGAGTTCGGACATTTTTCTGCAAAACCTATCACCGTACAAGTGTTCTACACTATTCTGGTAACGTATGCATGTACTTTTTTCCAATTTTTATCCTTTGGAAAATGACTTAACATATAAAATGCATCTAAACACATAGTAGTGATTATGTATGCTCAAATGATTTGATAAAAAAATATTCAACATAGTAAATGTTAGTATTAAACCATACTGAACATAATGATGTGAAAAAATTTGCCTTTTGAGACAGTCAAATTGGCACCTTTTTCTGCTATTTTATCCTATTTGAGGACATTTGAGCACAAGGTAAGAAAGCAAAATACTCCTAGCATTGAGGTTAACCTTATGTGTTGATGATTTTGCATATAGTATGTATATGACTGTGGGCAGGTGTGCTACTGAATGACCACCTAGTCATACCTATATGTATGTGGATAGTCCTATTTATAGAGAAAACTATGGTAAAATTTTCCAAAATGTAGGAATTATGTTAGTCATGTATTTTTAACTTTACTGTGGATGTACGTTAAAATAATGCATGCACGCAGATAGTTATTAAATGCATTTTGAAAAGCTCCAGGTTGGAAGATATCACACCCTTTCTGAGGTGATTTGGAGACTTGTTGTCCAGATATCATGGATTCGAATAAGCTGAATAGTTCCCGTAAGACCACTTCTGATGTACGGAGGAGGGCTTTTGAAGTGCCTCGACCCCGCTCTATTAGACAGACTCGTCGGTTGGTGGAGCCGGTGATACGTCCAGTCCAGGTTGTTGTACTAGATGTCGAGGACGAGGAGGAGGATGTTCCGGTTGCAGACCCCACTCCTGCTGCACATATTCCCCATAGGGAGCTCCCGAGTATTCAGTTGGCAAACCCAGAGCTTCAGGGTGACTTGAGTTGACATCCCCCGATGTATTTGCATGCTAACGAGGGATGACGCCAGAACTTGATCTTCCTTCTTTCCTATTTGTGAGGAGTAAAAGTATTTACTGTTGATCTACATTTCATGCAGGTTCCTGGCTTTACATAGCCTTAAGGGAACTGGTTCAGTATACACTCCATGTACCAGGCACTTCATCTTGATTATAGAACGATTGTGCACGACTAGGGCTTTGGAGCATTCTTTTCCATCCTTCCCCATCGTTGTCTCTAGGGTTACCTCAGGGCATTGTCTGAGCAGTGATTTCACCAGACTCAGTCACTCCATTTGTTGGACTGTGAGGTGATGATGATGCCGATGGATTGGCGATTTATCATAGGTATAGAGTTCATAGGGGCGCCAGTGCCTTGCACGACGGATATTACCCCTACTACCATCAGATCCTTTTTAGGAGTTCCGACGGAGGCGCTCAAGGGCAGGACTGTCTGTGCAGGTCCTTTGATCGTAGATGCTATGAGTGGGCTATTAAGCGAGCCCATGCTAGATGATGTTAGAGTAAGGGATCACATTCTTTGGTGATTATTCTTGATGATCATTAGGGGCTGCTTCATAGCAGATAACTCCTTTACGGTGTCGTTCACATTGATCAGCGCCACTAGGCATGTGAACCGTATTGGAGAGTATGATTGGGGTTCCTATACCTTTGCCTATTTCCTCAGGGCATGCGTATGCGCTCACAGAGCTTGACCGAGGCTTGGGTAGGATTTTACCCATTTCTGTTGGTAAGTATTTCTCTTGTCATTTACCATGTATAGGTTAAGAGTGTTAACTGACAACAGATGTTTGCCTTTGTGTTGGCAGTTTTGGGCCTATGAGAGGCTCCCATGTTTACATCCAGTGAGTGTGCTAGGATTGGATACCTACCCACTAGGACGACGATGGCATCATTCCATACTGCGAAGGTCCCTGTAGCTGAGGGTTTCACTCACTGTCGCTTGCAGCTAGAGTTGCTGGCAGCTGATATTATCACATGGATTCCCTATTATGGGGAGCATTTGGCCATCGGATTTGAGGATGGGTACCCGACTGGTGTCGAGTATGTGATTTCCACTCAGAGAGTTCCTCTCTTCTCGGATGAAGGATGGGAGCTCTATCTAGGAGAGCGTGCTATTAGGAGCACCACAGGGGAGATCCGTATACCGATCTTGTCTCATGCCAGGCGTTATTGGCCTGTATCACAGTCACCCATCATTGATATCCCATTGTTGGGTGTTGAAGATTTTGCATTGTCAGAGGGTCCTTGCACTCAAGATGTATTCCAACGTTGGTGGATCCCTCATACTATTGGAGCCCAGACCCGCGCCACTCAGTTCATGGGGGATATGGTTCCTGGATCCGTGATGATGACGGATTGGTTAGCCTGTGCCTGAGATCTGACTCATGTGACACAGATTGATAGTTTGACCCGGCAGTTGGACCAGGCACATATTTTTATCTGACATTTGGGTAGAGATCCGGCAGAGGCAGATTCGTTTGATCCTTCCAGCTCAGGCACTGGCCCCTCGGGTGACCCATTTGGTTTTGCCGGCGCAGATCCTCTTTTATATCGGCTTGACATCCCTGTTGATAGAGATCCAGTGACTCAGGAGGAGTTACAACAGGTGGACAGGATTGATGATGTGGACATCGACACCATTGTCTTCTTCTGATGTGTATTCTCGCTATATCTTTTGATAGGCCTCTGTTAGCTAGTGGGTGTCTGTGCCCCATTCTCGCTATATCTTTTGATAGCCCTCTGTTAGTAGTAGGGCGTCTATGCCCTATTTCTCTATATTTGTAGCTGTACAAAGATGATGTATTAGATGATGATATACTTAGGAATGTATGCATAGTTTTTTATTCCCTATATCATATTGCCATCTATTATCTGTAATGCATATATCATGTTATGCATATGTATGTATGTCCAGAGATATTCAGCATGGTCTTATGACACGGCCCGTGCAGATGTCTTATTCGACAGTTAGCTGTATTGATCATCCCTCACCATTATTGATGGTATCTGGTATGCGATCGTGGTATGATAGCATGTCACCATCAGACAGGGTGACCGTAGATCATTTATTGCAGCGTACTATGACCATGTTGATGTTTCAGGTTCCCACAGGATTCATGGATGGCATGCTAGAGCACTGGGTATCGAAGAGGCAGGTTTTTCGATTTGGGACCCAGGAATTAACTCCCACTCTGGAGGAGTATGCACGGTTGACGATGCTGCCACTGGACAGACCTTGCGTGCATATGGCTTTGGGGGACATGAGTCGGTGGTTTATGACCCTCACTGGACTAAGGCGTATAGTGGTCCAGGATGAGCTTACATCTGGCCACGTTATATCCCAGCATTTTCTGTTTGACAGATTTGGCTCTAAGGATAATTATAGACGACATTCCAGGGATTTCACCACACCGGAGGATCATTGGCGTCTGGCCAGGGTAGATGTACTGCTATTATGTGTACTGTCATATGTCTACATGCCACTGTACATGGATGAGTTGGATATAGGGGTTATCATGGCAGTGAGAGCTCTCAGGGAGGGTCGTACCATCATTCCTATGATTATAACTGAGACATTGAGGTCAACTATATACTGCTGCACTTATCTGACAGGAGTATTCACGGGCAGTTCAGTCATGCTATACGTGTGGTTTATGTCACACCTGAGACCAATTGGCACTTTCAGACGACATGGGTATTGCTTCACCCATGATATAGCCAGGTCATATTCATTTCAGCCTGCGGAGTGTACGAATGCTGCATCTTTGTCCGCTTTCTTAGTTGATATTGTAGACCCATTTAGTATACTACTGTGCTCAGGGCTCAGCTCACCTTATAGCTTTGTTACTCATGCTCCGAGCATGGATTACATCCCTCGGGCTGGTTTTGAGGGGCATGACTACTTACCATCCACTGGTCGTGATGTCGTAGTTTGACTAGTTTTAGGATTTTCATCCTTTCGTGGGAGCGATGGGCCAGTGTTTAGCTTCTCGCTATCTTTCAGCAGAGGACAGATCCCGTGTGTATGCATGTTGGGATCAGCGTGAGATAGCCACTTTCTCTATTAGTCATTCAGGTTATTCTGCAGAGTATTCCACATAGATGGAGACAAATACTGCACCGACTAAGGAAATATCCCCATTACCAAGTATTGACTCAGATGGTGGAGAGCCCATGAAGGACATTGACTCTCACACCGAGGAGGAGCCATCTACTGGGTTGCCAGTATTTCCTTTAGATTCTCCCAGTACTAGCATTGTCGTGATTCAGCATTCAGCACAGTACCTGGAGTAGAGTCTTCATCTGATGACCGTTGAGAGAGATCAGGCTAGATCCCTGATGTTGACAGCTCTTGATGGGAGAGACGCAGCCCTGTTAGAGAGGGACGAGGCATTGGTTCGTATAGATACCGCTGTTGTTGAGCGGGATGAGGCCAAATCAGCTAGAGATACAGTGATAGTTGAGCGGGATAGTGCCATATCTGCTCGGGATGTAGCCGTCACAAACAGTACTGTAGTAAGGTCCCTTACCACTGGTATGATCGCAGAGATGAACACATATATCGATGAGTACATGGTCACCATGCAGATGGTTGTAGATCTGTTGGGTCGTGTGGGTATCCTTGTATAGGAGACCACAGCTTTACCTCATTCTTCTGAGAGAGATGCCATGTTGGGCTTGTTAGCTCGCATATGCCCCAATTTGTAGATGGGCTTGTATTTTCCTGCGCAGACTAGCTTAGCCATTTTGTCATATACATTTTACATTTTGTATATCAAACAACATTATATATACCAGGGAAATATACTTTTGATCACTTCCCTTTTAGATATGCTATGATACTTGCTTGATATTTGCCTGCTTCTTCAGGGCTTGTTATCTTGATGTATTCTAAATTCCTCCTTGTTGGATGGACATTGAGTTGTCTCTGGATAGCTCAGAATAGATCATGGATCTTGGTGGATCCCTACCATTTTTCGGTGTCTTGGGACTGGTTTCTGTATGGAAATATGGAGAGGATTGTGGCTTTCCTATCTGAGATTGACCGCACCACAGATGGTCGCCAGTACCCCTATTTAGGAGGAGCCTAGTTAATTCCATCTCTTATGGATTGGTGTTTCTCTTCAAAGTATAACCGCAGTTTAGATGGTCGCCAAATCTCCTATTTACGAGGAGAGGTTGGGTAATTCCATCCCTTTGGTTTGAAGCCAATGAAATGTGGTGAATTGAAGTTTGATCCCAGTACCACTAACAAGTATTTATGTTTTGGTAGGGGGTGAGACCGAACCATAAATGGCTGCCTATGTACTCCTATTGAAGAGGAGATCAGGTCTGTATAGTTCGAACCTGGTGTAAGAGGTTTAACGCAGTTTATGAAAGGCAGATGTGTGTAGAAGCTTTATTGATGAAAAAAGTTGTAGAAATGTTTTTGTGGTTTTTTGTTTTTTGTAGAAAAGGGTAGAAATGTTTTTGTTGTTTTTTGTTTATTACGACCGGACCATATAGAATATGGTTGGCTACGTACTCCCGTGTATCAAGGAGATCAGGTCGACGTAGTTTACCCCTCAGGGTGAGTTAAAAAGTGTTATCCCATGTGCAGGATAAACTGCGGGGAAGAAAGATTAATCCAATGTACAGGTCAAACTGTGGGGAAGAAAGTTTAATCCCATGTGCAAGATAGACTGCAGGGAAGAAAAAGTTTGATCCTAGGTTAAGGACAAACTGTAGGTACGAGAAGTTTGATCCCATGTATGGGTAGCCAAACTGCAAACGTGAGAGGTTCAATCCGTAGTGGGATGACCTAAATTGTATGAGCGCAGTGAAGCCAGGCTGCTGGCTTGAAGATTATGTTTCCCTGAGGAGCGAAGTGTGGACAAGAGTTGTAGATGGTAAAGGGTTAAAGAACCGGAATGACTGATGATCTGATGATCCATCATCAGGATATTTGCTTGATTGTAACTTCGGACATAGTACCGTTTCACGGTGTCCGAGTTGATGAGTTGTGGAAATTCATCACCATCCATTTCTTGTAATCTGAGAGCGCCTCATGTCAATACTTCCTTGACAACAAACGGGCCTTCCCAGTTAGGAGCGAATTTTACCTTAGATTGATCTTGGTTGTCAATGATCTTTTTCAAAATCAAGTCATGTTGTTTAAACTGCCGTAGCCGGACTTTTCTATTGTAGGATCGGGCGATCCTTTGTTGATATAATTAACCATGGAAGATAGTCGCGGTTCGCCTTTCATCTATTAGAGACAATTAGTGATACCTGTCTTGTACCCATTGATCTTCATCCAGCTGAGCGTCCATCAACACTCTGAGGGATTCCATTTCTACTTCTATGGGGAGTACTGCTTCCATCCTATAGGTTAATGCGTAGGGGGTTGCCCCAGTTGAAGTGCGCATTGATGTTTTGTAGGCTAACAAAGTAAGAGGCAATAGGTCAGGCCATCCTTTGTGATTGGCGGACATCTTTTGCATAATCTTCTTGATGTTTTTGTTAGCCGCTTCAACAGCACCATTCATCTTTGGACGATAGATGACGGAGTTAAGGTGTTTGATGTGGAATTTACTGCATAGTTCCTCCATCATTTTGTTGTTGAGGTTCTTAGCATTGTCTGATGCAATTACCTCGGGTTATCCGTATCGACAAATGACATTGTTTTTGAGGAACGCAATGATGACTTCTTTGGTAACCCTTGGGAAGGAAGCTGCTTCTACCCACTTGGTAAAGTACTCGATCATGGTGAAGATGAAGTGATGTCCATTATTGGCTTTGGGCTTGATAGGCCCGGTCACATCCATTCCCCACATTGAGAAGGGCCAAGGTGAACTCATAATGTGGAGCTCCCGTGGAGGGGCGTTGATAGCATTCCCATGAATTTGGCATTGATAACATCTCTTGACGTGGTCATAACAATCCGCCTTGAGAGAGAGCCAGTAATGTCCTGTCCTGAGGATCTTCTTGACAAGGAGGAGGCCACTGATGTGTGGGCCATATACTCTACCATGGATCTCATCCATGAGTCTCTGAGCTTGGCCTTTGTCTAAACATCTGAGAAGACCTAGTCCTGCATCTCTCTTATAGAGTGCATCTCCGCTCAGGTAGAATTTCATAGCAAGTCGATAAATCTGCCTTTGTTCAGTCAGGCTTGCCTCAGCGGGTGTAGATCCATCTCATAGGTACTCCTTGATATGTTGATACCAAGGTTGTTGGATGGGAGGTAGCTCATCTGATACTTCTCCAACATAGTTCCCATAGGCTGGTGCCTTTTGTAGGGTTAATGTGACGCTTGGCATGTGTTCCTTGTCAGGTGTGTGCATCAAGGAGGCTAAAGTTGCTAATGCGTCCGTAAAGTCATTCCAATTATGAGGAATGTGTATAAAGGAGATTTCTTCAAACTCCGAAGCCATATTTAAAACTCGCCGATGGTAAGGCAGCAATCATAGCTCTTTGGTTTGATAGATTCCTGTGGATTGTTTGATTACCAACTCTGAATCCCCAAAGACAATTAACCGTCTGATACCCATTGAACGGGCAAGTTTTATCCCCATGATACAGCCTTCATACTCAGCTGTGTTGTTGGTGCTGATAAACTATAATTTGACTGCGACGGAATACTGCTCCCCTGTACCGGATATTAGAACTGCTCCAGCTCCAGAACCTTCCGTATTAATAGCTCCATCAAAATACATCTTCCATGCTTGGCGTGTATCGTATTGATGGTGTGGCTGAATTGCCATTACCCCTTCATCGGGGAAGTATGTTTCCAAGGGTTTGAAGTCCCCTGAAGGTGCGGCGACCAGTTGATCCACAATTCCTTGACCTTTAATGGACTTTTGAGTCACGTAGACAATGTCAAATTGTTGTAGGATCAACTGCCATCTGGACAGCCGACAATTCAGTATGGGTTTGCTGAACACATACTTGAGAGGATCTACGTGGGATATGAGATGGGTTGTGTGCCCATAGAGGTAATGTTGCAACCTCATGGCAGCCCATGCTAAAGCTCAACAAGTCCTCTCAATCAGAGTGTACTTGTGTTCACTGCTGCTGAATCTTTTGTTGAGGTAATTTATAGCTCGTTCTCAGCCTCTATCGTCTTTCTGGCCCAGCATGTAGCCCATGGCATTGTCACTGATGGACAGGTACATGAACAGGGGAACATCATTCCTAGGTTGTACCAAAATAAGAGCTTTGACTAGCTGCTCTTTGATGGTAAGGAAGGCATTCTGGCACTCATCATTCCATTTCATGGAGGAGTTCTTCCTTAACAGCTTGAAGATAGGCTCACAGGTTGCTGTGAGTTAAGAAATGAAACTGCTAATGAAGTTGATTCTTCCCAAAAATCCTCGTATTTCCTTCTCTGTCTGAGGAATGGGCATTTCCGTGATGGCCTGGATTTTGGTAGGATCCAGCTCAATTCCTTTGTGGCTGACTAGGAATCCTAGCAACTTGCCTGATTTAACGCCAAAGGCGCACTTGGCTGGATTCAACTTCAAGTTGTACTTACGCAACCTGTTGAAGAGCTTTCTGAGATGGTCTAGGTGGTCCTCCTCCTTTCGAGACTTGACAATGATGTCATCCACGTAGATCTCGATCTCTTTGTGCATTAAGTCATAGAAGAGAGCCATCATAGCTCTCTGATAGGTAGCTCCGGCATTGATGAGGCCGAATGACAATCGTCTGTAGAAAAAGGTTCCCCAAGGAGTGATGAAACCAGTTTTTCACAATCTTCCTCAGCAACCATGATCTGATGGTACCCCTCAAAGCAATCAGCGAAGGAGTACATGCCGTATTGCGCATTATTATCTATGAGAATGTGGATAAAGGGCACGAGAAAGCTATCTTTAAGGCAAGCTTTATTCAGATCCCGATAATCCACGCAGACTCGCACCTTTCCTCTAGGCTTAGGCACAGGAACGATATTAGATATTCATTCAGGATATGTGGACACCATGATAATGCCAGCTTGAAATTGTTTCACAATTTCTTCTTTCACCTTTAAATTCCATTCAGGTTTTAATCGCCTGAGCTTCTGCTTGACTGGCTTGAATCCCTCTTTAATGGGAAGGCGATAAAGAACAATGTCAGTGGACAAACCCACCATGTCTTCATGAGACCATGCAAATACATCCTGGAATTGGGTTAATAATGTAACCATGTCATTCCGTTGGTTTGAGGAAAGGTCTAAACCAATCTAGATTAACTTAGGGTTTTCTAAGGTTCCATGATTGAAGGAGGTGGTTTAATCAAGGTTGGGTTTAGGCTTGTCTTCGACCCATTCTTTGATCTCCAAAGGCACCTCAATGTCCTCTTGTATTTCCAGCAAGTCTGAGTCTAACTTTTCATCAAAGTTACAATCCTTGTGGAGAAGAGACAACTTATCAGCAAGTACAGGCACCTCTAAGTTCAGAGTCCTGAAACAAAATATGCTTTCACTTAATATATATAAAACTATTTAATCATACATAATGTTAGCATATACAGATAAAACAACTACTAATACTGTACAGAAAAGTAAGCAGTTATTATATCTATAGGGCAGAAAGAAGTCCTGCCCATTTTACCCTTGTCAACCAATGCAAGGAGTGCTGTTCCAATTGGCAAGGATAAAGTCCGGATAGACTGCATTGATGGATGGGCTGTCATCGTCCTCCTTTTCTCGAATGATGACCATGACGTCTGGGCAATCATCGTCTGAGGTATATCTGTTTGTATGTTCATCATGAACAATGATGCGAATGCCCAATATTATCCGGATGATGTTTTGTTTGATTCTTTGTTTCTCTTCCTCCACTCTGGGATCTGGAACAAAGACTTCTTTTGCTTTGAATGGCACTGGCTTGGGAAATAGCATAGCCATCACGTTGGTTGGCACCTTTACAGGAGGTTGTGTGAACTCAGCCTTAGAATGCAAAGATAAACGCCGTGTGGTTGAAGTTGAAGGAATCTGCTGATGCTTATGAGGATTCCTCTTACTATAACTGGTAGAATAGCCTAGTCCAGCTGTCCTAGTTTGCTGGCTACTTGGATGGGATATTTGATACCTTGGTGATCTTTACCCAGCCCTTGTCCTGGCTAATGTCCCAAAGACATCATTTCCTTAGTAGCCGACATTACTTCGGCAGAGATCTTGGGTACGGGCAATGGCATTCCCAGGGCATAAAATTGAGGGTTGCTTACTTCCAAGGTGTGGAAACTGACCGGCTCAATAACGAAATTAAAACTGATGAACGGTATGTCACCTTGTTGAGGGCATTCCGGTTCAGCGTTGACTGTAACTAGGCTATTGTTGATAATGTATTTCAGTTGTAGATGAAGGGTGGAGGGGACTGCCCCAGCCATATGAATATATGGTCTTCCCAAGAGCAGGTTGTATCCTAAATCTATCTTGAGTACGTGGAAAGACACGCAGAATGTATGGGGACCAATCTCAATTGGCAGCTCAATCTCTCCGACTGAATTCCGGCAGGATCCATCAAAAGCTTTGATGATCGTATGGCTACTTCGGATTCGATTGAGATTGATGTTCATCTTCAATAATGTAGCGTATGGACAGGTATTCAAAGATGAACCTCCATCTACTAAGACTTCAGCTAGCATATATCCGGAGGACAAGACCGCAATGTGTAACGGCTTGCAATGACCGGTCCCTTCGGGCGGTATGTCATCATCATTGAAAGAGATCACATTGTTGTTGAAAATGTGATCAGCCAGATGTTGAAATTTTTCCACATCCACTAATTTTGGCAAGTAGGCTTCTTCCAAAACCTTTAGTGGAATCTTCATGTGATCCTCGGAAGTTAAAACCAAATCTAGTATTAAAATTTGATGTGGATCTTCTCTTAAGCTTAAAACCACCTTGGCTTCATTATGACCCATGGCACGGAGGAATTTTTCAATCTTCTCCATGGGAATCTTCCCCTTTGATTTGATGGTAGACTTCATCACCCGTTGGGGAAGATACAGTGGATTCTCCTTCATCACTGCAGCAGTTGTATACGAAGTGGATCCTTCAGCTTCTCCATAATTCCAAGGAACTTTCTGTAAGCTGACAACATGATATTGTGGTCGGAAGGGTAAGTTGATTGGCTCTGGAGCAGCCACTTTTAAAGGATTGTTGCTTCCTCTGAGTTGAATGGTAGATATAGGGCATGGCTTGACAATGTCATCAGCCTCAGTGGAGATAACTGCTACCAATCCTTTCCATTTAGTAGGACATGTATTCTCACTTCCCCGTAGCATAGTATCATCGTATGCTAGTTGTAGGACACCGCTATCAATGAGATTTTGGATAAGGTGGCCGATTGCCCAGCATTCTTCTGTGATGTGACCGCGAGAATGGGAGTGATATTGACATACTCCATCAGAATTGTACCATCCTGAATGGGGATTGATTGGAGGTAGAAGGGAATTAATCCTTCCTTCAGTGATTAGCATTTGAAGGATTTCCTCCATAGGTTGGCCTAGATATGTAAATTCCCTTCTATTGGCAAAATCCCGACGAGCTTTGGCGTTCGCTCTCCTGGCCACTATGTCCTCCATTGTTTCACTTTCTGGAGGTAAAGAAGGAATATTCATGACAAGAGGAACGAGACTAGCATGCTCCTGGCTGATTAATTAGCGTGTGACTTGATGCTGATATGTCACCTGTTCTAACAATTACTCGATTTTCTTGCACAGATCTTTCATTTTTCGTTCCATTGAGAACTAGAACTTGGCATAATCCCATTTGTCAGCACCGTCTTTGATGATCTGGGATGCTTCACCATTAGAATTGGAACTTTGTCCAGTGCTCCAATTAATTATGTTGACTTCTTCCTCTTTGTGTGGAGGAAGAGGGTTGTCTTGAACGCGAGGTTGATCGGGTTTGGTGACCACAATCTCCCCATTGTCTATCAGGTCTTGGATCATATGTTTCAATGCCCAACAATCTTGAGTATCATGTCCAGGTGCCCCGGCATGATAAGCACATTTTTGAGCAGCATTAAAACCCCTACCATTAGGGTTGGCTGGTGGAAGAAGATGCGTGATTTTCTTCTGCGTGGTCAGAAGAATAAGAATATTCTCGAGAGAGTCCCCTAAGGGTGTGAACACTCGAGGGCATTTGACTTCTCCAACTTTTCGTACTGGAGGGCTTGAAGACTGTGCTTGAAAGGGAGAGTAATTTCTCCTCTGAATAGGCATATTCTGATTGCCTTTTTGACCCTGTAATATCAGGGGAACATCCTCTTCTTTCTTTTTATGGACCCTCAGGGGGTTGTTTCCATAATTTTCAGATTGGATGTGTTCAGCAACAGCTTTAAGGGCAGCTAGGTCTTGAATCTTTCCTGACTTTAATCCTGTCTCAGCCATTCCCCATGTTTGATCATTTTAGAAAATGGTTTACCATTGCCAGCTAAGACTCTCTCGTAGAAAGGAGCTTCTTGTATGTCGATAAAGGTCATAACCATCTCTGACTCTGTCATAGAAGGAATAACTTGAGCAGTAAGGCGCCTCCACCTTTGAGCATACTCTCTAAAAGACTCATTGGACTATTTCTTGACCTTGGTAATCTGGTACCGGTCAGGAGCCATCTGAGACTGGAAACTGTATTGTGTAAGGAAGGCGTGAGCTAGCTTTTCCCAGCTATGGATATTTGAGTTGTCTAATCTGGTATACCATGAACGGGCTTCTCTAGTCAGACTTTTCTGGAACAACTGCATTCTGAGCTTCTCGTCCTCTGCATAAGATCCAAGTTCTCTAATGAATACCTTCAAATGTGTGTAAGGATCTCCTAACCCATCATACTCAAAGTCAGGAGTTTTAAATTTTTCTAGATAATGAACACCAGGGAATATACAAAGGTCGGCATATGAAACACTCCCATGTGCTCCAATTCCTTTGATAGAACGCATGATTTCTTCCATTTGAAGAACTTTCTTTCTGATTTCACCGGTGTCTGGATCTCTTGTAAGATGGGCAACATCATGACTTTTGTTGGTTGTATCCAACTGCAGTTCAGGTATTGTAATGGCTTTATCAAGACCTTGAGATCCTCCTTGTGTAGAGGATTCATCATGTACGGGTATTTTTGGACCCTGCATAGATTGATGTAGTTCTTTAAGCAGAACGTCCAAGTCTGTGATTTGCTTACTTAATCTGTCAAATTCTTCACGAGAAACTGGATTAGACTGATCAGATGAAGACATGATTAGCTGTAGGCCTGCGGCCTTTTTGGACTTTGACCGGGTAATAGGTCTGAATGCTTCCCTGTGACAAAACTGGCATAGTTTAGTTTTTAGGGAATGTGTAAATATTTACATGCTATGTGATGTGTCCATTTTAGGAATTTTGTCCTGCAAAACGGATGTTAGCTGTTCGACGTACATGATAACATGTTAATGTAAATATGTACATGCACATATTTCTTCATATTTCTCATTACATGGAGATGAATATGGAATGTAAATTACAATTAATTGTTTTTACAAGTAATTAAAAATGAGAAAGCATGAAGAGACTTTCCTCTGCATTTTGTTTATCAGAGGCTGACCTATCTTAGGTTACTCTCGCGGCTTCTCGGCATGAAGGTTCCCAAATCATCGTAATTTACTCAACGGGAAGTTAATCCGGTCTTTCAACTGGATCGAATTTGGGTGGTGCCTTTCCTGAGCCTCAGGGAATTAGTCTTCCCACGAGTCCAGTAATCAAACACCGATAAGATAGCCTCCTGGTGGAGGGACCACACAACATACATTCACATACAATGTGTCTCACCGTATATGAAAATGATGACATGTACGAAGCACTAATATCATAAGCAGATATAGTGTAAAGCATTAATCGCAGTAAAGATATGCATTCGTACACATTCATCATAAATGTAAATGCAACATCCACACATAAGCATATAACAATTTTGAAAAGCTTGTAATAGCGGCTTAAGTCCTCTTACTGGTGTCCCTAGAAAAGTCGCCACCTGTCGACGTCGAAATTTTTATATGTCCCTTTTCGTTACCTGTTCTTTTGTGTTCTCATTTAATAAGGGATTTGTTTGAAAAAACAAGTGAAAAAGGTCCGACATGTGTAATGTCGACGATTGGACTATAAGAGTCGCCAGTTGGTTTTCTAACTGCTTGTACCAACACAACCGAAAAAAGATTTGCACATTGACCCAGTGATGTGACACTGCTAAACGGGTCGGTGAAACCGAGATTCAATTAAGGTCCGGGGACTTACTTATGCTGAGGAAATGTGTTAGGCACCCCCCGACATTCGTGTTGCCACGGTGACCACCACTTTTCAAGAAACTGTTATATGAATGTGTGTGGGTCAATGTGCTGTTATTTAGAAGTAGTGCAAGGCCTTGTTCGCACCTATATACACAGGGTTTGAATTTATATAAAAATTCAATTTTAAACAAGATATGGCAGTGATGTTTTAAAAGAGGTTTTTCAAACCTAATGCTCAATAGTAATTGAGACATTTTACACTCTCATTTTATTCCATATTTGGCTTGTTTGATTTTATTTAACAGATGCGAGGCATCTGTATGAAAATAATGTACAAAAAAGGTACTGAATTCCTTGTGGGTATGAGAACCATCTGATGAAATCCAAACATCATAGATAAATTTACAAGCTTCTTACAGCTGAAAAGGTCCATCACGGGAACCGAATCTAGATTCAGTGGACTGAATCTGTGATCACATGATTCCTAGGCTCACATGATGCCGCAGTTGATATAAACGCAGTAAGCAGGTATATATAAAAATGTTGTAAATATATATATATATACAGACATGATCACCAACTACGAAGCACCTCCATGGGGGATTAGAAATGTAAATAAAGCTGTAAAAGTTATCAACCGCCATGGTGGAAACTCCAGGCGGGATGAGATGTACAGAAAGCTGTAAAAACGGTCAACCATCACGAAGTAAACTTCAGGTGGGATGAAATGTAAATATATATATATATATATATATATATATATATATATATATATAAGCGATAAATACACCGGATATAAATTCCAGGCTCATCGGACAAAGTCCAACAATAGTTAATATATATAAGTATATATATATTAAAGCAGTAAACGTATTGGATGTAAAATCCAGGTTCATCGAACAGAGTTCGACTCGCAGTTCATATATATATATATATATATATATATATATATATATATATATATATATATATATATATATATATATAAGCAATTAAACGCTCCAGACGTAAGTCTAGGCTCATCGAACAGAGTTCGACACACAGTTCATATATATATATATATATATATATATATATATATATATATTTACGAAAGCAAGTAAACACTCCAGACTGAAGTCTAGGTTCAATCGAGGCATAACTCGATGATGTTAGTCCGTATATAAAAATAAATATATATATATATATATATATATATATATATATATATATATATATATATATATATATATATATATGTATATACAAACTGAAATAAAACCACGGACCGAAGTCCGGGCAAACACACACAACACGACTCTCAACGTGAAGAATAGTGTGTGCAAAGATGAAGAGAAAGGCTTTAAAGCGTGTAAGAAGGCTTACAGTGGGCTGCCAAAGAAGTCTTCTATATCTTAAAAGTAGATGAACACTGGCTTCTGCCGGTACAAAAGTAGCTATGTATGAGCTCACAAGTGTTTAAAATGTGAAAGCATTCAGTATAGAGTAAGTACAGAGCAAATTGGGCAGGGCTTTCTCGCCATTTTCTCTTACAAAATGGCCACCTCAAGCCCTCTATTTATAGAGGGTAGAAGCCGCAGGTGTACCAGAGGCTACCCGGGGTGCCCCGGGCTTTGAGGGTCCTGCCATCTCGAAGTACGTGCACGTAGGCAACGTGATGTCCGCTCGAACTTTCAAAATTGCAATCCGGGCATCCGATTGAGGTATATAGGACCTATTTTCGGACCGCCATTATAGAGAGTTATGCAGTGACATGGGATTAGAGGTTGTACGAAGTCATGAAGATGGGACGATGCCCTCCGGTCTTCAGCTTCAAATTCTATCCGTTATCCTGTGTAATAGTCACTCGGGATTGGTTTTCCTTGGCTCTTGTGGGACGTTATTGTGTAGAGATATATTTCTGAAATGTTGAGACGGCGTGATATGGCGTCATGGTGGAAAGATGACGACTTTGCCCCTCACCGGGGTTATCTCCTATTTGGGCTGATAAAGCAGACGTTGCTCAGGATTATCGCTGAGATTGGACTATTGTAAATGTTGAAGGTCCTCAGTGTCATCTCTGAGGTGTGCCTGTCTTGTACTGAGTGCCTCGGTGTGAGAGCCGAGGTTGAAGCTGATGGTATGCATTTGAAATAAGCATTTCCAAGGTTATCTCCGGAACTGCCACTGCCTTCCTTAGGGTTATCTCCAAGGTTAAAAATTGTTATTCCCAGTGTTGGGACTAAGACGGAACATATCGGGGTTGTCTCCCAGATGAATCGGTCTTCCCCGGTTTGTGTTCTAGTATTGGATCTGCATGCCTCGGGGTTATCTCCGAGGTTGGAATTGTTACTCCCGGTGTGTGTTCCGGGGTTGAGCTGTTACTCCCAGTATATGTCGGGGTTGAGCTATTCCTCCCGGTGGTATCCGGAATGGATATGAACCGTCTTCTAGGGTTTCCTCTTTAAAGACGAATATGCGCTCCTACGATGTCAGTAACAGATATGCAAAAAATTTTGAGTGTCTACAAAGCCACATCACGCCGTCTCAACATTTCAGACATACATTTCTACACAGTAATATCCCACAAGAGACAAGGAAAACCAATCCCGAGTGACTATTACGCAGGGTAACGGATAGAATTTGAAGCTTGAAGACCGGAGGGCACCGTCCCATCTTCCTGACTTCGTACAACCTCTAATCCCATGACATTGTGTAACTCTCGACAACGGCGGTCCGAAATAGGTCTTACATACCTCAGTCGGATGCCCGGATTGTAATTTTGAAAGTTCGAGCGGACATCACGTTGCATGCGTGCACGTACTTTGAGACGACGGGATCCGTGAAGCTCGGGACACCCCGGGCTGCCACAGGTACATCTGCGGCTCCCTCCTCTATAAATAGAGGGTTTGGGGTGGCCATTTTGCAAAGAGAAAAGGCGAGAAGCCCTATCCAATTTGCTCTGTACACACCCTAAACTGAGTGCTTTCTCATTTTAAACACTTGTAAGCTCATATATAGCTACTTTTTACCGGCGGGAGCCGAGTGTTCATCCATTTCAAGTTATTGAAGTCTTCTTTGGCAGCTCACTATAAGCCTTCTTACACACTTTAAAGTATTTCTCTTCATCTTTGCACACACTATTCTTCACATTGAGAGTCGTGTTGCGTGTGTAGGCCCGGACTTCGGTCCGTGGTTTCATTTCAGTTTATATATATATATATATATATATATATATATATATATATATATATTCATATATACATAAGTCTAGGCTCAATCGAGGCATAACTCGATAATGTTAGTCCATATATATATATATATATATATATATATATATATATATATATATATATATATATATATATATATATGCTTATATATATGAACTATGTGTCGAACTTTGTTCGATGAGCCTGAATTTTACATTCGGTGCGTTTACTACTTTAATATATATATATATATATATATATATATATATATATATATATATATATATATACATTTCGTCCTGCCTGATGTTTACTTCGTGGCGGTTGACCGTTTTTTACAGCTTTCTGTACATTTCGTCCCGCCTGGAGTTTCCTCCGTGGCGGTTGATCTCTTTTACAAATTTATTTACATTTTCGATCCCCCATGGAGGTGCTTCGTGGTGGTCGATCATGTCTGTTGTTGGGTAAAATCTAATTACGCACGACACGCAAGTATAAGTACGTGGTCAACAATTAATATAGTAATGAGTAGAGTATCGTTCCCACGAAGACATATTAGCAAGAAATTTAACTTCACAATTACCAATTTTCTATTAATCCTAATTCTATTAAACTATTCAATTCAATGATTTAAAATTATAGAAACTAAATTAATAAATAAATAAACTATCACAAAACAATAACAAATATCAAAATCCGGAATTTCAAACAATTGATGGAGAATTAGACTTATGATTTCACCTAAAGTTTCACTCTGATTTTCAAACCTTTATTCCAATTCAACTCAATATCTTAGTTTATTAATCAAGAACACGAATGTAGTACTAGCCACCTCTCGATGCACTAATACCGTATTAACTTAAATCCACAATTAAGATAGAAACAAGTTAAACACCTAAATCAACCAACTCACTATATCTCTATGTGAACTAAAATTAAAGAAGGTTTAAGCTTAAGTTCTCTATCCGATTACATGTGATGTCAAGCATATCTCTACCTTAACAATAATCAAGAATCTGCTATTCACAAAATTCATGACACATGCTATATTAACTAAGTCTAGATTTGAATATTCTCTCTCGATTCCATACAAATCCACAAAGAATTATTGATTAAGCAACTCATAAATTCACGGTCAAATTAACATAGATAAACTGAAAATACTTTATTGAACTGGAAATCAAACTTATAAAATCATCGTTTCACCCAAGGATTCATCATAAGCCTAAAAAGTAAATCAGTTCATAATGAATGAAATAAAAACTGAATAATTCAAGGGAAACATCCTTCCAATTACAAATATAAAACTAAAGAGAAGAATAGTGCAAAAACCACCCTTCACGTAGCCTTAATCTGCTACCGTCACGAAATTCTCTTCCAATCACTTCTCCAAAACTTGAAATCAAAATCTGGAAATTATCTCTGTAATATGCTTTTCGTGATACGTGATTTGTTATTTTTAGTGCAATATATATCACTCCTATTGTTCTGGCCGAAGTCCCTCCATATTAGAGTCCATGCGCTAAGCAAAAGTCTCACAATCCACTTCCCAGCAGTCTTCAAATCAAACCAGGAGACTACAAGTTTCGGCACCCCCGCCCCGGCCGGGGGTACAAGGCAAATTATGCCCTCCCCGGCAGGCTAGTCCACTGTTAAAGAAATTTTGCTACTTCATGAATTTTTCCAACTTTGCTCCAAAAGACCCCCTTTCTTCACCACTTGCCTCCATGACCACCCTACACATAAAAAGAACACGAAACGAGTGAAAACGAACACAAAACAAGAAAATAACTACGAATTTAAGCTTGAAATGAACATCGATTCGTGGATATAAAATCCACTTATCAAAATACCCCAAACTTAAATCGTGCTAGTCCTCGAGCACAAACAACTATATGCTATGCAATGCAATGAGATGAAATAAATATAATCTAAATGCCTACGAATCCAACAATATCGCAGAATCAAAATTATCTCATCGGCCTCAGAGAAAACAAGCAACTCTACAATACGAATCACTAAAACTAATCTACAGTTTCGTATTAATTCTCAAATCTTGAACAATTATCACTGGTATAGTGTGCGCGTGTGTTCAACATCTATGATAATAGATACGAACTCAAATTCAATACATAAGCAATTTCTTAGAAGGAATCATATAGTGCAAACTTAAAAATTTCAAAAATAGGCACATCCCAACTAAAACTAAGCAATACCAAACTCAAGGGTTCATGCAGGGTACATATAATTCTTTTATTTCAATTTTAATATATATATATATATATATATATATATATATATATATATATATATATATATATATATATGCGCATACAGACACAAGTTAAAATACTGAAATAAAATAATTTTATTGATTATTGATCAAACTATTTACAAGTACAGAATAAGATTTAACTTACAAAATAACTTAAAAGAGGAAGAACATTAGAGGAAGAGGGGCTAAGTAGGCTTAACAGCGGTGGAGGCTAAAGATTAGTCAGAGAAGGAGCTCTGAGTCTTTCTAAGTCTGCCTCACCCTAATGAATTCATTTTCCTTTTATAGACTAAGGAAACGAACTATTACAATGACTGAGGTAAAGTAAAAACATATTACATTTACTAAAGTAAAAGTAAAAAACATATTACATTTACTAAAGTTAAAGTAAAAAGAAAAGAATCTACTTTCGGTGGAAAAGCAGACGTCTTCTTTTGACTAAAGGGGCCGTGGAGCCAGATATCTGACTGAGTGTTGCTTTTGGTGGAAAAGCAGATGCTGCTGGCGAGGCTGTCAGAGCAAAAGATGCCACTGACGAAGCTGTCGGAGCAGGTGCGCTGATTAGGCTGCCGGAGCAGGTGCAGGTACTGGCTAACTGAGCTGACTAGGCTGCCGGAGCAGGTGCAGGTACTGGCTAACTGAGCTGTTCAGGCAAAAGGATCCTGAACATCATGAAGATTGATCGTGCCATAGGGGTCACAATCAACATCATCATCATCATCTAAATTTTGACTATCATTTTCTCCTCTGGAATGAGAAGAAATTGCATCTGATTTTTCATCTAACTGGTCTAAACGTGCCTGGATGGCATCGGTGAGAACTTTTAACTGAGAGCTAGAATAACTGGAAACATCAGTGACCTTTTGTGGACTAGACAGAGCGACTGACTTTAATTTTTCAGACGCTTTAACTGAAGATTTACTGGAAGACTCAATGGCTGAGGTTTTGGTAACTGAAGGGGTCAAGGGAGTAGATGGAGGAGGTGGAAATTCCTTCTGAACTTGACCAACTATCCTATCGACACCAAATTTATCCCACCATTTGATATAAAAACGGCGAGAGACCTGAGAAATTGGGGAGATAACTGTTTGAGCTGACCTAATTCCTATGGAAGAAGGAGGCTGGAATACTGTGACTTCTTGGGTGGCCGTAATGACATATTTCCATTTAAGGATCCAAGGGATTTTATATTTACTACAAAATATAAGGAATGCAGGAATTTCCTCATATTTTGGGAGATAGTTACTATGATGACAAAAATGTTCTAACTGAACCATAAGTGGTTCTGGGAAAATTGCATGATCAAGACCATGCCTAGTCCACCAGAGAATGAACCACTTGGGAAACTGACTCTTGAACTTTTGATCGAACTGGAAAAACCAAGAATGACTATGATCATCATTCTGGTGAAGCATGATTTTGAACCAAGCCTCAATATAATCATAATAGCAATAGGGGCTAGAATGATTAGAGAGCGACTTGAGATCGGAAGGATGACTACCCCAATCAGAAAGATTGAGAACCTGTTTAATATACAACGAATGATAAAGAAGCTTGGAGCTATCATCGTTGGCATAAATAGGCTTGATAAATACTGACTCTGTTTCAATAAGAATATCCTTATAAAAGACCAAAGATTTATAAGGAGCGAGAGGAAGAAAATGCCATCCAGCAGGAAAATACTGGGCAGCTAATTTGACTGGGTCATTTTTAGGTTTCATAGGTAATTCTATGTGGAATAAGTGCTGATCATACTTAGCACGATACTCCGAAGCTGGGTTACTAGGGTTTGACGAAGTCGCTTTGGATTGATTAGCAAAAATATTAAACGGTTTAGGTTGACTAGCAAGGACTGACGCATAGGGCTTGGGGACTGTGCCAAGCACCTGGAATTTATTATGTGTTTGAGTAACTGGATGAGGAACAACAGTTCCTTTTGACTGATTAACTGGGCCTGAAGAACGGCCATGACCCCGAGAAGATGATCCTCCTCGAACACTCATGGTGCTGCAATAGTACCTGTGTTAATGAATTCACGTGTGAGAAAATCAGGGACTGAATTGTTACTACCTTTAATATATTCAATATCAAAATTAAAAATACTTAATATAGCTTGCCATCTAGCGAAAGAATGCTTAGGGGCGACGTTTTCAACGTCTTTTTCAAGAATGAACTTGGCTGATTTGCAATCTATCCTAACTAAGAATTTCTGATTCTGTAAATCTCTCTGAAATTTTTTAATACATAATACAAGTGACAAAATTTCTTTTTTAATAGTACTGTATTTTAACTGTGTAGGGTTCCATGCGCCCGAATGGAAACGAACAATTTGTTCGTCAGAAGTGGGGGTTAACTGTTGTTTGAGAATGCCACCAAACCCAATGTCGGAGGCATCTGTTTCAACTATTTTGAATGCTGAATCATTAGAGATGCCAAGGCAAGGCAAAACCTTGACATATTTTTTAACTTGTTGGACGACAGAAGTATGAATGTCAGTCCATGGAGGGGGATTACTTTGTAAGCGCTGAAAAAGAGGCTTACAAATCTTCCTGAGATTCTTGTAGAACTTGCCTATATAATTAAGCGAGCCAAGAAATCTCTGTAGCTGAGTTTTGTCGGTAATCTTATCTGGAAATCTGTCGGCAAATTGAATAGCTCTGTCAATAGGCCGAGTAAGTCCGTGATAGAGGATTAGACCGAGAAACCTGACTTTTGTCAGAAACAGACTACACTTGGAAGGTGAAAGAACAAGACCATTGGTTTTAACTATTTTAAAGAATGAATTCAAATGTTTAATATGTTCTTCAATAGTCTTGGAGAATACAAGGATATCATCGATGTAAACAATAATAAAATGACTGAAAGGATTCAAAATATTATTGAGAATATTCTGAAATTCACTAGGTGCGTTTTTTAGTCCAAATGACTGAACATTCCATTCGTAATGTCCGAACGGAGTGGTGAATGCTGTTTTGTACCTATCGTCGGGATGAATAGCAACTTGCCAGAATCCTGATTTAAGGTCAAATTTACTAAAGATGGTGGAAACACTTAACCTGCTAAGAAGGTCTTCTTTATTAGGTAAAGGGTACCTAATCCATTCAAGAACTTTATTTAATGGCTTGTAATTAATAACTAGACAAGGGACACCTCTCTCTTTCTCAGCTTCATTATTAATATAGAAGGCTGGGCAAGACCATGGTGACTTACTATGTCTAATTAATCCTTTACTAAGGAGATCATTAATCTCTTTTTTACATAATTCCATTTGTTCATGACTCATTTGAATTGGTCTGGCTTTAGTGGGAATTAAGTGTTCTTTAAATTCTTTTGCATATGGTAATCTAACTGTGTGCTTCTTCCTATGCCAAAAAGCATTGGGAGAGTCAGGACATAGATTTTTTGTTAAATATTCTTTTAATTCACTAATTTTTTCTTGAACTCTTTCGCTTTTAAGTTGTTCTTCAACTTGTTGATACCTGACTTCTTCCTTGAAGAAACTTAAGTGGGTAACTTTGCAGTTTAACAGATTCACTGATTTAGAAATTGATTCTTCTTGAATAAATTTTAAATCTCTCTCTTTAAGTTTGATTAGGAATTTAAATGTAATTTTCTTTCCTAAATGTTCACAGCTTAATTCTTTATTACTGGTAGTGAATGGATACAATAAATATATAAATGGTAAACCTAAAATAATTTTATCTGTAAGATTGCGGATTAAGACAAAAGAAATTTTAAAACACATATCATCTTGACAGATATGGACTCTAGGTAATTTATATTTTATTTCCATATTACTACCATTAGCTGAATTAAGTTTTTCAGTAGTTTTTCGGTAGTACCTAGTAGGAATAAGGCACTCTTGAATACAGTTTAGATCTGCTCCAGTATCGACTAGGGCAGGGAGCTGAATAGAGAAGGTTTTATCAATAACTAACTTAATAGAGATGTACCATTTCTGAATGGTAATGTCTTTAATTCTTTTAAGTGAAAGACCTTGAATAAAAAGATCGGGTTCATCTTTAACACCTGATGATTCTGGTTCTTCATGATTTTCATCACTGGAAGAAGAATCGTGTATTTGAAGATCTGACCTTTTATCATCAATTTCTTTCCTTAGATTAGAAATATCTAATTTTAGGTTGGAAATTTCTTTCTTTAGTTTATTAACTTCATGATTTAATTCAGGGAGTGTAATCTCTCTAGCTGGTGATTTAAATCTCTCAAGTGTTTTATTAAGACTAAAAACTGGCTTTTCTTTGGCTTCAAGAACCTTGTCAGTAACTTTCTTATCCTTGTTTAATAAATCTTTTAATTGATTTAGATACTGGGTCTTTAATCCTGGGTCTACGATTTTACTAATTAGATCAACTAATAACGAACACTCTTCGTCTTCTTTAGTAATTACATTAATTCTTTTGCAACAATTGTTACTGCAATTTTCAGTACAGACAGTAACTTCGTTTTCTGTATTTGATTCATCGTTACAAGTACTGCTAGTGCAAGAAGATTCAGGGGCATCTGAAGCTTCATTACAACTATCGTTGTTTTCAATTCTCATTAACTCAAGTATATGCTCAGTGTCTTCGGCTGAGATGTTTAACTGACTTAATTTTTGCTTAACTCTACACTCACTTTTAAAGTGTCCTTTCTGCCCACAATTGTGACAGACAATTTTACTTTTATCAAATTGTTTTGATTTTTTAGTTGATCTCTTGTGTGTTGACTGAGGTTTCTTATAGTAAGGGTCTTTACTAATTATTTTCTTATCTTGACTATACCGTCTTTTACGATGTTTGTGACTTTTTTGTGACTCAATATGCTTATGGGGAAGCCGGTGCTTTCTTCTAGAGGGAGCAACAGGCGGTAAACCATATTGTTCACAGAAGGTGCCTAACTCATATTTAGCTTTCTTTTTATCTTTATTGGCTTGTTTGGCTAATTTAAAGTCAATACACATTTTTAATCCAATTTTCTGAATGTAACTTATAATGTCTCCATAAGTTAAATTATCGTAATCAATATATCCTAAATTTTTACTTAATTCTTCTCTAACTTTATGTGCAAATAACGACGGTAAACCATTAACAAACTTTTCTTTCCAGAATGGCTTATTACTATCATTTCGCATCATAACTCTAGAGGTGAACACATCCTTGTACCATCTAAAATCACTTAGAGTGGGACAAGTAAGATTACTTAATTGGTCATGAATTCTTTCTGTGATGTTACTAGGAGTTCCAATAAAATGCTTAATTATGGTGAAGATTAAAGTATTAACTCCATCTGGCAGACCCATACCAACTTCTTCATTGAAGATGGGATTGCCGTCATCATCTCTTTTGATAGCATGAATTATTGATATCCTAATGTCTTCTGTGAGATGTTTCTCCCACGAAGATCTAAGAATACCAGTAAATCCACTAGCTATTAATTCAACTATATCTGGTTGGGATAAATTGTTGAATTTGGTGATATAGCTATTTGCTACCATTGACATATGATTTAATTTATTAAGGATTTCTTGTTCACTAAATCCATCAATATTCCATTCATATACTTTATTGGATGAAACAGAGAATTGCTTATCTAGATTTCTCTCTTCGAATTATAGATCCGGAGGAGTAGGTCTAGAATACCAATTTCTGGTGATACTAGTGTTATTAACAGTTAATTTATTTAGCTGTTCATTAAGGTTAGAAGTTGATGAGTGAATAGAACTGTCTTCGTCACTATCAGATTCTACTTGATCAATGACTGCAATAGTTCCACTCGTACCAGCTTCAGACTTAATTTTTTTAAATAACTTATCTATGGACTGAACTAATTCTTCATCCTTATTAGGTAAACCTAATTTGTTTCTATTTTCTGGTAATTTTATTAAGGGCTGTTCAATCTTTGAATCAGGTTTTTTAATAATATTTTCTTCGAATTTTTCTTCTATTCTGTCTAGCTGTTTTCCAACGGTTGCTAGATACTGATTGCTAAAGTTTAATTGTTCAATTATCTTTTTATCATCTTTAATTCCATCGGGAATTTTAAAGGGACTTGCGATAACTGAGGTGTTCTTAACTGGGATTAAAACTGTTTCTAAGGGTGGGTGACTAGACGAAATTTTTGTTTTGTCTTCTTTAATCCATTGTGTTTTACTAATAACATTACATTTACTTTGGTACTGTTCATACCAGTCGTAAAACGTAATGTTAATCTGTTCATTTTGAATGAATCGCTTCCATCTGTTGACTATTTTATCTCTTTCCTTTTCAGTAGGGTGATTAGATCTGAATAGATGTCTTTTTTCTCTATTTGATTTTGAATTAAAATCTTTTACTAAGTTATCCCATTCTAAAATAAATTCTTTTTTAATGACTCTTAGTTGATTATGAATAGGGGCATTAAAATCAGACTGAGTAGGATACACAGAAGACGCTGGGGAAGAAGATCCTTCATCTTCATCAGGGTCGTTCTGGGTATAACAGGGATGACTAACTTGTCCTTGATTAAAAATACCTTTTAGTTTGACGTCTTTAATCGAAGGGTTACCAATTATTTCTGAATCTCTTCTAGTATGAATAACTGAAGGGGTTGAAGAACTGGAAATATCTTCAATAATAACTGGAGCTCTAGTGCGTTCAAAACTAATTTTAACAGTTCCATCAGAAAACTGTTTGATATTTTCAATATTTAATGAATTATTAACTATAGGTTGTTGTGGTAACTCGTTCGGCAAAGTCCATTGACTGGGTAACGTAATATCCTTCCAGAGGATTATTCTCGGGATCTGGATATTAGCATCACTAGTTGAACTTTGAATTAAAACTGTCTGATCCTTAGGACTCTTATTAAGAGCATGAACATTCAAGTTTGACTTCATGGTCTTATAGTAAATCCTGTAGATCAAAGCAATAGGCTGAGATCCTTCAATCATATGAGTAATCTCTCCTTCGGTTTTAATATTTAATGTTAACGCCTTAAATAAGTTTTGATCACTAAGGCTTAAAGTGAAATCTGGAAAACAATTAAAGTGAATTGGTCCATTATGCAAACTGGCTTCCATGGCACCAATTATACTAGGATAATAATTTAAAAATCTGGCGTCTCTAAGACAAAGGTAGATTGATGAATTAATTCCTTTTCTATTAAGTGGTTTAACTGCAACTTGAATTAATCCTATATGAATAAAATTATAACCCTTTTTTCTGTGTTTTTTAATAACTTCCGGGGATAACAGGCTACAATTTTCATATTCTTTATTAATTGCAAAAACTCTTTCAACTGTTTTAACATTGTAATCTGTTTTAAATTTATCTGAAAATGTTGACTGATAAATTTCTTTAGGGGAAACCCTAGGTATGTTCCAATTATTCAAAACTTGATTAAGGTTTTCATAACTCTGTTCTTCCTGGTTGACAATATCTGGGACTGGAGGTAAAGTCGACCTGTTACTGACTGAAGAGTTGGATCTAAATAATCTACTCATCTTGACTGTTTCAAAATAAATTCTGACTCAAGGTTCATTCATGCATACCCCGTTTACCCTGGGTAAACTCATACCTATGTTCTATAACCCGACACTGCTCACACCCTGGAGACTTACTAAGGTTAGACACGAACTAGGTGGTCTACAGGTAAATAAGGTGACTTCAGAACACTTGAAGAAGAAGATAATTTTAAAAGAGGAAGATGAATTTGATTAAACAGATCTAACTAGACAGATAGAAACAACATACAACTTGGCTCTGATACCATTTTGACAAGGAAGTGTTTTATTAAGACTAAAAACTGGCTTTTCTTTGGCTTTAAGAACCTTGTCAAAATGGTATCAGAGCCAAGTTGTATGTTGTTTCTATCTGTCTAGTTAGATCTGTTTAATCAAATTCATCTTTCTCTTTTAAAATTATCTTCTTCTTCAAGTGTTCTGAAGTCACCTTATTTACCTGTAGACCACCTAGTTCGTGTCTAACCTTAGTAAGTCTCCAGGGTGTGAGCAGTGTCGGGTTATAGAACATAGGTATGAGTTTACCCAGGGTAAACGGGGTATGCATGAATGAACCTTGAGTCAGAATTTATTTTGAAACAGTCAAGATGAGTAGATTATTTAGATCCAACTCTTCAGTCAGTAACAGGTCGACTTTACCTCCAGTCCCAGATATTGTCAACCAGGAAGAACAGAGTTATGAAAACCTTAATCAAGTTTTGAATAATTGGAACATACCTAGGGTTTCCCCTAAAGAAATTTATCAGTCAACATTTTCAGATAAATTTAAAACAGATTACAATGTTAAAACAGTTGAAAGAGTTTTTGCAATTAATAAAGAATATGAAAATTGTAGCCTGTTATCCCCGGAAGTTATTAAAAAACACAGAAAAAAGGGTTATAATTTTATTCATATAGGATTAATTCAAGTTGCAGTTAAACCACTTAATAGAAAAGGAATTAATTCATCAATCTACCTTTGTCTTAGAGACGCCAGATTTTTAAATTATTATCCTAGTATAATTGGTGCCATGGAAGCCAGTTTGCATAATGGACCAATTCACTTTAATTGTTTTCCAGATTTCACTTTAAGCCTTAGTGATCAAAACTTATTTAAGGCGTTAACATTAAATATTAAAACCGAAGGAGAGATTACTCATATGATTGAAGGATCTCAGCCTATTGCTTTGATCTACAGGATTTACTATAAGACCATGAAGTCAAACTTGAATGTTCATGCTCTTAATAAGAGTCCTAAGGATCAGACAGTTTTAATTCAAAGTTCAACTAGTGATGCTAATATCCAGATCCCGAGAACAATCCTCTGGAAGGATATTACGTTACCCAGTCAATGGACTTTGCCGAACGAGTTACCACAACAACCTATAGTTAATAATTCATTAAATATTGAAAATATCAAACAGTTTTCTGATGGAACTGTTAAAATTAGTTTTGAACGCACTAGAGCTCCAGTTATTATTGAAGATATTTCCAGTTCTTCAACCCCTTCAGTTATTCATACTAGAAGAGATTCAGAAATAATTGGTAACCCTTCGATTAAAGACGTCAAACTAAAAGGTATTTTTAATCAAGGACAAGTTAGTCATCCCTGTTATACCCAGAACGACCCTGATGAAGATGAAGGATCTTCTTCCCCAGCGTCTTCTGTGTATCCTACTCAGTCTGATTTTAATGCCCCTATTCATAATCAACTAAGAGTCATTAAAAAAGAATTTATTTTAGAATGGGATAACTTAGTAAAAGATTTTAATTCAAAATCAAATAGAGAAAAAAGACATCTATTCAGATCTAATCACCCTACTGAAAAGGAAAGAGATAAAATAGTCAACAGATGGAAGCGATTCATTCAAAATGAACAGATTAACATTACGTTTTACGACTGGTATGAACAGTACCAAAGTAAATGTAATGTTATTAGTAAAACACAATGGATTAAAGAAGACAAAACAAAAATTTCGTCTAGTCACCCACCCTTAGAAACAGTTTTAATCCCAGTTAAGAACACCTCAGTTATCGCAAGTCCCTTTAAAATTCCCGATGGAATTAAAGATGATAAAAAGATAATTGAACAATTAAACTTTAGCAATCAGTATCTAGCAACCGTTGGAAAACAGCTAGACAGAATAGAAGAAAAATTTGAAGAAAATATTATTAAAAAACCTGATTCAAAGATTGAACAGCCCTTAATAAAATTACCAGAAAATAGAAACAAATTAGGTTTACCTAATAAGGATGAAGAATTAGTTCAGTCCATAGATAAGTTATTTAAAAAAATTAAGTCTGAAGCTGGTACGAGTGGAACTATTGCAGTCATTGATCAAGTAGAATCTGATAGTGACGAAGACAGTTCTATTCACTCATCAACTTCTAACCTTAATGAACAGCTAAATAAATTAACTGTTAATAACACTAGTATCACCAGAAATTGGTATTCTAGACCTACTCCTCCGGATCTACAATTCGAAGAGAGAAATCTAGATAAGCAATTCTCTGTTTCATCCAATAAAGTATATGAATGGAATATTGATGGATTTAGTGAACAAGAAATCCTTAATAAATTAAATCATATGTCAATGGTAGCAAATAGCTATATCACCAAATTCAACAATTTATCCCAACCAGATATAGTTGAATTAATAGCTAGTGGATTTACTGGTATTCTTAGATCTTCGTGGGAGAAACATCTCACAGAAGACATTAGGATATCAATAATTCATGCTATCCAAAGAGATGATGACGGCAATCCCATCTTCAATGAAGAAGTTGGTATGGGTCTGCCAGATGGAGTTAATACTTTAATCTTCACCATAATTAAGCATTTTATTGGAACTCCTAGTAACATCACAGAAAGAATTCATGACCAATTAAGTAATCTTACTTGTCCCACTCTAAGTGATTTTAGATGGTACAAGGATGTGTTCACCTCTAGAGTTATGATGCGAAATGATAGTAATAAGCCATTCTGGAAAGAAAAGTTTGTTAATGGTTTACCGTCGTTATTTGCACATAAAGTTAGAGAAGAATTAAGTAAAAATTTAGGATATATTGATTACGATAATTTAACTTATGGAGACATTATAAGTTACATTCAGAAAATTGGATTAAAAATGTGTATTGACTTTAAATTAGCCAAACAAGCCAATAAAGATAAAAAGAAAGCTAAATATGAGTTAGGCACCTTCTGTGAACAATATGGTTTACCACCTGTTGCTCCCTCTAGAAGAAAGCACCGGCTTCCCCATAAGCATATTGAGTCACAAAAGAGTCACAAACATCGTAAAAGACGGTATAGTCAAGATAAGAAAATAATTAGTAAAGACCCTTACTATAAGAAACCTCAGTCAACACACAAGAGATCAACTAAAAAATCAAAACAATTTGATAAAAGTAAAATTGTCTGTCACAATTGTGGGCAGAAAGGACACTTTAAAAGTGAGTGTAGAGTTAAGCAAAAATTAAGTCAGTTAAACATCTCAGCCGAAGACACTGAGCATATACTTGAGTTAATGAGAATTGAAAACAACGATAGTTGTAATGAAGCTTCAGATGCCCCTGAATCTTCTTGCACTAGCAGTACTTGTAACGATGAATCAAATACAAAAAACGAAGTTACTGTCTGTACTGAAAATTGCAGTAACAATTGTTGCAAAAGAATTAATGTAATTACTAAAGAAGACGAAGAGTGTTCGTTATTAGTTGATCTAATTAGTAAAATCGTAGACCCAGGATTAAAGACCCAGTATCTAAATCAATTAAAAGATTTATTAAACAAGGATAAGAAAGTTACTGACAAGGTTCTTAAAGCCAAAGAAAAGCCAGTTTTTAGTCTTAATAAAACACTTGAGAGATTTAAATCACCAGCTAGAGAGATTACACTCCCTGAATTAAATCATGAAGTTAATAAACTAAAGAAAGAAATTTCCAACCTAAAATTAGATATTTCTAATCTAAGGAAAGAAATTGATGATAAAAGGTCAGATCTTCAAATACACGATTCTTCTTCCAGTGATGAAAATCATGAAGAACCAGAATCATCAGGTGTTAAAGATGAACCCGATCTTTTTATTCAAGGTCTTTCACTTAAAAGAATTAAAGACATTACCATTCAGAAATGGTACATCTCTATTAAGTTAGTTATTGATAAAACCTTCTCTATTCAGCTCCCTGCCCTAGTCGATACTGGAGCAGATCTGAACTGTATTCAAGAGGGCCTTATTCCTACTAGGTACTACCGAAAAACTACTGAAAAACTTAATTCAGCTAATGGTAGTAATATGGAAATAAAATATAAATTACCTAGAGTCCATATCTGTCAAGATGATATGTGTTTTAAAATTTCTTTTGTCTTAATCCGCAATCTTACAGATAAAATTATTTTAGGTTTACCATTTATATATTTATTGTATCCATTCACTACCAGTAATAAAGGATTAAGCTGTGAACATTTAGGAAAGAAAATTACATTTAAATTCCTAATCAAACCTAAAGAGAGAGATTTAAAATTTATTCAAGAAGAATCAATTTTTAAATCAGTGAATCTGTTAAACTGCAAAGTTACCCACTTAAGTTTCCTCAAGGAAGAAGTCAGGTATCAACAAGTTGAAGAACAACTTAAAAGCGAAAGAGTTCAAGAAAAAATTAGTGAATTAAAAGAATATTTAACAAAAAATCTATGTTCTGACTCTCCCAATGCTTTTTGGCATAGGAAGAAGCACACAGTTAGATTACCATATGCAAAAGAATTCAAAGAACACTTAATTCCCACTAAAGCCAGACCAATTCAAATGAGTCATGAACAAATGGAATTATGTAAAAAAGAGATTAATGATCTCCTTAGTAAAGGATTAATTAGACATAGTAAGTCACCATGGTCTTGCCCAGCCTCCTATGTTAATAATGAAGCTGAGAAAGAGAGAGGTGTCCCTCGTCTAGTTATTAATTACAAGCCATTAAACAAAGTTCTTGAATGGATTAGGTACCCTTTACCTAATAAAGAAGACCTTCTTAGCAGGTTAAGTGTTTCCACCATCTTTAGTAAATTTGACCTTAAATCAGGATTCTGGCAAGTTGCTATTCATCCCGACGATAGGTACAAAACCGCATTCACCACTCCGTTCGGACATTACGAATGGAATGTTTAGTCATTTGGACTAAAAAACGCACCTAGTGAATTTCAGAATATTCTCAATAATATTTTGAATCCTTTCAGTCATTTTATTATTGTTTACATCGATGATATCCTTGTATTCTCCAAGACTATTGAAGAACATATTAAACATTTGAATTCATTCTTCAAAACAGTTAAAACCAATGGTCTTGTTCTTTCACCTTCCAAGTGTAGTCTGTTTCTGACAAAAGTCAGGTTTCTCGGTCTAATCCTCTATCACGGACTTACTCGGCCTATTGACAGAGCTATTCAATTTGCCGACAGATTTCCAGATAAGATTACCGACAAAACTCAGCTACAGAGATTTCTTGGCTCGCTTAATTATATAGGCAAGTTCTACAAGAATCTCAGGAAGATTTGTAAGCCTCTTTTTCAGCGCTTACAAAGTAATCCCCCTCCATGGACTGACATTCATACTTCTGTCGTCCAACAAGTTAAAAAATATGTCAAGGTTTTGCCTTGCCTTGGCATCTCTAATGATTCAGCATTCAAAATAGTTGAAACAAATGCCTCCGACATTGGGTTTGGTGGCATTCTCAAACAACAGTTAACCCCCACTTCTGACGAACAAATTGTTCGTTTCCATTCGGGCGCATGGAACCCTACACAATTAAAATACAGTACTATTAAAAAAGAAATTTTGTCACTTGTATTATGTATTAAAAAATTTCAGAGAGATTTACTGAATCAGAAATTCTTAGTTAGGATAGATTGCAAATCAGCCAAGTTCATTCTTGAAAAAGACGTTGAAAACGTCGCCTCTAAGCATTCTTTCGCTAGATGGCAAGCTATATTAAGTATTTTTGATTTTGATATTGAATATATTAAAGGTAGTAACAATTCAGTCCCTGATTTTCTTACACGTGAATTCATTAACACAGGTACTATTGCAGCACCATGAGTGTTCGAGGAGGATCATCTTCTCAGGGTCATGGCCGTTCTTCAGGCCCAGTTAATCAGTCAAAAGGAACTGTTGTTCCTCATCCAGTTACTCAAACACATAATAAATTCCAGGTGCTTGGCACAGTCCCCAAGCCCTATGCGTCAGTCCTTGCTAGTCAACCTAAACCGTTTGATATTTTTGCTAATCAATCCAAAGCGACTTCGTCAAACCCTAGTAACCCAGCTTCGGAGTATCGTGCTAAGTATGATCAGCACTTATTCCACATAGAATTACCTATGAAACCTAAAAATGACCCAGTCAAATTAGCTGCCCAGTATTTTCCTGCTGGATGGCATTTTCTTCCTCTCGCTCCTTATAAATCTTTGGTCTTTTATAAGGATATTCTTATTGAAACAGAGTCAGTATTTATCAAGCCTATTTATGCCAACGATGATAGCTCCAAGCTTCTTTATCATTCGTTGTATATTAAACAGGTTCTCAATCTTTCTGATTGGGGTAGTCATCCTTCCGATCTCAAGTCGCTCTCTAATCATTCTAGCCCCTATTGCTATTATGATTATATTGAGGCTTGGTTCAAAATCATGCTTCACCAGAATGATGATCATAGTCATTCTTGGTTTTTCCAGTTCGATCAAAAGTTCAAGAGTCAGTTTCCCAAGTGGTTCATTCTCTGGTGGACTAGGCATGGTCTTGATCATGCAATTTTCCCAGAACCACTTATGGTTCAGTTAGAACATTTTTGTCATCATAGTAACTATCTCCCAAAATATGAGAAAATTCCTGCATTCCTTATATTTGGTAACCCTTCGATTAAAGACGTCAAACTAAAAGGTATTTTTAATCAAGGACAAGTTAGTCATCCCTGTTATACCCAGAACGACCCTGATGAAGATGAAGGATCTTCTTCCCCAGCGTCTTCTGTGTATCCTACTTAGTCTACATAAATGACTGTGCAATGTCTCATCCCATTAGGCTAACAGTGCTACCTCTTATCGAGCTTTCCACCAACGACTCCCAGACCATAAAAGACCTTAGGGCGCTAGGTGTAAAGACAATCCCCTCGGGCATACTTGCTCAAGTAACAAAGGCCCCAAAACAAGACTAGTCACAATATATACTTTTTTTAAAGCTTATATACCCCACATATACTCCCCCAAACTTATGTCCTTGCCTAATTTTAGCCTTCACTGCCTATCCTTATTGTTTTCTTACTCTAACATTATCCTTTAGAGACTATTTATGTATCAATTTAAACTGACCGGTCAACAAAGATGTTATTAACGTGCTAACCTTTTTATAACAGTTTCAAACACGTGCAAGATTCGATTCATAACAGAAATTATATCACAAATCTAATAATCAATACTGTATTGGTTAACTTATTCTCAACCTCATTATTGGCCCACAAATAACATGAACTGTAACACTGTTGAACATATGCAAACACAATATTTAACTAAATACCATTTTTTTTAACAACATGCACTATATACAAAACTAACACAATGCAATGACAACAATAACCTAAGCTACTATGTATGCACCTAAGCTATCATGCAATTCTTCCTAAATAACTGTGCAACACTGGAATTTAAAATGACAAAATTTAAACCTAAATACTATATATGCATGCAAACATGAATTTAACTCCCCCAAACTTAAGTAATACAATGTCCCCATTGGATGAATACTCAAAAATAAGTGCGCGACGACTTCCCTGCTATCGTTTAAGTCTGAGGAGGTGGTTGTTGCTCTTTTTCATCAGAATCACTTGGTGGAAATCTCGACAGTGGTCCGGGTTGTTGCTATAGAAATTAAGCTGCCGGATTGAAGCTTTGAAGGGTTGTCTTGAGTGAGGCGAAAGATGCGTTCATAGCATCAAACATGTGATCTTGCTGCATTGTCAATCGCCGCATTTCTCGACGTGCTGCTTTGTTGTGTTCAGTCATTTGATTTTGGAACTCAAGGAACTGAGGACTGGATATTGCCAAGGTCTGTAGTACCTGCTCAGCCCCTTGATCGCCCATAGCTGCATCATCGTCCTTTGATGCCTCTGTAGCATTAACTTCGTCTTCCAAAGCCGACGAAAAAATAAAGCCCAGACCTCGTGGATGTGACTTGCCTCCTGCCCATACATAATACTGTGCTATCATTCTAAAATCAAGCAATGCGAGCGGTATTTGTGTGGGCTCATCGTCGGACCATATCACCCCTGCATTACGACACAACCCATATATGAGTGATGGGTGTGGCAAGCCGCCCAAAAAATTTCCACGTAAACACCGGCGGATGGAGAAACAAATAATAGCCCCGACGTCGATAATGAAATCTTGCACAATTACGTACAACAGCAACGCCTTCTCTTTGGTGACATCCGAGATGTGTTGGGACGGAAGCAATTTATCGCATAAGAATGCGTACCATATTTTTCCATACATGCTAAGGTCCTTGCTATGGAACACAGTGCCTCCCTTCTGACCTTTCATCCAAGATGTTCCCGGCTTTGTCATCCCTGTGATTATTTCATCAAAGTCTGGATCAAAATCACGTAGTTGAGCATATTGGCATTGGTGAGGTACCCACAGCTGATAATAAGTGTTTATTGCATCGACACTTAACGGAACCAAGCGACCCCGCACATACGCGTTGAATGGAGCTCTGTCCTGAGCGTTGGCATAAAATTCCTTGACAATGTTAACCACAGCGGGTTCCGGATCTTTTGTGAATTTGATCCACCCCTTTTGATAGATTTGAGGCATCATCTCCCCATTATTGGGATCCGGTGCCAATCCTTTCTTCGGTGTAAGGGCTTTGATTAGCATGTACTCATACCGGTCGGCGGCGGCGGCACTCAAAAATTTTCGGCGATCAAAGGTTCGTGTTAGTTGTGCAGATGTTGAACTCTCTCCCCTTTGGCGTTTGGATGTCGGTTGAGAAGCCATTGGATCCGGTTGTCTGAACTCACTGTCAACACACTACATTCCCTTCACACTTAGTTCACTCAACTTCTCAAACACTTGGTGTGCAACCAATTTGAAACCTAGAACTTGTAAAGTGGTGTACTTTAAATTGATGAATTGGACACCAAGTAATCACTTGAACTTGTACTCAAATAGCCTCTGTGAATGCCCTAATTTGAAATAGTTGCAGATTTCTGTGAAGAAAGTTAGATGAGAATTTATATAGAGGTGTTATGGGGGAGAAGAATAGGAGTAATTGATGGAAGTAATGGGTTTATGTGTAGTAATGGGGTGAGAGGATGGATTAATCATGGATTCGTGGGTAGAAGGAATGGGGTTAGAGTTGTCGTGGGTATTTTATGGGAGACTTGGTAGTTTAGGTGAGGAAGAAGGAAGAGAAGTAGGCATGTAGTGGGGGAATAAAAGGCCCAGCGTGTGCAACTGTCTAACTTGTCTACCCAGAATCAAGGACCCCCGCCCCGGCGGGGGGTGCAAGGCCAATAGAGCCCGCCCCGGTGGGCATGTCCCCTATAAACAGAGATTGAAAGACCCCCGCCCCGGCAGGGGGTGAGGTTCATTTTGGGCCCGCCCCGGCAGACATGCTCCCTGCTAAAACTCCTCTATTTCTCATCCTTGCTTTATGCTAAGCTGTTCAATGTTCTTTTTCAATCCTGCAAGATATGAACATGAAATTTATTAGATTGTTGAGCACTTGAAGTATGATTGAGAGATTAACAAAACTTTTACTATATAATACCTACCTAATAACTTAATAAAAACTATATTCTAATAATTTTGAATGAAAATATGGAAAATTAAACGAAAATATTGAGTTGCCTCCCAATTAGCACTTGATTTTAAGTCATTCAGCCTGGCTACTTCATGTTTCACTGTTTATCGGCTAGGGTAATGTTGATGACATCCCAGTTTGAATCGCCACCCCAGTAATGCTTTATTCGTTGCCCGTTGACCTTGAACGTCTATAACGGATTCCGACTATAGAGTTCAATGGCGCCATGTGGGAAAATAGTTTTGATAGTGAATGGTCCCGACCACCTCAACTTAAGCTTGCCTAGGAACAACCTCAATCGTGAGTTGAACAACCGTACTGATTGCCCCAGCTCGAACGTTCGGTGCATGATCTTCTTGTCGTGCCATTTCTTGACTTTTTCCTTGTATAATTTAGCGTTCTCGTATGCATGAAGTCGGAATTCATTGAGCTCATTTAGTTGGAGTAGCCTCTTTTCTCCCACAACAGCTTGATCAAAGTTCAATTTCTGAATTTCCAAGTAGGCCTTGTGCTGTGGCTCCACCGGTAAGTGACATGCCTTCCCGTACAGTAGTTGATATGGTGACATCCCGATTGGTGTCTTGTATGCAGTCCAGTATGCCCATAATGCATCATCCAACCGAAGTGACCAATCTTTCTGACTCAGATTTACTACTTTCTCCAATATCTTCTTAACTTCTCTATTTGATACCTCAGCCTGTCCACTTGTTTGAGGGTGATACGCTGTAGCCACCTTGTGGTTAACCCCATACTTGGCCAAAAGAGTTTTAAAAGACTTATTGCAGAAGTGACTACCTTCGTCACTGATTATTGCTCTTAGCGTGCCAAACATCATGAAAATAATTTTTTGTAGGAATTTGAGGACCACCTTGGCATCGTTGGATGGCAGTGCTGTAGCTTCAACCCACTTTGAAACGTAATTCACTGCGAGTAAAATATACTGATTGTTCAAAGATGACGGGAATGGTCCCATGAAATCGATACCCCATACATCAAAGATTTGCACTTCAAGAATCGTTTGTAAAGGCATCTCATTCCGTTTCGAAATATTACCCACCCTTTGACACCTATCGTATTGTTTGACAAAATGGTGGGCATCCTTAAATAATGTGGGCCAATAAAACCCAGATTGCAACACTTTCGCTGCTGTTCTCTCACTCCCATAATGTCCCCCATATGCCGATGAATGCCATTCCTACAGTATGTTATGCACTTCACTGTAGGGAATATACCTTCCAATCATCTTGTTGGCGCACTGTTTGAATAAATAAGGCTCATCCCACATATACCACTTGACGTCATTAAGAAACTACTTTTTCTATTGTCGTGTAAGATTAGGGGGAAGCATGTTGCTCAATATATAATTCCCGAAATCAGCATACCATGGAAATTCTGCACTTAACCCAAACAGTTGCTCATCCTGGAATGACTCGTTGATTACACATCTATCTTCTTCCTTTTTATCCGAATTTTCCAGCCTAGATAAATGGTCAGCAACTTGATTCTCGGTACCCTTTCTATCTTTTATTTCCAAATCGAATTCTTAAAGAAGGAGAATCCATCGGATAAGGCGTGGCTTAGCATCTTTTTTCGCTATTAGGCACCGAATCGCCGAATGGTCCGTGTAGACTATCACCTTAGTCCCGATCAAGTATGCCCGGAATTTATCAAACGCATACACCACTGCAAGAAATTCCTTTTCCATGTTTGTATAATTCAATTGGGTCTCTGTGAGTGTTTTGCTTGCATAATATATGGCGTGAAACACCTTGTCTCTGCGTTGGCCCAAAATAGCCCCAACCGCATAGTCGCTTACATCACACATAAGCTCGAATGGCATATTCTAATCGGGTGTGACTATCACTGGGGCTATAGTTAATTTCTTCTTCAATGATTCAAACGCTGATTTTCATTCCTCGGTAAAACTGAAAGTAGCATCCTTCTCTGAAAGACTGCATAGGGGTTTTCCAATTTTAGAGAAGTCCTTTATGAACCTCCTATAGAACCTAGCATGTCCCAAAAAACTTCTAATACCCTTAACTGAGCTCGGTGGAGGCAGTTTCTCAATTGTTTCTAGCTTTGCTTTGTCCACCTCCAATCCTTGAGCCGACACCTTATGGCCCAAAATTATGCCTTCTTCAACCATGAAGTGGCATTTTATCCAATTGAGTACAAGATTCGTATCTTTACATCGTTGCAACACCATGACCAGATTCCCTAGGCAAGTAGCAAAGTTGTCCCCATAGACCGAAAAGTCGTCCATGAAGACTTCAACATTCTTCTCCACCATATCTAAAAAAATGGCCATTATACATTGTTGGAAGGTTGCAGGTGCATTGCATAACCTAAATGACATCCTCCTGAATGCAAATGTGCCGTAAGGGCAAGTGAATGTTGTCTTTTCTTAATCCTCCGAAGCGATGACTATCTGGTTATAGCCCGAATACCCATCCAACAAACTGTAATATTCATGTCCAGCCAATCTATCCAACATTTGATCAATAAAAGGCAGCAGGAAATGGTCTTTTTGGGTTGCCTTGTTCAATTTTCTATAATCCATGCAAACCCTCCAACCGGTCACTGTTCTAGTCGGTATTAACTCGTTGTCCTCATTTTGCACCACAGTCATTCCTCCCTTTTTCGGCACGCACTGGACTGAACTAACCCACTTACTGTCGGAAATCGGGTAGATGATACCGGCATCTAACCACTTCAAAATTTCCTACTTCATAACTTCCTTCATAATCGGGTGAAGTCGTCGTTGTTGCTCCACCGTTGGTTTTGCCTCATCTTCCATCAAAATCTTGTGCATGCAAAATGAAGGGCTAATTCCTTTTATGTCCGCGATCGTCCACCCAATAGCTGATTTGTGTTCCCTAAGTACCCTCAGCAATTTTTCTTCCTACAATTCGTTAAGTGCAGCTGACATAATAACATGTAAGGAATTTGAATTGCCTAAATATGCATACCTGAGCTGTTTAGGGAGTGGCTTAAGTTCCAACTTTAGTGGCTCTTCCAATGACTGTTTCAGTTTTTCTGCGGCTATCTCCTCCGTGTGCAATGGTTCAAATGATTTTCTAAATCTGGTAACCCGTGGCACTAAGTCTAGCATTTGTAAGTAATCCACCAATTCTAGGTCGTCGACCTCTTCATCCCCCAATAAAGTTGTTTCTAACGGATTGTTGACCAAACTCTTGCTCATATCTTCATTGATGATTTGCTCAACTAAATCCATCTGAAAACATTCTTCATCATCCGTAGGGAATTTAATGGCCTTGAATACATTAAATTTGATTTCTTGATCTTGGACCCTCATAGTAAGTTCTCCTTTTTGTACGTCTATGAGTGTCCTACCAGTGGCCAAGAAAGGTCTCCCCAGGATAATCGAGATGTTCTTGTCTTCCTTAAAATCCAGAATGATAAAGTCCACGGGGAATATAAACTTATCCACCTTAACTAGTATGCCCTCTACTATGCCTCTCGGATATGTGACTGACCTATTTACCAACTGTAATAAAATATTTGTAGGCCTTGGCTCGGGCAAACCCAATTCTGTGTATACTGACAAGGGCATAAGATTCACACTCGCCCCTAAATCGCATAAACACTTACTAAAATGCATGTTCCCGATTGTGCATAGGATCGTGAAACTCCCCAGGTCCTTAAGTTTTGGTGGTAATTTTTGCTGTAATACTGTACTACACTACTCTGTTAGTGCAATTGTCTCAAAATCTTCCCATTTCTTCTTCCTTGACAGAATCCCTTTCATAAATTTTGCGTAGCTCGGCATTTGCTCTAGGGCTTCTATAAATGGTATGTTGATCTAGAGTTTCTTGAACACTTCCAAAAACTTTGCTAACTGCTTATCTAATTTCTGTTTTTGAACTCTTTGCTGAAACGGTGGTGGAGGATAAACAATTGGCTTATTGTTTAACTTTATGTCCTCATTCTTGTTACCTTCAACCACGTTACTGTCATCAACTTTTTCCTCCGATGTCGCTGAATTTTCTGCATTATTACCCAAGAGATGTTTTCCACTTCTCAACATAACTGCTTGACATTGCTTATGATTACCCTTCGAATTTCTCTCAGTGTCACTTGGTAACGTTCCTTGTGGTCTATTATTCAACGCTAACGCCATCTGTCCTATCTGATTTTCAAAATTCTTGATAGCCAGGTCTTGTGATTTCATTGTCATTGCTTGATTTTTCATTGCTGCCTCATTGCTAGTTATGTACTTCGACACCATTTCCTCGAAATCTAATTTCTTTTCCTGATGTTGAACCGGTTGTTGGTGACTCTAAAAACCCGAGGGATATGACGGTCGTGGAGCTTGATTTTGCTGGTTATTGCTCCATGAGAAATTTGGGTGGTTCCTATTCCCCTGGTTGTAAGTGTTTTGGTATGTATTTTGCAGAATTCTGTTATAGCTACCTATGAACTGGACGGATGCTGGATTAATTGCGCACTGATTTGTAGGATGGTCACCCGCACACAATTTGCATAATACCGCAACCTGCTGTAATTGAGCCCCTGTCATAGCATCCAACTTTTTAGACAACGCAGAAATCTGTGCTTATGTAGCTGTCACCCCATCTACTTCCAAAATCCTAGCTGCCTTTGCCTGTGTCATTCTTATTGTGGGCCACTGGTAGTTTTTGGCCGCCATAGTTTCAATTAAATTGTAGGCTTCCTCGTAACTTTTAGCCATGAACGCTCCACCCGACGCTGCATCAATACTTGTTCTGATATTCCCATTTAGTCCATTGTAAAAGGTGTTCATTTGCAGCCACTTGGCAATCCATGATGTGGGCACTTTCTGAGTAACTCCTTGTATCTCTCTCATGCCTCATATAGTGACTCCCCATTTTGCTGCTCAAATATTGTTATGTTATTCCTCATTTTAGGAGTTTTCGCCGGTGGGAAAATTTTGGCAAGAATTTTCTGAGCCAAGTCTTCCTACGTAGTTATCGATCCCGGCGACAGAGAATGTAACCAACTCTTTGCCTTCTCCCGTAAAGTGAACGGGAACAAGCGAAGTCTCACTGCCACATCCGACACCCCATTGTACTTGAAAGTGTCGCACATTTCCAAAAAATTGATTAAATGCTCGTTCGAATCGTCATTTGCCATTCCCCCAAACTGAACTGAATCCTGCATCATCCGAACGGTCCCATGCTTGATTTCAAAAGTATTCGTAGCTATTGCAGGCCTAGTGATACTCGACTGCAGATCAATCACCTTAGGTGTTGCAAAATCCATCAACACTTTATGGTCTTCGGAAGCCATTGCTTCTTCCTTATCAGAGTTTTCGAATTCGTTCCTTGTTTCCTTAATCCACTTACTTAACCTCTGAAATCTTATTTCAATGTCGTCCTCAAAAGGAAGTAAGTCTGGATTTTTGGATCGTGTTTGCATAATCTAATGTCAAAAACCTGAAATAAGAAGAACAAAAACAAAAACCAAAATGTTTAAGTAAAACTAGACTAATTAAACAGATATTGTAAAAATATTAAAATCTAGACTAAATTGTCCCCGGCAACGGCGCCGAAAACTTGTTGGGTAAAATCTAATTACGCACAACACGCAAGTATACGTGGTCAACAAGTAATATAGTAATGAGTGGAGTATCGTTCCCACGAGAAGACAAATTAGCAAGAAATTTAACTTCACAATTACCAATTTTCTATTAATCCTAATTCTATTAAACTATTCAATTCAATGGTTTAAAATTATAGAAACTAAATTAATAAATAAATAAACTATCACAAAACAATAACAAATATCAAAATTCAGAATTTCAAACAATTGATGGAGAATTAGACTTATGATTTCACCCAAAGTTTCACTCTGATTTTCAAACCTTTATTCCAATTCAACTCAATATCTCAGTTTATTAATCAAGAACACGAATGTAGTACTAGCCACCTCTTGATGCACTAATACCGTATTAACTTAAATCCACAATTAAGATAGAAATAAGTTAAACACCTAAATCAACCAACTCACTATATCTCTATGTGAACTGAAATTAAAGAAGGTTTAAGCTTAAGTTCTCTATCCGATTACATGTGATGTCAAGCATATCTCTACCTTAACAATAATCAAGAATCTGCTATTCACAAAATTCATGACACATGCTATATTAACTATGTCTAGATTTGAATATCTTCTCTCGATTTCATACAAATCCACAAAGAATTGTTGATCAAGCAACTCATAAATTCACGCTCAAATTAACATAGATAAACTAAAAATACTTTATTAAACTGGAAATCAAACTTATAAAATCATCGTTTCACCCAAGGATCAATCATAAGCCTAAAAAGCGAATTAGTTTATAACGAATGAAATAAAAACTGAATAATTCAAAAGAAACATCCTTCCAATTACAAATATAAAACTAAAGAGAAGAATAGTGTGAAAACCACCCTTCACGTAGCCTTAATCTGCAACCATCATGAAATTCTCTTCCAATCACTCCTCCAAAACTTGAAATCAAAATCTGGAAATTATCTTTGTAATATGCTTTTCGTGATACGTGATTTGTTGTTTTTAGTGCAATATATATCACTCCTATTGTTCTGGCCGAAGTCCCTCCTTATTAGAGTCCATGTGCCAAGCAAAAGTCTCACAATCCACTTCCCAGCAGTCTTCAAATCAAACTAGGAGACTATAAGTTTCGGCACCCCCGCCCCGGCGGGGGGTACAAGGCAAATTATGCCCGCCCCGACAGGCTAGTCCACTGTTAAAGAATTTTTGCTACTTCATGACTTTTCCAACTTTGCTCCAAAAGACCCCCTTTCTTCACCACTTGCCTCCATGACCACCCTACACATAAAAGAACATGAAACGAGTGAAAACGAGCACAAAACAAGAATATAACTACGAATTTAAGCTTGAAATGAACATCAATTCGTGGATATAAAATCCACTTATCATCTGTATATAAATATATATATTTACAGCTTTTATATATATATATATATACATGCTTACTGCATTTATATCAATTGCGACATCATGTGAGCCTAGGAATTATGTGATCACAGATTCAGTCCACTGAATCTAGATTCGGTTCCCGTGATGGACCTTTTTCAGCTGTAAGCAGCTTGTAAATTTAATCCCGATGTTTGGATTTCCTCCGATGGTTTCCATAACTATGAGGAGTTTGGCACTGCTTTGTACATTATTTTCTCAAAGATACTTCGCATCTCAAAAATAAAAGTAATCAAGCTGAACATTTAATAAAATGGACGTATCAAATGCCTCAATTACTATTGAGTACAGGGTTTGGAAAAACCTCTTTTTACAAAACCTCACTGCTATAACTTGTTTAAAACTGAATTTTTATACAAATTCAAACCCTATGTATATAGGTGCGAACGAGGCATAGCACTACTTCCAAATAACAGCACATTGACCCACACACACACAAATTCATATAACTATTTCTTAAAAAGTGGTGGTCACCGTGGCAACAAGGATGTCGGGGGGTGCCTAACACCTTCCCTCCGTATAAGCAAGTCCCTGGACCCTAATGAATCTCGGTTTCACAGACCCGTTTAGCAGTGTCACATCACTTGGTCAATGTGAAAACCTTTTCTCGGTTGTGTTGGTACAACCAATTAAAAATCCAACTGGCGACTCTTAATAATCCATCGTCGACATTATACATGTCGGACCTTTTTCACTTGTTTTTTCAAACAAATCTCACCAAACATGAGAACACAAAAAAATAATTATTGAAAAGGGACAAATAAAAATCCCGACGTCGTCAGGTGGCGACTCTGCTGGGGACACCAGTCAGAGGACTTAAGCTGTTATTACAATCTTTTCAAAATTGTTATATGCTTGTGTATGGATGTTGCATTTACATTTATGATGAATGTGTACGAATGCATTTTTTTACTGCACTGCAATATATCTATCTGTGATATTAGTGCTTCGCACATGTCATCATTTTCATAAACGGTGAGACACGTTGTATGTGAATGTATGTTGTGTGGTTCCTCCACCAGGAAGTTATCATGTCGGTGTTTGATTATTGCACTCGTAGGAAGACTAATTCCAACGAAGCTCAGGAAAGGCACCACCCAAATTTGCTCCAGTTGAAAGACTGGATTGACTTTCGGTTGAGTAAATTGCGATGATTTGGGAACCTTCATGCCAAAAAGCCGCGAGAGAAACCTAAGATAGGTCAGCCTCTGATAAACCAAACGCGGAGGAAAGTCTCTTCATGATTTCTCATTTCAAATTACTTATAAAGTCAATTACTTGTAATTTACATTCCATATTCATCTCTATTTAATGAGAAATATGAAGAAATATGTGCATATACATATTTCAATTAACATGTTATCCTATATTACAAACAGCTAATATCCGCTCTGCAGGATCATAATCCTAAAACGGACACATCACATAATATTTAAACATTTACACAATCCCTAAAACTAAACTATGCAAGTTTTGTCGTAGGGAAGCATTCGGACCTATTACCCGGTCAAAATTCAAAAAGGTCGCGAGCCTACAGCCAATCATGTCTTCATCTGACCAGTCTAATCTAGTTTCTCGTGAAGAATTTGACGAATTAAGTAAACAAATTACAGATTTGGCTGTTCTGCTCAAAGAACTACATCAATCTACTCAGGGTACGAAGATACCCGTACATGCTGAATCCTCTACACAAGGAGAAACCCAAGATTTTGATAAATCCATTATAGTCCCTGAAATGAAGTTGGATACAACTAACAAAAGTCATGATACCGCCCATCTCATAGGAGATCCAGATACCAGTGACATCAGAAAGAAAGTTCTTCAAATGGAAGAAACCATTTGTTCTATTAAAGGAATTAGAGCACACAGGAGTGTTTCCTTTGCCGATCTTTGTATATTCCCTGGTGTTCATTATCCAGAGAAGTTCAAAACTTCTGACTTCAAAAAGTATGACGGGTTAGGAGATCCTTACACCCATTTTAAGGTGTTCATTGGAGAACTTAGATTTTATGTAGAGGACGAGAAGCTCAGAATGCAGCTGTTCCAAAAGAGTCTGACTGGAGAAGCCCGTCCGTGGTATACCAGATTAGACAACTCAAAGATTCATAACTGGGAAGGGCTAGCTCACGCCTTCCTCACACAATACAGTTTACAGTCTCATATGGCTCCTGACTGGTGCTAGATTACCAAGGTCAAGAAACAGTCCAATGAGTCTTTCAGAGAGTATGCTCAAAGGTGGAGGTGCCTTGTTGCTCAAGTGATTCCTTCTATGATAGAGTCAGAAATGGTTATGACCTCTATCGACATACAAGAAGCTCCTTTCTATGAAAGAGTCTTAGCTGGCATTGGTAAACCATTTTCTGAAATGATCAAACATGGAGAAATGGCTGAGATGGGATTGAAGTCAAGAAAGATTCAAGACCTAGCCGCTCTCAAAGCTGTTGCTGAGCATATCCAATCTGGAAATTATGGAAACAACCCCGGAGGGTCCATAAAAAGAAAGAGGAGGACGTTTCCCTAATACTACAGGATTAGAAAGGCAATCAAAATGTAAGACCCCGAATTTTATGAAATAAAAGTATTCAATTTTCCTATTTAGTAAATGGTTAAATTGATAAAAGTTAAAGTTATGGGTGAAATGTGAAAATTTTTCAAAATAAATAAGTGGTTATAAAATAATCATTGTTGTCGGGGAATATTCGTTGGTCGTGGAATATTCTTTCTGTCGGGGAATATTCGTATGACGGCGCAGCTATTTGTGGGCCCCATGACGAAAAAACGATCGGATGAAGAAAATGACAAATTTAAGTTTTTACAAATAACGGCGTAGTTGTTACCATTAGCACTGTTGGAATACCCGGTGGTTAAAATACAGTAATACGCGTAGTTGCATAGTAGCACACAGTACTGCACAGTATTTTTTTCAATTATTGATTCTTACGTAAGAAGGCACTACTCAATAATTGTTACAGTAGTTACTGTTCAATATTTTATTTTATTGATTCAATAATTGCTGCGTTGATATTTTATATTATTGTTGTTTCAATAATTGTTACTGCACAGTATTTCCCATTATCAGATCAATAATTCATATTATTTGAATAATATTATTAGATAACATTATTGGCAATGTCTAGAAAGTTCTGTCTAAGGAGAGATTTGGTCACCTAATTGCGCGCCAGTAAGGAGAAATTCTTATTGGAAAGCCCCCTCTTTCCTGGGAACGGCCTGATTGTCATAAATGTGATTCTGTAATATTATTTGTGAATAATTAATTATTGATTCATATGATAAGGAAATATTTATTTTATGTGGATATAAATGAGGGATATATTTTTGTGGTTAAAAATGAAGGAGTTAATGTTGAGGTGTTTTATCTGTATTTTTGTTGGAACGGAGGTATTGAAAATCAAATTAGGATTTTTGAGATATTTTGCGGGGTTTATAATTTTTAATCTGACCGTTGGATCGTGGTAATTTTTGGATATGTTATACATGTATAAGTTGAGTATATGTCCACAAATTTTGAACCGTTAAAAATGAACGTATGATTTGTTATGAATTTTACGAGATGACTGGTTCAGAAATTATTGAATTTTCGGAGTTTATCATTTTGGTAGAAAATTCTAGAATTGGTGGGCCCCACTCTTGGTTGGTGAAAAAATGTGCTGAGATTTTCATTCAAATGTGGTGGGTGGGAATAGTAGCAGGTAAAGCCATCAGGTTGCAGGTTAAGTCTGCTTCGGCGTGCTAATATTTTTCTATAAATAGAGGGCTAAGTTAGAATTGAAAATTACACCAGAAACATAAGCTTTCTCTCTTTCTCTCTCTATATTATGAAGCATATTTTATGAGTATTTAGATACTTTGAGAGTTGCTATTCAGTGCTAGTTTCCTTCGGCTTTGCATTCCAGTCAGAAATACTGCACTTTTGAGGTAAGGGATAGTAAGGGATTTTAAGGGTTGTTATATTTTTTAGTTTCGTAATTTTTCTGACCTTTAAAAAATTTTGGAAAAATTTGAAATGATATTTTGATGAGTTTTATTGATTGTGTCCAAAAATGGTGATTTTTGGATGTATAGATTAAGAGTTATGAATTTTATGAGAAAAGACTATTTTAAAAGTAACCGCTTATAATTCCTTGTGGTTAACTCCAAAATTGATGAAATTTTTATTGGGAGTACATGTATATGGTAGAAGTATACTCTGTAAATTTTAGAATTTTTGGACAAAAGTACAATTTTTGATAAATGTCTAAATATTCGGCTTTGGTCATATGAAAAATAGTAAATGAATTTTAAAAATTCTGAAAAAAATATAGGTTCAATATGGGACTATATTATGCTAAATCCCAGAAAAAAAATATTTTTGAAACTGATTTGGTATTTTTTATGAAAATAGTCTAGTTATGAGTAAATAAACTAAATATGTTATGTGAAGTAAGAAAATTGAAAAATAGGATTTTATGGCTTGAGAATCCTATATGAGGTATATGCAGATTTTTAATGAGGGTTTTTGGTTATTGGTGATGAAATATTATGAGTTTGACATTTTAAGATGATTAAATGCATTATTTAGTAAAGTGTAAATAATTAAAATAAATTGTTTATAAGCTTAAGAAATGTTATTCTTTCAATATCATTATACCGAAATATTGGTATGGATTTTATTGTGGAATTTCTACCTTTTTGTGTCAGAGTTACTATTCATGAGTTACTATTTATAAGTTACTATTCACGAGTTACTATTCACGACAAAATTGGTTTCTTTTTCTAACCAAATTATAGTTGAGTTATGAATATTACTCTTGAGATTAAACCTATGCATTGATTATATTGATTTTATTATCATATATAACATTTTTATAACCCTGATGTTGAAATTCTCTTTCACTTGAGTGTAAAGATGGGTAGATTATTGGTATGATCATGACTAGGGTTCTCTTTGGCCTGTAGTGCAAAGTTGAATTGTGACTGGTATGATCATGACCATTGAATTTATAATTGAATATCTTAAGCTTAAGTGCAAAGGTGAATTAATCAACATGGTTATAATAATTGTTTATATAAATTCTGAAATGATTATATATTTCTCTGAGATATGAATATATTTGGCATGTAGTGCAAATATGAATTGTTGGTGAATATCTTTGGCCCGTAGTGCAAAGATGAACTGTTGTTGAATATCTTTGGCCTGTAGTGCAAAGATGGTCTGTTGATGAATATCTTTGGCCTGTAGTACAAAGATGAACTGTTGTTGAATATCTTTGGCCGTAGTGCAAAGATGAATTTATTAGTATGATTATGAACAGGAACTGTGATTTGGTATAACCATGATCTTTGATGTTTCAGGTAAAGACAGGTGATGAAAATATTCTTCGTCGTGGGTGCGAAGAAAAATTTAGAATCACAATTATGATTATGAGTTATTTATATGATTGTGGACCAGAACTGTTGATTGATGTTACAGGGATAAAACATTGTTGATGAATTTTTAACATGGAGAAGATAATAGATTTTATGGTCTATTTGACTCTTCTAATGGATTTCTCGTTCCGCTGCAACTATGGTTGAAATTTTTTATCATCTACCATATGTTCTAAATCTCTGATTTATTACTGATGAAGACTATTGATAATTTATTTATCTTTAGTCATGATATTCTTTACTGGGCTAGTTGTGCTCACCCTTCTGTTCACAATTCCTTTCAGGTAATAAGAGTGTAGCTGGGTCGAGCGGGGGTAACAGGAGAATAGAACGGTGGTCATCATTTAGTAGTTATATTTGGTGAATCATCTAGGGTGAAGCGAATCCAACGTTGAAAGGGTGTTTTGCCACTATCATACAAGATGTCTAATGGCATACAACCTCGTGTCATCATAAGACAGAATTGTGCTCATCCACGTGCTGAGTATATTTACGAGCACTACCTATATAATCTTGGTGTTTGTTTGAAGTATAATTCTCAATTAGAGACAGTGGAGATAATGATAAGTCAAGAGAAGACTCACCATTGGGAAGAATATGATAGTAATCTTCTCGTTTTTCTTTGGGGTCTATTGGGTCAACCAAGAATAATTCGGTGGCCATATGATATCTATCATAACCTAGATGCATGGCCTCCCATGTACGAAGGTTTCCTTGAGCACTTCCCAAATATTCTAATTTCTAAAACAGTTTTTGATTATACCTTTATGTAAGGTATCATTGTGAGGTGCTGTCCACGATTGGGATATGAGTCACATTTGGTATATATTTGTATCCAAACTCACAGCATATGTGTTGTTGTATTTTATACGGCAATTGTTGTAATAAAGTTGTAGTTGTTTTCTGTACCATGTATTTGGCGACTCAGAATGGGTTGGATGGAATGGACCTATTTTGGGGTCGTTACATTTTGGTATCAGAGCTATAAGTAAAGAGCCCCGAGCCTCTCGCTGGTGACTTCCTGTTGATGGGGGATGCACCGAAGCCAGACTCTCCATAGGGGACGCCGTTCTGCGGTGGAAAACTGATAGGTATCAATGTAAGGTGCTGACATAGGTTGGTGTCCAGAGTTACATTTTGGTATCAGAGCTTAGGGATATGGTCTCTGGCGGAGATCGGAGAATATAACTAGGAGGGGAGAGATGAGTAAATCCTTCGCTAGTGTGTCCTACCTAAGCTTATTTGTTGGTCAGTCATAATATCGGGATATTATGGGATATGTTAGTTTGTTAAATTAACCCTTGTTTTGAAGCTGTATTCTAGAATGATATTTGAAATACAGGAGATGAGCAATGGAGAAATTATGATGATATGGAAGATGGAATATGAAATAAAAGGAAGGTATTCTCAACTCTTTGAAATACCAGGTACGTAAATTTCGGAGACGAAATTTCATAAGGAGGGGGGATTGTAAGACCCCGAATTTTATGAAATAAAATTATTCAATTTTCCTATTTAGGAAATGGTTAAATTGATAAAAGTTAAAGTTATGGGTGAAATGTGAAATTTTTTTAAAATAAACAAGTGGTTATAAAATAATCATTGTTGTCGTGAAATATTCTTTCTGTCGGGGAATATTCGTACGACGGCGCATCTATTTGTGGGCCCCATAACGAAAAAACGGTCGGATGAAAAAAATGGCAAATTTAAGTTTTTACAAATAACGGCGTAGTTGTTACCGTTAACACTGTTAGAATACCCGGTGGTTAAAATACAGTAATACGCGTAGTTGCATAGTAGCACACGGTATTGCATAGTATTTTTTTTCAATTATTGATTCTTACGTAAGAAGGCACTACTCAATAATTGTTACCGTAGTTACTGTTCAATATTTTATTTTATTGATTCAATAATTGCAGCGTTGATATTTTATATTATTGTTGTTTCAATAATTGTTACTGCACAATATTTCCCATTATCAGATCAATAATTCATATTATTTGAATAATATTATTAGATAACATTATTGGTAATGTCTAGAAAGTTCTGTTAAAGGAGAGGTTTGGTCACCTAATTGCGCGCCAGTAAGGAGAAATTTTTATTGGAAAGCCCCCTCTTTCCTGGGAACGGCCTGATTGTTATAAATGTGATTCTGTAATATTATTTGTGAATAATTAATTATTGATTCATATGATAAGGAAATATTTATTTTATGTGGATATAAATGAGGGATATATTTTTGTGGTTAAAAATGAAGGAGTTAATGTTGAGGTGTTTTATCTGTATTTTTGTTGGAACGGAGGTATTGAAAATCAAATTAGGGTTTTTGAGATATTTTGCGGGCGTTATAATTTTTAATCCGACCGTTGGATCGTGGTAATTTTTGGATATGTTATATATATATATATATAAGTTGAGTATATGTCCACAAATTTTGAACCGTTAAAAATAAACGTATGATTTGTTATGAATTTTACGAGATGACTGGTTCAGAAATTGTTGAATTTTCAGAGTTTATCATTTTGGTGGAAAATTCTAGAATTGGTGGGCCCCACTCTTGGTTGGTGAAGAAAAATATGCTGAGTTTTTTATTCAAATGTGGTGGGTGAGAATAGTAGCAGGTAAAGCCATCAGGTTGCAGGTTAAGTCTGCTTCGGCGTGCTAACATTTTTCTATAAATAGAGGGCTAAGTTAGAATTGAAAATCACACCAGAAACATAAGCTTTCTCTATTTCTCTCTCTATATTATGAAGCATATTTTGTGAGTATTTAGATACTTTGAGAGTTGCTATTCAATGCAAGTTTCCTTCGGCTTTGCATTCCAGTCAGAAATACTGCACTTTTGAGGTAAGGGATAGTAAGGGATTTTAAGGGTTGTTATATTTTTCAGTTTCGTAATTTTTCTGACCTTCAAAAAATTCTGGAAAAATTTGAAATTATATTTTGATGAGTTTTATTAATTGTGTCCAAAAATGGTGATTTTTGGATGTATAGATTAAGAGTTATGAATTTTATGAGAAAAGACTATTTTAAAAGTAACCGCTTATAATTCCTTGTGGTTAACTCCAAAATTGATAAAAATTTTATTGGGAGTACATGTATATGATAGAAGTATACTCTGTAAATTTTAGAATTTTTGGACAAAAGTATAATTTTTGATAAATGTCTAAATATTCGGCTGTTTTGGTCTTATGAAAAATAGTAAATGAATTTTAAAAATTCTGAAAAAAAAATATAGGTTCAATATGGGACTATATTCTGCTAAATCTCAGAAAAAAAATATTTTTAGAACTGATTTGGTATTTTTCATGAAAATAGTCTAGTTATGAGTAAATGAATTAAATATGTTATGTGAAGTAAGAAAATTAGAAAATAGGATTTTATGGCTTGAGAATCCTATATGAGGTATATGCAGATTTTTGTGAGGGTTTTTGGCTATTGGTGATGAAATATTATGAGTTTGGCATTTTATGATGATTAAATGCATTATTTAGTAAAGTGTAAACAAATAAAATAAATTGTTTATAAGCTTAGGAAATGTTATTCTTTCAATATCATTATACCGAAATATTGGTATGGATTTTATTGTGAAATTTCTACCTTTTTGTGTCGGAGTTACTATTCATGAGTTACTATTCATAAGTTAATATTCACGAGTTACTATTCACGACAAAATTGGTTTCTTTTTCTAATCAAATTATAGTTGAGTTATGAATATTACTCTTGAGATTAAAACTATGCATTGATTATATTGATTTTATTATCATATATAACATTTTTATAACCCTGATGTTGAAATTCTCTTTCACTTGAGTGTAAAGATGGGTAGATTATTGGTATGATCATGACTAGGGTTCTCTTTGGCCTGTAGTGTAAAGTTGAATTGTGACTGGTATGATCATGACCATTGAATTTATAATTGAATATCTTAAGCTTAAGTGCAAAGGTGAATTGATCAACATGGTTATAATAATTGTTTATATAAATTCTGAAATGATTATATATTTCTTTGAGATATGAATATATTTGGCATGTAGTGCAAATATGAATTGTTGGTGAATATCTTTGGCCCGTAGTGCAAAGATGAACTGTTGTTGAATATCTTTGGCCTGTAGTGCAAAGATAGTCTGTTGATGAATATCTTTAGCTTGTAGTGCAAAGATGAACTGTTGTTGAATATCTTTGGCCGTAGTGCAAAGATGAATTTATTAGTATGATTATGAACAGGAACTGTGATTTGGTATAACCATGATCTTTGATGTTTCAGGTAAAGACAGGTGATGAAAATATTCTTCGTCGTGGGTGCGAAGAAAAATTTAGAATCACAATTATGATTATGAGTTATTTATATGATTGTGGACCAGAACTGTTGATTGATGTTACAGGGATAAAACATTGTTGATGAATTTTTAACATGGAGAAGATAATAGATTTTATGGTCTATTTGACTCTTCTAATGGATTTCTCGTTCCGCTGCAACTATGGTTGAAATTTTTTATCATCTACCATATGTTCTAAATCTCTGATTTATTACTGATGAAGACTATTGATAATTTATTTATCTTTAGTCATGATATTCTTTACTGGGCTAGTTGTGCTCACCCTTCTGTTCACAATTCCTTTCAGGTAATAAGAGTGTAGCTGGGTCGAGCGGGGGTAACAGGAGAATAGAACGGTGGTCATCATTTAGTAGTTATATTTGGTGAATCATCTAGGGTGAAGCGAATCCAACGTTGAAAGGGTGTTTTGCCACTATCATACAAGATGTCTAATGGCATACAACCTCGTGTCATCATAAGACAGAATTGTGCTCATCCACGTGCTGAGTATATTTACGAGCACTACCTATATAATCTTGGTGTTTGTTTGAAGTATAATTCTCAATTAGAGACAGTGGAGATAATGATAAGTCAAGAGAAGACTCACCATTGGGAAGAATATGATAGTAATCTTCTCGTTTTTCTTTGGGGTCTATTGGGTCAACCAAGAATAATTCGGTGGCCATATGATATCTATCATAACCTAGATGCATGGCCTCCCATGTACGAAGGTTTTCTTGAGCACTTCCCAAAGATTCTAATTTCTAAAACAGTTTTTGATTATACCTTTATGTAAGGTATCATTGTGAGGTGCTGTCCACGATTGGGACATGAGTCACATTTGGTATATATTTGTATCCAAACTCACAGCATATGTGTTGTTGTATTTTATACGGCAATTGTTGTAATAAAGTTGTAGTTGTTTTCTGTACCATGTATTTGGCGACTCAGAATGGGTTGGATGGAATGGACCTATTTTGGGGTCGTTACACAAAATATGCCTATCCAACGCAGAAATTACACTCCTTTTCAAGCGCAGTCTTCAAACCCTCCAATGACAAAAGGTGAAGAAGTGAAACGCCCTCGAGTGTTCACACCCCTAGGGAATTCACTCGAGAACATTCTTACTCTTCTGACAACTCAGAAGAAAATCACACATCTTCTTCCACCAGCCAGCCATAATGGGAGGGGTTTCAATGCTACTCGAAAATGTGCTAATCATGTCGGCACACCTGGACATGATACTCAAGATTGTTGGGCCTTGAAACACAAGATCCAAGATTTGATAGACAACGTTGAGATCGTGGTCACCAAACCAGATCAACCTCACGTGCAAGACAACCTTCTTCCTCCACACAAAGAGGAAGAGGTCAACATGATTAATTGGAGTAATGGACAAAGTTCCAATTTCAACTGTGAAGCATCTCAGATCATCAAAGACGGTGTTGACAAGTGGGATTATGCAAAGTTCTAGTTTACGATGGAACGGAAGATTAAAGCTCTGTGTAAGCAAATTGAGCAATTGGCCGAACTGGTGACCTATCAGCATCAAGTCACACGCCAATTAATTAGCCAAGAGCATGCTAATCTCCTTCCCTTGGTTATGAATACTCCCTCGTCACCTTCAAAATATGAAACATTGGAGGATAAAGTGACGAAGAGAGCAACTGTCGAAGCCCGTCGTGATTTTGCCAATAGAAGGGAATTTACATACCTGGGCCAACCTATGGAGGAGATACTTCAGATGCTAATCAATGAAGGAAGAATCACATCCCTTCTACCTCCAATTAATCCTCGTTTAGGATGGTTGAATCCTGTTGGAGTATGTCAGTATCATTCCCATTCTCGCGGTCACAACATGGAAGAATGCTGGGCACTCCGCCACCTTATTCAAAATCTAATCGATAGTAGTGTCCTGCAACTGGTAGACAACGATACCGTGCTATTTGAGAGTGAAAATATTTGTCCTACCAAATGGAAAAGACTGGTAGCAGTTATATCCACTGAGGCTGATAGGATTGTTAAACCGTTCACAAATCAACTCAAAGGAATTAATAATCCTTTGAAAGTGGTTGTTCCAGAGCCAATCAACCTACCATTCCGACCACAATATCCTATTATCAGCTTACATAAAGTTCCTTGGAATTATGGAGAAGCTGAAGGGTCCACATCTCATACAACTGTTGCAGTGTCGAAGAAAAATCCATTGTATCTTCCCCCAACGGGTGATGAAGCCTGCTATTAAATCAAAGGGGAAAATTTCCATGGATAAGATTGAGAAATTCCTCCGAGCTATGGGTCATAATGAAGCCAAGGTGGTTCTAAGCATAAGAGAAGCTCCACATCAAATTTCAATATTAGACTTGGTTTTAATTTTTGAGGATCACCGGAAGATTCTACTAAAGGTTTTTGAAGAAGCCTACTTGTCGAAATCAGTGGATGTGGAAAATTTTCAATATCTGGTTGATCACATTTTTCACAACAATGTGATCTCTTTCACTAATGATGACATACCGCCCGAAGGGACCGGTCATTGCAAGCCGTTACACATTGTGGTTTTGTCCTCTGTATTCATGTTAGCTGGAGTCTTGATAGATGGAGGTTTGTGTCTGAATATCTGTCCTTATGCTACATTACTAAAGATGAATGTCAATCTCAAGTGAATCCGAAGTAGCCATACAATCATCAAAGTTGTTGATGGATCCTGCCAGAATTCAGTCGGAGAGATTGAGCTGCCAATTGAGATTGGTCCCCATACATTTTGTGGATCTTTTCACGTGCTCAAAATAGATACAGGATACAACTTGCTTCTAGGGAGACCGTGGATTCATATGGCCGGGGCAGTCCCCTCCACTCTTCATCAGTAACTTAAATACATTATCAATAATAGCCTAGTCACAGGGTGACATGCCACTCATCAGTTTCAATTTCGATGTTAAGCCGGTCAATTTTCATGCTTTGGACGTAAGCAACACTCAATACCATTCTATTGGGACGCTATTTCCCATACCCAAGATTTTTGCCGAAGTTATGGCAGCTTCTCAAGAAATGATGTCATTGGGACACCAGCCGGGACAAGGGCTGGGTAAAGAGCATCAGGGTATTAAGCACCCAATCCAAGTGTCCAGTCAAACTGGGACAGCCAGACTAGGCTATTCTGCCAGTTCTAGCCACAGGAATTCACATAAGCATAAGAAGATTCCTTCCACTTCAGCCACACGGCTATTATCTCCATCTGTAAATCCAGAGTGTGCACAAACTCCGGTAAAGGTGCTAGCCAACATAATGGCTATGTTATTTCCTAAGCCAATACTGGTAAAGGATAAGGAAGTCTTTATTCCAGATCCCAATGTGGAAGAAGAGGACCGAAGAATCAAACAAGACATCGTCCAAATGATGTCAGGTATACGCATCATTGTCCTTGATAAACATACAAACAGATACACCCCAGACGATGATTGCCCAGACAAAATGGTCATCATTCGGGAGAAGGAGGACTTGCGACAAGGGTAAAATGGGCAGGACTTCTTTCTGCCTTGTAGATATCATAACTGCTTACTTTTTTGTACAGTATTAGCAGTTATTTTATCCGTACATGCTAACACTTTGTATGATTAAACAGTTTCATATATATTAAGTGAAAGCATATTTCGTTTTAGGACTCTGAACTTAGATGTGCCTGTACTTGCTGATAAGATGCCTCTTCTCCACAAGGATTGTAACTTTGATGAAAAGTTGGACTCAGACTTGATGGAAATACAAGAGGACATTAAGGTGCCTCCGGAGATTAAAGAATGGGTCGAAGACAAACCTAAACCTAACCTTGATCAAACCACCTCTTTCAATCTCAGAACCTTAGAAAATCCTAAGTTAATCTAGATTGGTTCAAACCTTATCCCAAACCAGAGGAATGACATGGTTACGCTACTAGCCCAATTCTAGGATGTGTTTACATGGTCTCATGAGGACATGGTGGGTTTGTCCACTGACATTGTCCTTCATCGCCTTCCCATCAAAGAGGGATTCAATTCAGTCAAGCAGAAACTCAGGCGATTGAAACCCGAGTGGAGCTTAAAGGTGAAAGAAGAAATTGTGAAACAATTTCAAGCTAGTATTATCATGGTGTCCACATATCTTGAATGGATATCCAACATCGTTCCCGTGCCTAAGCCTAGAGGAAAGGTACGAGTTTGCATGGATTATTGGGATCTGAATAAAGCTTTCCTTAAAGATAGCTTTTCAATGCCATTTATCCACATTCTCATTGACAATACTGCTCATTACGGCATGTAATCCTTCGCCGATTGCTTCGCAGGGTACCATCAGATCATGGTTACTGAAGAGGATCGTGAGAAAATTGCATTCATCACACCTTGGGTAATCTTTTGCTATAGACAGTTGCCGTTCGGCCTCATCAATGCTGGAGCTACCTATCAAAGAGCTATGATGGCTCTTTTCCACGACTTAATGCATAAGGAAATAGAGATCTACGTAGATGATAACATTGTCAAATCCCGAAGGGAGCAAGACCACTTAGACCATCTCAAAAAGTTTTTCAACAGGATGCGTAAGTACAACTTGAAGTTGAATCCAGCCAAGTACGCCTTTGGCGTTAAATCAGGTAAATTGCTAGGATTCCTAGTCAGCCATAAAGGGATTGAGCTGGATCCCACCAAAATTCAAGCCATTACAGAAATGCCTATTCCTCAAACAGAGAAGGAAATACGAGAATTTTTTGGAAGAGTCAACTTCATTAGTAGGTTCATTTCTCAACTCACAGCAACCTATGAGCCTATCTTCAAACTATTAAGGAAGAACTCCTCCATAAAATGGAATGATGAGTGCCAGAAGGCCTTCCTTACAATCAAAGATCAGCTAGTCAAAGCTCTTATTTTGGTACCACACAGGGATGATGTTCCCCTGTTAATGCACCTATCCATAAGTGACAATGCCATGGGTTGCATATTGGGTCAGAAAGACGATAGAGGCCGAGAATGAGCTATCTATTACCTCAGTAGAAGATTCAGCAATAGTGAACACAAGTACACTCTGATTGAGAATACTTGTTGTACTTTAGCATGGGATGCCATGAGGTTACAACATTACCTCCATGGGCACACAACCCATCTCAGATCCCGCGTGGATCCTCTCAAGTATGTGTTCAGTAAGCCCATACTGAATTATCAACTGTCCAGATGGCAGTTGATTCTGCAACAATTTGACATTATTTACGTGACGCAAAAGTCCATTAAAGGTCAAGGAATCGCGGATCAACTGGCCGCTGCACCTTCAGGGGATTTCAAACCCTTGGAAACATACTTCCCTGATGAAGGGGTAATGACAATTCAGCAACACCATCAGTACAATACACATCAAATATGGAATATGTTTTTGATGGAGCTGTTAATATGGAATGTTCTAGAGCTGGAGCAGTTCTAGCATCCAGTACGGGGGAGCAGTATCCCGTCGCTGTCAAATTGTAGTTTAGCAGCACCAACAACACATCTAAGTATGAAGGCTGTATCATGGGGCTAAAACTTTCCCGTTCAATGGGCATCAGGTGGTTAACTGTCTTTGGAGATTCAGAGTTGGTAATCAAATAATCCACGGGAATCTATCAAACCAAAGAGCTACATTTGTTGCCTTACCATCGGCAAGTTTTACAGATGGCTTCAGAGTTCGAAGAGATCTCCTTTCTACACATTCCTCGTAATAGGAATGACTTCGCAGACACATTAGCAACTTTGGCCTCCTTGATTCACATACCTGACAAGGAACACATGCCAAGCGTCACATTAGCCCTGCAAAAGGCACCAGCCTATGGGAACTATGTTGGAGAAGTATCGGATGAGCTACCTCCCATCCAGCAACCTTGGTATCAGTATATCAAGGAGTACTTGTGAGATGGATCTACACCTGTTGAGGTGAGCCTAACTGAGAAAAGGCGGATTCATCGACTGGCTATAAAATTTTACCTGAGCGGAGATGCACTCTACAAGAGAGATGAAGGACCAGGTCTCCTCAGATGCCTGGATAAGGATCAAGCTCATAGACTCATGGATGAGGTCCATGGCGGAGTATGTGGCCCACACATGAGCTGCAATTTACTTGTAAAGAAGATCCTCAAAATAGGACATTACTGGCTCTCTCTCAAGGCTGACTGCAATGACCACGTCAAGAGATGTTATCAGTGCTAAATTCATGGGAATACTATCCACGCCCCTCCACGGGAGCTCCACAATATGAGTTCACCTTGGCCCTTCTCAATGTGGGGAATGGGCGTGATCGGGCCCATCAAGCCTAAAGCCAGTAATGGACATCGCTTTATCTTCACTATGATCGACTACTTTACCAAGTGGGTAGAAGCAACCTCCTTCCCCAGGGTTACCAAAGAATTCATCATTGCTTTCATCAGAAACAATGTCATTTGTCGATATGGACAACCAGAGGTGATTGTATTAGACAATGCTAAGAACCTCAACAACAAAATAATGGAGGAGTTATGCAGTAAATTTCACATCAAACACCTTAACTCCATCATCTACCGTCCAAAGATGAATGGTGTTGTTGAAGCGGCTAACAAAAACATCAAAAAGATCATGCAAAAGATGTCTGCCAACCACAAAGGATGGCCTGACCTATTGCCTCTTACTCTGTTAGCCTACAGAACGTCAATGCGCACTTCAACTGGGGCAACCCCTACGCATTAACCTATGGGATGGAAGCAGTACTCCCCATAGAAGTAGAAATGGAATCCCTCAAAGTGTTGATAGACGCTCAGCTGGATAAAGACCAATGGGTACAAGATAGGTATCACCAATTGTCTCTAATAGATGAAAGGAGAACCGCGGCTATCTTCCATGGTCAGTTATATCAACAAAGGATCGCCAGATCCTACAACAGAAAAGTTCGGCTATGGCAGTTTAAACCACATGACTTGGTTTTGAAGAAGATCATTGACAACCAAGATCAGTCTAAGGGAAAATTTGCTCCTAACTGGGAAAGCCCATTTATTGTCGAGGAAATATTGACAGGAGGTGCTCTCAGATTGCAAGAAATGGATAGCGATGAATTTCCACAACTCATCAACTCGGACACCGTGAAACGGTACTATATCTGAAGTTACCATCAAGCAAATATCCTGGTATTGGATCATCAGATCACCAGTCATTCCGGTTTTTTAACCCTTTACCACATACAACTCTTTTCCACACTTTGCCCCTCAGGGAAACATACTCTTTAAGCCAGCAGCCTGGCTTCACTACGCTCTTACAACTTTGGTCATCCCACTAGGGATTGAACCTCTCGCGTTTATAGTTTATCCCCCCAAACATGGGATCAAACTTTTCACACCTGCAGTTTATCCTCAACCTAGGATCAAACTTTCTCTTCCCCGCAGTCTATCTTGCGCATGGGATTAAACTTTCTTCCCCATAGTTTGACCAGTACATGGGATTAATCTTTCTTCCCTGCAGTTTATCCTGCACATGGGATCACACTTTTCAACTTGCCCTAAGGGGTGAACTACGTCGACCTGATCTCCTTGATACACGGGAGTACGTAGGCAACCATATTTTATATGGCCCGGTCGCAATAAAATAAAAATACCATAAACACTTCTACACCCTTTTCCTTACAAAAACAAAAATAAACAAAAAATATTCCTACACCCTTTTTTGCCATAAATAGCGTTGAACCTCTTACACCAGGTTCAAACTACGCAGACCTGATCTCCTCTTCAATAGGAGCAGTCATTCATGGTTCGGTCTAACTCCCTACCAAAACATAAATACTTGTTAATGGTACTAGGATTAAACTTCAATCCATCACATTTCATTTGGCTTCAAACCAAAGGGATGGAATTACCTGAACTCCTCCTAAATAGGAGATTTGGCGACCATCTAAGCTGCGGTTATACCTCAAAGAGCAACACCAATCCATAAGAGATGGAATTAACTAGGCTTCTCATAAATAGGAGTATTGGCGGCCATCTGTGGGGCGGTCAATCTCAAAGAGGAAAGCCACACTCTTCTCTACATTTTCATACAGAAACCAGTCCCAACACACCAAAGATGGTAGGGATATACACATATCCATGATCCATTCTGAACTATCCAAAGACAACTCAATGTCCATCCAGCAAGAAAGAGGTCAGAATATATCAATATCACAAGCCCTGAAGAAGCAGGCAAATATCAAGCAAGTATCCAAGCATATCTAAAAGGGAAGTGATCAAAAATATATATTTCCCTACTGTATATAATATTGTTTGATATACACAATGTAAACTGTACATGACAAAATGGCTAAGCTAGTCTGTGCAGGAAAATATAAGGCTATCTACAGATCAGTATGCATACAAGCTAGTAGATCTAGAATAGCATCTCTCTTAAGAGAAGGAGGTAATGTTGTGGTCTCCTGTACAAGGATATCTACACGAGACGGCAAGTTCGAGGCCATCTGCATGGTGACACGATGCTCATCGATATATGCACTTATCTCGGCAAGCATACCAGTGGTAAGGGACCTCACTGTAATACTATTTGTGACGGCTACATCCCGGGAAGATATGGCTCTATCCCGCTCAACTATCACTGCATCTCTGGCTGATCTAGCCTCATCTCGCTCAACAACAGTGGTATTTCAGCGAGCTAATGCCTCGTCCCTCTCTAACAGAGCTGCGTCTCTCCCATCAAGAGATGTCAACTTTAGAGCTCTAGCTTGATCTCTCTCAAAGGTCATCAGATGAAGACTATGTTCAAAGTACTGTGTTGAATGCTGAATCACGACAGTGCTAGTACTGGGAGAATCTAAGAGAGGTGTTGGCAACCGAGTAAATGCCTCCTCCTTGGTGTGAGAATTAATATCCTCCATGGGCTCTCCACCATCTGAAGCAATGCTCGGCACTGTGGATACTACCGCAACCGATGAAGTCTCTATCTCTATCCACGCAGAATACGCTAGCGAATAACCCGGATGGCTAACAAAAAAAGCATCTATCTCACGCTGATCCCAACAAGCATACACACGGGATCGGTCCTCTGCTGATAGATGGCGAGAAGCTAAGCGCTGACCTAACGCCCCATCAAAAGAATGAAAGTCCTGGAACTGGTCAAACTGCGACATCACGGCTAGTGGGTGGTAGGTAGTCATGCCCCTCAAACCAACCAGAGAGAGATAATCCATGCCCGGAGCATGAGTGGTCAAATTGTAGGGTGAACTGAGCCCTGAACACGACAAGATAGCAAACAGATTTATAATCCTGACTAAGAAAATGGATTAAGATGCAGGATTTGTACAATCCATAGGCTGGAAGGAATACGACATAGCTATCTCATGGGTGAAATAATACTTGTATCGTCTGAATATGCCAATCGGTCTCAAGTGTGACATAAACCACACATACAGCATGACCGAACTGCCTGTGAATACCCCTATAAGGTAAGTGCTGCAAAACGTGGCTGACCTTAGTATCTCTGCCATGATCATCAAAATAATGGTACGACCCTCCCTGAAAGCTCTTATTGCCATAATAACACTGATGTCCAACTCGTCCATGTATCGTGGCATATACACGTATGATAATACGCACAGCATCAATGCATCCACTCTGGTCAAATGCCACTGGTCCTCTGATATGGTGAAATCCCCAAAATACCGAGCATAGCTGTCCTTATAGCCAAATCTGTCAATCAAAAAATGCTGAGATATCACGTGGCCGGATGTGATCTTATTCTGTACAACTATCTCCCTCAGCCCGATGAGAGTCATAAACTGACGGCTCATGTCATCAATGGCCATATGCACACAAGGTCTATCAAGTGGTAGCCTCGTGAAACGTGTATACTCCTCCAAAGTTAGAGTCAACTCCTGGGTCCCAAACCGGAAAACCTGCCTCTCCGGTACCCAGTGGTCCAGCATGCCCTCCACAAATCCTGCTAAAACCTGAAACATCAAAAGGGTCATGGTATGCTGCAACAGTTGATCTACGGTCACCCTATCTGAGGGTGACATACTATCATACCAATATCTCAGATGGGATGCCACCAATAATGGCAGGGTGTGATCTATGCTGCTGACTGTCGAAGAAGACATCTGTGTGGGCCGTATCATAATACCATCCAGGGGTCAATGTTGAATATCTCTGGACATACATACATATGCATAACATGATACATGCATAACAGATAATTGATGGCAATATGATATAAGGAATGGAAAAACTGTACATACATTCTTAAGTATATCATCATATATATATATATATCATCTTTGTACAACTAAAAATACAAGGAAATGGGGCATAGACGCCCTAGTACTAGCAAAGGCCTATCACAAGATATAGCGAGAATGGGGCACAACCACCCAATAGCTAACAGAGGCCTATCAAAAGAGATAACGAGAATACACATCAAAAGAAGATAATGATGTCAATATCTACATCATCAATCATGTCCATCTGATGTAACTCTTCCTGAGTCACTGGATCTCTATCAACAGGGATGTCAGGCCTATATAAAGGAGGATCTGCGTCGGCAAAGCCAAATGGGTCATCTGAGGGGCCAGCTCCTGCGCTAGAAGGATCAAACGAATCTGCCTCTGCCGGATCTCTGCCCAAATGTCGAATAAAGAAATGTGCCTGGTCCAGTCACTGGGTCAAGCTGTCAATCTATGTCACATGAGTCGGATCTCGGACACAGGCTAGCCAATCCGTCATCTTCACAGATACTGGAACCATATCCCCCATGAACTGAATGGCGCGGGTCTGGGCTCCAATGGTACGAGGGATCCACCAATGCTGGAATACATCCTGAGTGTAGGGACCCTCTGACAATGCAAAACCATCAACACCCAACAATGGGATATCAATGACGGGTGAATGCGACACAAGAAAATAACGCCTGGAAGGAGGCAAGATCACTATACGGATCTCTCCTATAGTTCTCCTAATAGCATGCTCTCCTAAATAGAGCTCCCATCCTCCATCTGTGAAGAGAGGAACCCTACGGGTGGAAATCACATACTCGACACCAGTCGGGTACCCATCCTCAAATCTAATGGCCAAGTGCTCCCCAGAATATGGAATCCATGCGATGACATCCGCTGTCAACAACTCCAACTGTAGGCGACAATGAGTGAAACCTTCAGCTACGGGGACCTCCGCCAGTATGGAATGATGCCATCATCATCCTCGTGGGTAGGTTACCAATCCTAATACACTCATAGGATGCAAACATGGGAGCCTCTCATAGGCCCAAAACTACCAACACAAAGGCAAACATCTGTTGTCACTTAACACTCTTAACCTGTATATGGTAAATTACAAGAGAAATACTTACCAGCAAAAATGGGTAAAATCCTAACCAAGCCTCGGTCAAGCCCTGCAAGCGCATACGCATGCCCCTGAGGAAATAGGTAAAGGTGTAGGAGCCCTAATTATAATCTCCAATACGGTCCACATGTCGCGTGGCGCTGATCAAAGCAAACGACACCGTAGAAGAGTTATCTGCTATAAAGCAGCCCCTAATGATCATCAGGAACAATCACCGAAGAATATGATTCCTGACTCTAACATCAGCTGGTATGGGCTTACTCAATAGCCTACTCATAGCATCTACGCTCAAAGGACCTATACGGATAGTCCTGCCCTTAAGCGCCTCTGTCGGAACTCTTAACAATGATCTGACGGTAGTCGGGGTAATATCCACCGTGCAAGGCACTGGCGCCCCTCTAAACTCCATACCTGTTATAAACTGCCAATCCATCAGCGTCATCATCACCTCACAGTCCAGTAAATGGAGAGACTGAGTCTGGTGAAACCAGCGCTCAGACAATGCCCTGAGGTAACCCCAGGGACAACGGCGGGGAAGGATGGAAATGAATGCTCTAAATCCCCAGTCATGCACAATCGCTCTGTAGTCAGGTTGCAGAGCCTGGTATATGGAGTGAATGCTGAACCAGTTCTCTCGAGGCTGCGTAAAGTCAAGAACTTATAAAATACAGATCGGCATCAAAATCTTTTACTCCTCATCGATAGGAAAGAAGGAAGATTAAGATCTAAACTTTATACCGCGTTGGCGTGCAATACATCAAGGGATGTCTACTTAAATCACCCCGAAGCTCTGGGTTTGCTACCTGAATACTCGGGAGGTCCCTACGGGGAACATGCACAGTAGGAGCAGGGTCCACAACTGGAACATCCTCCTCTTCATCCTTGATGTCTGGTACATCAACCCGGACTGGACGTATCATCGCCTCCACCAACCGACGAGACTGTCTAACGGAACGGGGTCGAGGCACTTCAGAAGCCTTCCTTCGTACACTAGAAGTGGTCCTGCGGGAACTACTCGGCTGATCCAGATCCATAATATCGGGACAATAAGTCTCTAAATCACCTCAGAAGGGGTGTGGTATCTTCTAACCTGGAGCTTTTCAAAATGCATTTAATGACTACATGCATGCATGCATTATTTTAACATACGTCTACAATAGAGTTAAATATGTATGACTACTCAATGCCTACATTTTGGAAAATTTTGTCATAGTTTCCTCTATAAATAGGACTATCCATATGCACATAGGCATGACTAGGCAACCATTCAGTAGTACACCTGCCTACAGTCATATAAATACTATTTGCATTAAAAAATCAACGCCATCAATCCATAAGGGTAGCCTAATTATCAGGATTACTTTACTTTTTCACCTTTGCTCATTTGTCCTCAAATTGGATAAGAAATAGCCGAAAAAAGGTGCCAATTTGACTGTTTCAAAAGTTAAATTTTTTCATATCATTATGTTCAGCATGGTTTAATACTAACATTTACTATGTTGAATATTTTTTATCAAGTCATTTGAGCATACATAATCAATACTATGTGCTTAGATACATTTCATGTGATAAGTCATTTTATAACGGATAAAAACTGGAAAAGAGTACATGCATAAGTTACCAGGACAGTGTAGAACACTTGTACGGTGACAAAATTTACAGAAAGATGTCCGAACTCAGCGGATTTGAAGAAGAGCTCTTAGATTTCCATCGTGGCGTTACTTGAAAATGACTTACGAAAGCAACCTGCAAGCATTTAGTAGCCACGGCTAGCCGCAGTTCCACCTACGACTACTGTAGGTGTACCTACAACATCCCTATATAGGTCCCACCCCTCCAAATCGGTCCAGTTCGAGTTGCAAAGGAGTTTTCACAAGCTGAAAAGGCTAAATTATGGATAAAACGCTACGCAATTGAGCGGAATAGCCTGAAATCCTGGTTTTTTTGGGCCCGACTTTGACTTTTATATCATTCATTGGTATTCGACCGAACACAGGGAATACTATATCGATGATCCAAGTCATTGCAGATCACATTCAGAAATACCACACAGAGGTCCAATGCCATCAATTCAGGGTCGTTGCACTAATCTCCACAAAAAGATCCCCGGCGGAAGTTACAACACATGGTTATCTATCCATAAGCAGATCCCCGGCGGGGGTTACAACGCATATTCCGCTGATACACACATCAGCGATGATCAAACAGATCCCCGACGGGGGGTTACAACACATATTTCGCTGATACATACATCAGCAATGATCAAGCAGATCCCCGACGGGAGTTACAACCCATATTCCTCTGATACACACATCAGCGATGATCAAGCAGATCCCCGGTGGGGGTTACAACATATATTCCGTTGATACACACATCAACGATGATCCAAAAGATCCTCGGCAGGGGTTACAACACATACTTTCCATTGATGCACATGTCAACGAAGGTCAAGCAGCCTTGACGTCAGTTCAGCCGTTGGCAGGTCAACCCAACATCGCATCAGAAACCATCCGATGAGTTCATCAGTTGATGCACACATCTACAAAGGTCAAGCAGCTTTGACATTCATCCCCAGCAGGGAGTTCATTCATTGATATACACATCAGCAGAGGATCAAATGGATCCCCAATGGGGGTTATAACGCGTGGTCAACCGTTAGTTCATACGTCAATAAAGGTCGGGCATCCCTGACAACACATACTGTTAGCAGTAAATCTAACAGAGCATCGATATGTCCAGGAGATACAAACCAGGGAGGATCAACATCATCGGGGAGGATCGATGATGGAATGTGTTATACACATCCTCAAACAGATAAAGTTTTATCCCCACAGATCTCTTGTACACGTGAGACACATCTTTGGAGTAAAGTCTGTATCCAGGATTAAGGACTTTGGTGATAGCCCCAACGTCAACATCCTAATAGGTTTAGATCATACATTCAAGCTTGCCGTCATTACCATCACCGGTAGAAGCAACGGGGAGCCGGCAATCATCCCCAGCATGTGGAAAATCAATCCATATGCATCATACACTTGCATCATATTACTCCATGTAGCATCATGTTTATCTTATTGCATTTCAAGTGTCTAGGATTCTTTATCCTATCCATGCCATTGCATTGCATGAATATGATAAAGAGGGGCATTTGTAGACACTCAAATTTCTTTGCACACCTGTTACTGACATTATAGGAGGCAGATTCGTCTTTTAGAGATAACCCTGGAAGATAGCTCATATCTAGTCTGGATACTACTAGAAGTTAAGTCTCAACCCCGGAACACACACCGGGAGTAACAGTTCCAACCTCGGTGATAACCCCAAGGCCTGCAGTTTTAATACCGAAAATTCCACTGGAGAAGACCGATTCATCCCGGAGATAACCCCGAGATATTCAGTCTCAGTCCCAACACTGAGAATAGCAGATTCCAACCTTAGAGATAACCCCAAGGAAGGGAGTTCCAATTCTGGAGATAACCCCAAAAATGCTTGTTTCAAATGCATGCAATCAACTTCAACCTCGACGCTTACACCGAGGCACTCAGTACAAGACCTGGCAATAACACCAGGAAGACAGGCACACCTCAGAGATGACACTGAGGACCTTCAACACTTGCAGCAGTCCAATCTCAGAGATACTGAGCAACGTCTGCTTTATCAGCCCAAATTAGAGATAACCCCGGTGAGGGACAAAGTTATCATCTTGCCACCTTGACGCCACATCACGCCGTCTCAACATTTTAGACATACATTTTTACACAACAATATCCCACAAGAGCCAAGGAAAACCAATCTTGAGTGACTATTACACAGGGTAATGGATATAATTTTAAGCTTGAAGACCGGAGGGCATCGTCCCATCTTCCTGACTTTGTACCACCTCTAATCCCATATCATTACGTAACTCTCGACAACAGCGGTCCGAAATAGGTCTTACATACCTCAGTCGGATGCCTAGATTGTAATTCTAAAAGTTCAAGCAGACATTACGTTGCATGCGTGCACGTACTTCGAGACGACGGGACCCAAGAAGCCCGGGGCACCCCGGGGAACCGCAAGTACACCTGCGGCCTAGCCGTAGGTACACCTGTGGCTCCCCCTCTATAAATAGAGGACTTGGGGTGACCATTTTGCAAAGAGAAAAGGCGAGGAAACCTTTTCCAATTTGCTCTGTACACACCCTAAACTGAGTGCTTTCTCATTTTAAACACTTGTAAGCTCATATATGGCTACTTTTTACCGGCGGAAGCCTAGTGTTCATCCATTTTAAGTTATTGAAGTCTTCTTTGGCAGCCCACTATAAGCCTTCTTACAAACTTTAAAGTCATTCTCTTCATCTTTGCACACACTATTCTTCACGTTGAGAGTCGTGTTGCGTATGTGGGCCCAGACTTCGGTCAGTGGTTTCATTTTAGTTTGTATATATGTACTTATATATATATATATATATATATATATATATATATATATATATATATGGACTAACATTATCGAGTTATGCCTCGATTGAGCCTAGACTTATGTCTGGAACGTTTAATGACTTTCATATATATATATATATATATATATATATTAAAGCAGTAAACGCCCCAGATGTAAAATCTAGGCTCATCGAACAAAGTTTGACACACAGTTCATATATATATATATATATATATATATATATATATATATATATATATATATACTTACATTTCATCCCGCCTGGAGTTTACTTCGTGACGGTTGACCGTTTTTTATAGCTTTCTGTACATTTTATCCCGCCTAGAGTTTCCTCCGTGGCGGTTGATCGCTTTTACAGCTTTATTTACATTTTTGATCCCCCATGGAGGTGCTTCGTGGTGGTCGATCATGTCTGTATATATATATATATATATATATATATATATATATATATATATATATATATATATATATTTACAGCTTTTATATATATATACCTGCTTACTGCGTTTATATTAATTGCGGCATCATGTGAGCTTAGGAATCATGTGATCACAGATTCAGTCCACTGAATCTAGATTCGGTTCCCGTGATGGACCTTTTTAGTTGTAAGCAGCTTGCAAATTTATTCCCGGTGTTCAGATTTCCTCTGATGGTTTCCATACCCATGAGGAGTTCGGCACTGCTTTGTATATTATTTTCTCAAAGATGCTTCGCATCTTGAAAATAAAAGCAATCAAGCCGAACATTTAATAAAATGGAAGTATCAAAGGCCTCAATTACTATTGAGCACAGGGTTTGAAAAAACCTCTTTTTACAAAACCTCTTTTTACAAAACCTCTTTTTACAAAACCTCATTGATATATCTTGTTTAAAACTGAATTTTAATACAAACTCAAACCCTATGTATATAGGTGCAAACGAGGCATAGCACTACTTCCAAATAACAGCACATTGGCCAACACACACACACATTCATATAACAGTTTCTTAAAAAGTGGCGATCACCGTGGCAACACGGATGTCGGGGGGTGCCTAACACCTTCCCTCCGCATAAGTAAGTCCCCAGACCCTAATGAATCTCGGTTTCACAGACCCGTTTAGCAATGTCACATCACTGGGTCAATGTGCAAACCTTTTCTCGGTTGTGTTGGTACAACCAGTTAAAAAACTAACTGGCGACTCTTAACAGTCCATCGCTGACATTATACATGTCGGACCTTTTTCACTTGTTTTTTCAAACAAATCTCACCTAACACGTGAACACAAAAAACAGGTAACGAAAAGGGACAAATAAAAATCCCGACGTCGACATACCTAATGGAGTTTTACTTGTCTGTCAATAGGAATTCCTGTAGTGATAATAGTACAAGTGATCCTTGAACTTGAGATCATCATAGTATCTTGTGTATGATGAGTTATACTTTGACTTATTCCTTAAGACCCTTAAGGTATATCAAAGGGTAAGCTTGAGTATAATAAATTGTACATGGAGATAATATATGATTAATAAAGAATCTACCGCTTCCAGTAAAAGAAGAGAAATATCATATGTGATTCGATAAATGACAACCTAGTAGTCCTTGGCCAAGGCAGAATGAAATTAGAAAGGAGTTTTTAATTTGCATTATTTGGAGTTGTGCATTTAAGAGTCGAAATATATATAATTAAATAAATTAAGACTTGACAGTAATTCCATGTCTTATACTTAATTGGAACATTGTATGGTGGAAGGATTGAATTGTACGATAACTATTTACTCAAAGGTTCTTTTATGATTAATGTTGAAATTTCTATTATCTGGAAAGTCGTTGATCGCTAGAGAAGCTTATCCCTATTGTAGAATAAATATTATTTATTTAAATAAATTAATAATTTAATTTATTTATTTAAATAAGATTAGAATTATTTTAATTGATTTATTTACAACCGGTTTAATATGGAGAACCTAAATGGTCACACCATAAAAGGAAGAATAATTATTTAAGAAGTTAATGGCATAATCGTAATAATATGTTAAGTGTATTTAATTTAATCTATGTTGATAGAATAAATTAAATAGCTTAATATTTATTATTTAATATTTTAGAAATATTAAATATATAAATTAATAAGAGGAGTCTTATTAATATTATTACAATTATTATTATTATTTTAATTTCTAAAGAGTTTGGAATTAATTAATAAAAGTACTCTCGTATATCCTAATAAGATTAGGAGGCTAATTAATTAAAAGAGTTTAATTAATTATTCCTAATAAGATTGGGAGCCTATTTAATTAAATGATTTAATTAATTAAAATAAAACTCAATTCCTTAATTGTTAAGGAGGGTTGCCCACATCTATAAATTAGAGGAGTCTTATTATGGGTGATAGAGTTGTTGTTGACTTTTTGACAACAGACGTGATTCCAATTGTTGGAGAGTACGCTCCTTTTCTATGAGAGATAGAAAAACTAGGATTTTGTCAAACACCCATATTCTTGAACCTTTCTTCTTTCTTGGTGGATCACCTCTAGAGGCCAAACACTTGGGTGGCTAACGTTGATCAAAGGAAGGAACCAAACCCGGTGGATTCAAGTTGAACGAGAAAAGGATTGCATGTGAACTTGTACTTGAGGAAGCTCGAATCTTCAAGGGTATGATTCTTGTTCTTTATCTTTTCGTTTAATTAATAATTGTGCATAAAGGATGATCCCGGCATATGGTTTATAAGATTTTAAAACTCTAATTTTCCACGTTTCCGGTTATTTTGTGCAATTTGATTGTGTTCATGAATATTACAAACCTAACATGGCAAACCATTTTTTGAAATGATTAAGCATAGGGAAATGGCTGAGATGGGATTGAAGTCAAAAAAAATTCAAGACCTAGCTGCCCTCAAAGTTGTTGCAGAACACATCCAGTCCGAAAATTATGGAAACAACCCCCGGAGGGTCCATAAAAAGAAAGAGGAGGATGTTTCATTGATACTAAAAGGTCAAAAAGGCAGTCAGAATATGCCTATCGAAAGGAGAAATTACACTCCCTTTCAAGCACAGTCTTCAAACCCTCCATTACCTAAAGGTGGAAAAGTCAAATGCACTCGAGTGTTCACACCCCTGAGGGACTCACTCGAGAACATTCTCAATCTTCTAACCACTCAGAAGAAAATTACATATCTTCTTCCACCATCCAACCTGAATGGGAAAGGTTACAATGCTACTCGAAAGTGTGCTTATCATGCCAGGGCACCGGGACATGCTACTCATGATTGTTGGGCCTTAAAACACAAGATCCAGGATTTGATCGATAGCGGTGAGATTGTGGTCACCAAACCCGATCAACCCCATGTGCAAGACAACCCTCTTTCTCAACACAAAGAAGAAGAAGTCAATATGATTAATTAGAGCAGTGGACAGAGTTCCAATTTTAATGGTGAATCCTCACAGACCAGCAAGAATAATGCTGATAAGTGGGACTATGAGTTCCAGTTCACAATAGAACGGAAAATGAATACTCTGCAGGAGCAACTTAACCAATTGGCAGAACTAGTGGTCAATCAGCATCAAGCCACACGCCAATTATTTAGTCAGGAGCATGCCAGTCTCCTCCCTCTTGTTATAAGCACTCCACCGCGCGCTCCAGAAAAGGAAACATTGGAGGATAAGATTGCAAAAAGAGAAAATACCAAAGCCCGTCGGGATTTTGCCAACAAAGGAAATTTACATACCTAGGCCAACCGATAGAAGAAATACTGCAGATGCTAATAAAGGGAGAAGGGTAAAAAATGTCCCTGACTTTTAACGCGATATCTACCGAGCACCCTATACTTTTTTTTGTCCAAAAGTACCCCTAACGTTATATTTTTTGGGTCGTCCGTGCCCTTACCGTTAACAGAAGACTAACGGGGTTAGAATTTCACTGACGTGGCTGACAGATGGAGACTTAAAGAGAGAAGATTCAAAAATACCCCTGACATATGTAAATATGTCATTTAATCAAAAAAAAATACTAAAATTCAAAATAAAAAAAGCATAACATATTTACATCATTTAATCAAAATACTAAAATTTAAATTATTTTGTTAACTAATCAAAATAACTAATTAAATAAAATAAGTTGTATAACATATTTACATCATTTAATCAAAATACAAAAATTAAAAACATAACATATTTACATCAAATACTAATTAAAAAAAATTAAATACTAATTAAAAAAAATACTAACGTTTTTATTTACGTTAAAAGTCGCAGTAAAATATTAACATTTTAATATGTTATACAACTTTAAATATGTTAGTATGTTATACAACGTTTTAATATTAGTATTTACGTTTTTCTTATTATTAAGTACTAAAATTTTAATATTTTTCTTAATATTAGTAATATTAGTTACTAATATTTTTCTTAATATTAGTAATATTATTAAATTTTAATATTTTAATATTATTAAGTACTAATATTAGTAATACTAAAATACTAAGTCACGGTAATATTAGTATTTACGTTTTTCTTATTATTAAGTACTAAAATTTTAGTATTTTTCTTAATATTAGTAATATTGGTTACTAATATTTTTCTTAATATTAGAAATATTATTAAATTTTAATATTTTACTATTATTAAGTACTAATATTAGTAATATTAACATTTTTTTAATATAAAAAAATATTAACGCTCTTTAATATCATAAAATTAAAGTTTTTTTAAAAAAAATTATAATATTGTAATATTTTTATATCAAAAAATATTAACGTTTTAATATTAACCTCATATAAAAAAATTAATATTTTTAAAATATTAACGTTTTTTAATATCAAAAAATTTTAATAAAATATTAACGTTTTTCAATATCAAAAAATATTATCGTTTTTTAATATTTTTAATATCAAAAAATTAACGTTTTTTAACATAAATTTAAAATATTTTAATTTTTTTTGATATTAGCATTTTAGTATTTTTTTTTTAATTAGTATTTGATGTAAATATGTTATGTTTTGAATTTTAGTATTTTAATTAAATGATGTAAATATGTTATACAACTTATTTTATTTAATTAATTAATTTGGTTAGGTAACAAAATAATTTGAATTTTAGTATTTTGATTAAATTATGTAAATATGTCATGCTTTTTTTATTTTGAATTTTAGTATTTTTTTTGTTTTGATTAAATGACATATTTACATATGTCATGAGTATTTTTGAACCTTCTCCCTTTAAGTCTCCATCTGTCAGCCAATTCAGCAAAATTCTAACCTCGTTAGTCTTCTGTTAACGGCAGGGGCACGGGCAACCCAAAAAATGTAACATTAGGGGTACTTTTGGACAAAAAAAAAGCATAGGGTGCTTGGTAGACATCGCGGTAAAAGTCAGGGGCATTTTTGACCCTTCTCCCTGCTAATAAATAAAGAAAGAATCACATATCTACTACCTCCAATCAGTCCGCGTTCAAGATGGTTTGATTTCAATGGGGTGTGCCAATATCACTCTCAATCTCACGGTCACAGCACAGAAGAATGTTGGGCACTCCGCCATCTTATTCAGAATTTAATTGACAGCGGTGTCCTGCAGATGACAGACGATGATGTTGTAGTACTGGAGAGTGAGGACGTATTTCCTACTAAGTGGAAGGAAGTCGTAGCAGTCATATCTGATGAGACAGATTCAGCTACTCCCTCACATATAATCTAACCAATTCAACTCAAGGGGGTTGACAATCTTTTGGAAGTGACAGCACCAAAGCCAATTATCTTGCCATTCAGACCACAATATCCTGTTGTCAGCTTACAGAAAGTTCCATGGAATTATGGAGGGGCTGAAGGATCCACATCGCACATAACTATTGCAGTGTCGAAGGATAATTCACTGTATCTTTCCCAACGAATGATGAAGCCTACCATCATGTCAAAGGGGAAGATTCCCATGGAAAAGGTGGAAAAATTTCTCTGTACTATGGGCCGTAATGAAGCCAAGGTGGTTTTAAGCTTAAGAGAAGCTCCACATCAAATTTCCATACTGGACTTAGTGTTCTTTTCTGAAGATCACAGGAAGGTATTGCTCAGGGTTATGGAAGAAGCCCAACTGCCTAAGTCAATAGATGTTGAGAAATTCCAGCATCTGGTGGATCACATTTTCAACAACAATGTGATATCTTTCACTGATGACGATATACCTCCCGAAGGGACCGGTCATTGCAGGCCGTTGCACATTGCGGTTCTGTCCTCCAGATATATGGTGGGAGGAGTCTTGATAGATAGAGGTTCATCTTTGAATATGTGTCCTTATGCTACTCTGGTGAAGATGAACATCAATCTCAATCGGATCAAAAACAGCCATACGGTCATCAAAGCTTTCGATGGATCCGGACGAAATTCTGTTGGAGAGATTTAACTGCTAGTAGAGATTGGTCGACATACATTCTGCGTGTCTTTTCACGTTCTCAAAATAGACACAAGATACAACCTGGTTTTGGGAAGACCGTGGATTCATATGGCCAGGGCAGTCCCCTCCTGTGACGCCCCCAAAATTAGGTATACATCACCCATCTTGGGTCGTCAGATACATAGTACAGAATACAAATACAACTTACTAATACAACTGTCGTGTACAATACGACAAAACATAAACTGTGAGTTTGAATACAAATATTATCTTCTAGAGAGTATTCATACTCAAAAGGAGTCCTCATTACATTTATTAACACATCATTACATAGAATAGTGAGGACTACTAACTAATACTATCATTCGGACCATCACTCCGTTCCCCGACTTGCCCCAGCTACGTTCTCATTTCCTGAAGAGAACAGTGAAAGAAAGGGTGAGCTCAACTAGCCCAGTAAGAAGTATTATGACTAAGATAATGCAGAATAAATTATCATTAGCATTCAACAATGTTAAACTGATAAAATATAATAGACATCAAGTTTAACTGCAGCGGAACAAGCAATCCATTAAAAGAGTCAAGTAGAAAATAAACTCTACTATCTTTTATGATTTAAAAGGTTTTTCAACACTGTGATCGCTGGGACTCAGCTTAATAAAATAATCCACATCATCGAATCACCCCTGCACTACGGCCAAGGATATTCGTGTATTCATTAATGGTCATGATCATGCCAACAACTGTCCATCAACGCACTACGGGCCAGTGAGGACTTTTACCACATCATTTGTAACATTACGGTCATGATTATACCGAATAATCCCTGGTCATAATCATACCAAGTCCATCTATGCACTACATGCCACAGATGACTTTTAACATTTTATAAACATGAGGATGATGACAATGATATAAGAATTCAATAAAACAAGTTCAAGAATTAATTTATCCAAGAATTAACAACGTCCAAATTGTCAACATGATACTGCTTTGTGGAGTAAAATTCAAGAATACTTAGAAGAATATTTTCATGAAAAGATACTGGATGAACCGCAATTATCAAGGATATTCCACTAATTTCATGGAGTATAGAAGTCAAAACTTAACCAACTGAGTATAATAAAGAATGGAATAACAAAAGAAATCACCCGGCATGCGATAGACCGCACAGACAGGTTATTCCAACAGAATAATAAATAATGGAACCAGGTCCGGCGTAAACGCACAGGCAGGATATTCCGACAGAATAATAAATAATGGAACCAGGTCCGGTGTAAACGCACAGACAGGATATTCCGACAGAATAATAAATAATGGAACTAGGTTCGGTGTAAAACACGCAGACAGGATGTTCCAACAGAATAATTACAAGACGGAACCAGGTCCGGTGTAAAACACACAGACAGGATGTTCCAACAGAATAATAATAAAAACAGAACCAGGTCCGGTGTAAAACACACGGACAGGATGTTCCAACAGAATAATAATAAAGACGGAACCAGGTCCGGTGTAAAACACACAGACATGATGTTCTAACAGAATAATAGAAGAATGTCACCAAGTATAGGGTAGACCGCGTATACAGGTTATTCCAACAGAATAATAAAAAATGGAATAACAACAGTTCTCTTCATGAATAAGAAAGAATAACACCCCTTACCGTTTTAAAGAAGAGCTGAAATAAGGAAGTAGTTAAGTAGTAGAATACTCTTCTTCTCTCTCTCTATTGTTTCTCTCTATAGTTTCTCTCTCTAGAGTTCAGTGAATTCGTAAGAAATAATGAAGGAATGAGCTGCTATTTATAGAAAAATAGAATGCATAGTAACTAATCCATGAACGGTCCAGATTGATTACTTTAATCTGACGGTCCATATTTAAAGAAAAATCTTTTAAATAAAATATAATATATTCTATTTATAGAATAACTTTAATAAAGTATTCTGTTTTATATAAAAAGATGTTTCTGTTTTATTATGTTAATAATACGAATAAAACAAAACGTCATTATCGCTAAATAATTCATATTATTAACTGACAATAATTGAATCAAACTGAGTGACTTCTCATATAAGCATTAATAATCAATACCGTGTGCTAATATGCAACCACACGTATTACTGTACTTTTACTACCGAGTAGTTCAACAGTATCAATGGTAAAACTTCCGCCGTTATTTTTAATAAAATATTTTTGTCGTTTTCTCAATCCGACAATAATTTCGTTGTGGGGTCCACCAATGATTGTGCCGTTGTACGAATATTCCCTGTTAAAACGAATATTCCCCGACCAATCGAATATTATATAACAACTTGCGTACTTTGCAAAATTTATAAATATTACCCACAACTATAACATTATATCAAATTAACTCCATAAAATTCAAAAATGATATTTATAGAAAATTCATCTTTATTTATAAAAGTTGGGGTCTTACAACCTCTCCTTCTTATGAAAATTCGCCCTCGAAATTAGGGTACGTACCTGGTATGTCTAAGAGGTAAGAATACCTTGATTTCATTTCAGATTCTAACTCCCAAGTCATTTCCTCAACATCGTGGTTTTTCCACAAAACTTTGACTTGAGGTATAACCTTGGAGCGTAGAATATGTTCCTTCTTATCCAAGATTTGAACAGGAACTTCTTCATACGTCAAATCCTTCGCTATTTCGTCCGGTTCTAACTCAATAATGTGGTTCGGGTCTTCCACATATTTGCGTAACATGGATATGTGAAAAACGTTATGAACACGAGACATACTTGGCGGTAAAGCGAGTCTATAAGCCACAGTTCCTACTCGATCGAGGATTAAAAATGGACCGATGAATCGAGGATTGAGCTTTCCTCTTTTTCCAAATCTCGTAACTCCTTTCCATGGAGCAACACGTAAGAACACATGATCTCCTATATCAAATTCCACGTCCTTTCGATGAAGATCAACATAACTTTTTTGTCGATCTTGTGAGGTTTTTATACGTTGTCGGATCGTTTAAATCTTTTCTGTAGTCATACGTACCAACTCCGGTCCCAACAACGTTGCTTCACTCACCTCATCCCAGCATACTGGAGAACGACATTTTCTTCCATACAATGCTTCGAATGGAGCTATGCCAATACTTGCTCGATAACTATTGTTGTAGGAAAACTCCACCAATGGTAAGAACTTGTCCCAACTTCCCTTGAAGTCAAAGACACAGAGTCTTAATAAATCTTCTAGAGTTTGAATAGTCCTCTCTGATTGTCCGTCCGTCTGAGGATGATATGCCGAACTAAATCGTAAATCTGTGCCCATAGCTTTTTGTAAACTAACCCAAAATCGTGAAGTGAATCTTGGGTCTCGATCAGAAACTATGGATACTGGCATACCATGCAGTCTTACAATCTCGTTTATGTACATACGAGCAAGACGTTCAAGTGTATAAGTTTCTCGTATCGGTAAGAAATGAGCAGACTTGGTCAATCTATCAACAATGACCCAAATCGCATCTATACCTTGAGAAACCTTAGGAAGACCGGTAACGAAATCCATGGTAATGTGCTCTCACTTCCATTCTGGAATTTCAAGTGGTTGCAATGGACCTTTTGGTACTTGATGCTCCGCTTTGACTCGTTGACAAGTTAGACACCTTGAGATAAACAACGCTATCTCTCTCTTCATATTGCTCCACCAAAATGTATGACGAATATCATGATACATTTTGGTACTTCCAGGATGGATTGCAAACGGTGTGTTGTGCGCCTCCATCATGATTTCATACTTTAAATCAGGGTTGTTAGGAACACAAAGTCTGGAGTTGACTCGAAGTATTCCTTCTTCATCGATTCTTGCTTCCGGCATAGCACCTTCTTGCACTTTCTTCCTCATACGCATCAGCTCCAGGTCTGTAGCTTGAGCAGCTTTAACTTTATCGATTAAAGTTGGTTCTACTCGTATATTTGCCATCATCACATGGGTCCTTGGAGTCTTTAACTCTATCTCTATCCTTTGCAAGTCACACAAAATGGGCATTTGTGTTGACAATATCGCACTCGTACTTGCATATGATCTTCTACTCAATGCGTCAGCTACCACGTTCGCTTTTCCAGGATGGTATTGAATGGTATGATCATAATCTTTCAACAGTTCAAGCCAACGTCGTTGTCGCATGTTGAGTTCCTTTTGAGTGAAGAAATATTTGAGGCTTTTATAATCCGTAAAGATCTCCACCTTCTCCCCATACAAGTAATGCCTCCAAATTTTAAGTGCAAAGACAACAGCTGCCAACTCTAGATCATGAGTAGGATAATTCCTCTCATATTCCTTGAGTTGTCTTGATGCATAGGCTATGACTTTTCCATGTTGCATGAGAACGCATCCCAACCCTTTGCTCGAAGCATCACTGTAGATGACAAATCCCTCCGAGCCAGATGGTATTGTTAGAACAGGTGCTGAAATGAGTCTCCTCTTGAGTTCTTGAAAACTCTGCTCACATTCTTCGCTCCAACCAAACTTTGTATCTTTCCGAGTCAGCTGAGTTAATGGAGTAGCGATTCGAGAAAATCCTTCCACGAATCTCCGATAATAACCAGCTAAACCAAGAAAGCTACGTACTTCGGTCACTGATTTAGGTTGCTCCCAGCTTTGAATAGCTTCAATCTTTGCCGGGTCAACCGATATTCCACGACTTGATACTACGTGCCCAAGGAATGCTACCTCCTCCAGCCAGAACTCGCATTTCTTCAACTTGGCATAAAGCTTGTATTCACGAAGCTTTTGGAGTACCAGCCTCAAGTGTTGCTCATGATCTTCACGGCTTTTGGAATAAATAAGGATGTCATCAATAAAGACGACCACAAAGTGATCCAAATATTCCTTGAATACCCGGTTCATCATATCCATGAAGGCAGCAGGAGCATTAGTCAATCCAAAGGACATGACTAGGAATTCATAATGCCCGTACCGAGTTCTGAAAGCCGTCTTTGGAATATCCTCAGTTCTAACCTTCAGCTGATGATATCCAGAACGAAGATCGATCTTTGAAAAGAATTGTGCTCCTTGCAACTGGTCAAACAGGTCATCAATACGTGGCAATGGGTACCTGTTTTTGATGGTGACATGATTCAACTCCCGATAATCAATACAAAGTCGCATACTTCCATCTTTCTTCTTCACGAATAGCACAGGAGCACCCCAAGGAGAAGTACTAGGACGAATAAAGCCAATGTCTAACAATTCCTGCAGTTGGATCTTTAACTCCTGAAGTTCAATAGGAGCCATTCGATATGGGGCTTTGGAAATGGGTTTTGTACCGGGTTCAAGGTCGATACAAAATTTAATTTCACGCTCTGGGGGTAGGCCAGGAAGTTCTTCAGGGAATACGTCAGGGAATTTATTAACAATAGAAATATCATTCAAAACTGACGTATTTTTGTTTAGATCCGTGACATGAGCTAAGAAAGCTTGACATCCGTTTTTCAATAAACGAATAGCTTTATGGCTTGAGATGACAGCGATTGATTTTAATGGTTTGGTTGCTTGAATTCGCATAATAGGTCGATTAGGAATATGAAAGCTAACAACCTTACGAAAACAATCAATTTTTGCATGATGAGTAGTTAACCAATCAATCCCTAGAATCACGTCAAATGCAAGTATTTTTAATGAAATCAGATCGACAGGTAATGTGTGGGTACCAACTTGAACCAAACAAGACTTATAAACCGTGGATGTAATGAAGGTTTCTCCCAATGGAGTTTCAACAGATAAGTCAAAGTCTAATTTCTCCGGAATCAAATTTAATCGATGAGCGCAAGTAGGAGAAATAAAAGAATGGGTAGAACCGGTATCAAATAAAGTATAGACTTCGTTAGAGTTTATGATAAGCTTACCCGTGATGACCTCATTCGGGTTCCTTGCTTTCTGGGAGGTCACAACAAACGCTCTCCCTTGCACTACCGGTTTTGACTTTTTTGGGACGGCCTTTGGTGTCTCCATCTTGGCTGAACTTGTTTTTGGTAAACGACAAAATCGAGCTAAATGACCTTCTCTTCCACAATTATAACATGCTTTAGACGGCATCGCGCAGTTTGGACTGATGTGCCCCTCCCCTCCGCATTTGAAACATATGATAGGTGGTCGTTCTCCTTCCTTAACAACGGGTGCTGTTGCTGACGTCTTTCCATCATTGTTGAATCTCCTCTTCTTGAAATGACCATTCTTATTGTTTTGGCCCTGATTACCACCGAAGTGGATACCATTTCTGGCCTGTTGATTCCCTCCACGCTTGTTGTCACCGCTTCGATGACTGCTCTCACTGGTATTATCATTTTGCCGACTGCTCTCTTTTGGTTGCGTTGACTCGTTATCGCGCTCCACTAACTGAGCCCTATTCACAACATCTGAATACAAACACAGTTTATGAGAAATAAGATGTTGACGTATCTCAGGTTTCAAACCTCGCAAAAACATTCGCGTCATTCGCTCTTCATTATCCACCAAGTGGGACGCAAACCGGGACAACTCAGCAAATTTAGCCTCATACTGCGACACGGTCATATTATTCTGCTCCAATTTGATGAACTCCACCTCCTTCATGTGACGAACACTTTCGGGAAAGTATTTGTCATTGAACAGCTCTTGGAACTTCTCCCAAGACATCTTCAGTGCGGCAGGTTGAGTACGCTTAATCGATTCCCACCAGTAATCTACCTCTCCTCGCAACATAAAGGCGGCAAAGGGAACCTTTTGCTCCTCGGAGCATCCCAAGACATCAAATATCTTGGTAATCTGCTTTATCCATGTTTCCGCTATAAGTGGTTTTGGCTCTCCCTTAAACTCTGGTGGTCCCAGCTCCTTGAACTGTTTAGCGGTGACCGTCCGAGAGTTTTCAGTGTTTCCACCTATATTTTGGACAGGAGCCGCTCTCGCCTGCTGTTGCATGAACTGCATAATGTTTCTGAACATTCCATCATTCATCATCTGGTCAGTATTGTTGTTTGCACGAGGATTGTCACCTTCCTGATGCACATTATCCTGATTATTGATATGTGGTGAATCAACAGTCGCCTTTGCTCCATTGCTATTCTCAACATTCTTAATTGATATGTCATATATTATCCTTATATTATGACCGACCAATTAAATACCATGTAAATAAATTTAGGTAGGTCATACTAGCGAATGAATTCCCCGTCTCTCCCCTCCTAGTTCTATTCTCACATCTTAGCCAAGAATCATATCCCTAAGCTCTGATACCAACTGTGACGCCCCCAAAATTAGGTATACATCACCCATCTTGGGTCGTCAGATACATAGTACAGAATACAAATACAACTTATTAATACAACTGTCGTGTACAATACGACAAAAAATAAACTGTGAGTTTGAATACAAATATTATCTTCTAGAGAGTATTCATACTCAAAAGGAGTCCTCATTACATTTATTAACACACCATTACATAGAATAGTGAGGACTACTAACTAATACTATCATTCGAACCATCACTCCGTTCCCTGACTTACCCCAGCTACGTTCTCATTTCCTGAAGAGAACAGTGAAAGAAAGGGTGAGCTCAACTAGCCCAGTAAGAAATATTATGACTAAGATAATGCAGAATAAATTATCATTAGCCTTCAACAATGTTAAACTGATAAAATATAATAGACATCAAGTTTAACTGCAGCGGAACAAGCAATCCATTAAAAGAGTCAAGTAGAAAATAAACTCTACTATCTTTTATGATTTAAAAGGTTTTTCAACACTGTGATCGCTGGGACTCAGCTTAATAAAATAATCCACATCATCGAATCACCCCTGCACTACGGCCAAGGATATTCGTGTATTCATTAATGGTCATGATCATGCCAACAACTGTCCATCAACGCACTACGGGCCAATGAGGACTTTTACCACATCATTTGTAACATTACGGTCATGATTATACCGAATAATCCCTGGTCATAATCATACCAAGTCCATCTATGCACTACATGCCACAGATGACTTTCAACATTTTATAAACATGAGGATGATGACAATGATATAAGAATTCAATAAAACAAGTCCAAGAATTAATTTATCCAAGAATTAACAACGTCCAAATTGTCAACATGATACTGCTTTGTGGAGTAAAATTCAAGAATACTTAGAAGAATATTTTCATGAAAAGATACTGGATGAACCGCAATTATCAAGGATATTCCACTAATTTCATGGAGTATAGAAGTCAAAACTTAACCAACTGAGTATAATAAAAAATGGAATAACAAAAGAAATCACCCGGCATGCGATAGACCGCACAGACAGGTTATTCCAACAGAATAATAAATAATGGAACCAGGTCCGGCGTAAACGCACAGACAGGATATTCCGACAGAATAATAAATAATGGAACCAGGTCCGGTGTAAACACACAGACTGGATATTCCGACAGAATAATAAATAATGGAACCAGGTCCGGTGTAAAACACACAGACAGGATGTTCCAACAGAATAATAACAAGACGGAACCAGGTCCGGTGTAAAACACACAGACAGGTGTTCCAACAGAATAATAATAAAAACGGAACCAGGTCCGGTATAAAACACACGGACAGGATGTTCCAACAGAATAATAAAAAAGACGGAACCAGGTCCGGTGTAAAACACACAGACAGGATGTTCCAACAGAATAATAGAAGAATGTCACCAAGTATAGGGTAGACCGCGTATACAGGTTATTCCAACAGAATAATAAGAAATGGAATAACAACAGTTCTCTTCATGAATAAGAAAGAATAACACCCCTTACCGTTTTAAAGAAGAGCTGAAATAAGGAAGTAGTTAAGTAGCAGAATACTCTTCTTCTCTCTCTCTCTATAGTTTCTCTCTATAGTTTCTCTCTCTAGAGTTCAGTGAATTCGTAAAAAATAATGAAGGAATGAGCTGCTATTTATAGAAAAATAGAATGCATAGTAACTAATCCATGAACGGTCCAGATTGATTACTTTAATCTGACGGTCCATATTTAAAGAAAAATCTTTTAAATAAAATATAATATATTCTATTTATAGAATAACTTTAATAAAGTATTCTGTTTTATATAAAAAGATGTTTCTGTTTTATTACGTTAATAATACGAATAAAACAAAACGTCATTATCGCTAAATAATTCATATTATTAACTGACAATAATTGAATCAAACTGAGTGACTTCTCACATAAGCATTAATAATCAATACCGTGTGCTACTATGCAACCACACGTATTACTGTACTTTTACTACTGAGTAGTTCAACAGTATCAATGGTAAAACTTCCGTCGTTATTTTTAATAAAATATTTTTGTCGTTTTCTCAATCCGACAATAATTCCGTTGTGGGGTCCACCAATGATTGTGCCGTTTTAGAATATTCCCTGTTAAAACGAATATTCCCCGACCAATCGAATAACAACTTGCGTACTTTGCAAAATTTATAAATATTACCCACAACTATAACATTATATCAAATTAACTCCATAAAATTCAAAAATGATATTTATAGAAAATTCATCTTTATTTATAAAAGTTGGGGTCTTACACCTCCACTCTTCACCATCAACTTAAATATATTATCAACAATAGCGTAGTCACTGTCAACGCTGAGCCGAAATGTCCTGAACAAGGTGACATACCACTCATCAACTTCAATTCAGAAGTTGGGCCGGTCAGTTTTCATGCCTTGGAGGTGAGCAACACTCACTACCATCCTGTTAGAGTGCCACCTCTCATACCCCAGATTTTTGTCGAAGTAATATCGGCCACTCAAGAAATGATGTTATTGGGTTATCAACCTGGACAAGGGTTGGGCAAAGATAATCAGGGCATTAAGCGTCCAATTCAATGTCCCAGTCAAACAGGGACAGCCGGACTAGGCTATACTGCCAGTTTCAGTCGCAGAAATCCCCATAAGCATAAACAGATTCCTTCAGCTTCAGCCACATGGCGATTATCTGCACCTACAGTTCCTGAGCCTGTACGGTCTCCGATAAAGGTGTTATCCCATGTAATGGCTATGTTATTTCCTAAACCAATACCAGTAAAGGGAAAAGAAGTCCTTGTTCCAGAAGATGATGAACATACAAATAGATACACCCCAGAAGATGATTTCCCAGATGTAATGGTCATCATTCAGGAGAAGGAGGACGATGACAGCCCCTCCATCACTGTAATCCATCAGGACTTCACCCTTGATAATTGGAGCAGCACTCTTTTCATTGGTCGACAAGGGTAAAACGGGAAGAAACTTCTTCTGCCCTGTAGATAATAATAATTGCTTATTTTTCTGTACAGTATTAGCAGTTATTTTGTCAGTACATGCTAACACTTTGTATGATTAAATAGTTTCATATATATTAAGTGAAAGCATATTTTGTTTCAGGACTCTGAATTTAGATGTGCCTATACTTGCTGATAAGGTGCCTTTTCTCCACAAAGATTGTAACTTTGATGAAAAGTTGGACTCAGACTAGATGGAAATATAAGAGGACATTGAGATACCTCAGGAGATCAAAGAATGGGTCGAAGACAAACCTAAACCCAACCTTGATCAAACCACCTCCTTCAATCTCGGAACCTTAGAAAGCCTTAAACTAATCTAGATTGGTACAGACCTCACTCCAAACCAAAGGAATGACATGGTTACGCTATTAACCCAATTCCAGGATGTGTTTGCATGGTCTTATGAAGACATGGTTGGTTTGTCCACTGACATTATCATCCATCGCCTCCCCATCAAAGAGGGATTCAAGCCAGTCAGGCAGAAGCTTAGGCTATTAAAACCTGAGTGGAGTTTAAAGGTTAAAGAGGAAATATGAAACAATTTCAACCATACATCATCATGGTGTCTACATACCCTGAATGGCTATCAAAGGTGCGAGTTTGCATGGATTATCGGGATCTAAATAAATCTTGCCTTAAAGATAGCTTTCCCGTGCCATTTATCCAAATCCTCATCAACAATACTGCTCAATATGACATGTACTCCTTTGTTGACTGCTTCGCGGGGTACCATCAAATCATGGTTGCTGAGGAAGATCGTGAGAAAACTGTATTCATCATACCTAGGGGAATCTTTTGCTATAGACGGTTGTCATTCAGCCTCATCAATGCTGGAGCTACCTACCAGTGAGCCATGATGGCTCTTTTCCATGATTTAATGCGTAAGGAGATAGAGATCTATATGGATGACATCATTGTCAAGTCCTGGAGGGAGGAAGACCACCTAGACCATCTCAAAAAGCACTTCAACAGGTTGCTTAAGTATAACTTGAAGTTGAATCCAGCTAAGGGCGCCTTTGGCTTTAAATCAGGTAAGCTGCTAGGATTCCCAGTCAGCCATAAGGGGATTGAGCTGGATCCCACCAAAATCTAGGCCATCATGAAAATGCCCATTCCTTAGATAGAGAAGGAGATACGGGGATTTTTGGGAAGAATTAACTTCATTAGAAGGTTCATTTCTCAACTCACAGCAACCTGTGAGCCTATTTTCAAGTTGTTAAGGAAGAACTCCTCCATGAAATGGAATGATGAATGCCAAAAGGCCTTCCTTGCAATCAAAGTACAGCTAGTCAAAGCTCTTATTTTGGTACAACCCAGGGATGATGTTCCCCTGTTCATGTACTTATCCATAAGTGACAATGCCATGGGTTACATGCGGGGACAGAAAGACGATAGAAGCCAAGAGCGAGCTATCTACTACCTCAGCAAAAGATTCAGCAGCAATGACCACAAGTACACTCTGATTGAGAAGACTTATTGTGCTTTAGCATGGGCTTCCATGAAGTTACAGCATTCCCTCCATGGTCACACAACCCATCTCATATCCCGCGTGGATCCTCTCAAGTATGTGTTCAGTAAACCCATGCTGAACTGTCGACTGTTTAGATGGCAGTTGATCCTACAACAATTTGACATCGTCTACGTGCCGTAAAAGTCTATTAGAGGTCAAGGAATTGCGGATCAATTGGTCATCGCACCTTCAGGGGATTTCAAACCCTTGAAAACATACTTTCCAGAGGAAGGGGTAATGGCAATTCAGCAACACCATCAATACTATACACGCCAAACATGAAAGATGTATTTTGATGGAGCTGTAAATATGGAAGGTTTTGGGGCTGGAGCAATTCTAGTATCCGTTACAGGGGAGCAGCATCCCGTCGCCGTTAAATTGCAGTTTGCCAACACCAACAACACAGCTGAGTATGAAGGTTGTATCATGGGGCTAAAACTTGTCCGATCAATGGGCATTAGACAGTTACCTGTCTTTGGAGATTCTGAGTTGGTAATCAGATAAACCACAGTAATCTATCACACCAAAGGTCTACATTTGCTGCCTTACCATTGGTAGGTTCTACAGATGGCTTCGGAGTTTGAAGAAATATCCTTCCTCCACATTCCTCAGAATAGGAATGATTTTGCAGATGCACTAGCAACCTTGGCCTCCTTGATCAACATACATGATAAGGAAGACATGACAACCCTCACATTTGCCGAACAAAAGGCTCCAGCCTATGGGAATTATATTGGAGAAGTATCGAATGAGCTACCTCCCATCTAATACCCTTGGTATCAGCATATCAAGGAGTACTTGAAAGATGGATCTACACCTGCTGAGGCGAGCCCGATGAAAGAAGTTGGATCCATCGACTGGCTATGAAATGCTACCTGAGCGGGGATGCACTCTATAAACGAGATGCAGGATTAGGTTTTCTCAAATGTCTGGGTAAGGACCAAGCTCAGAGGCTCATAGATGAGATATATGGTGGAGTCTGTGGCCTGCACATGAGCGGCCCTCTACTTGTAAAGAAAATCCTCAGAACAGGGCATTACTGGCTCTCTCTTAAAGCTGATTGTGATGATCACGTCAAGAGATGTTATCAGTTCCAAATTCATAGGAATGCTATCCACGCCCCTCCGAGGAAGCTCCACAATATGAGTTCGCATTGGCCCTTCTCAATGTGGGGAATGGACGTGATTGGGCCCATCTGTTAGGTTTTGTGAAAATCAAAGTAGCAATCAAATTGCAAAATTAGCGGAAGCATAATAAAAATAAATTTTAAAATTTTTCACAAACCAATTACCCGGATCATCCTTTATGCATATTATTAATTAAACGAATAATAAGAAGTTATAAAATCATAACCTTGTAGAAACTAGCTTACTCAGGTACGAGTTCACCTCCTACTTCTCCGCGATCTCCTTGAATCTCCGGGTAGATTCCCTCCTTTGATCAGTGTAAGCCACCCAAGTGTATGACCTCTAGAGGTGATCCACTAAGGAAGAAGAATTTTCAAGAAGAATGGTGTATTGGCTCAAACCCTAGTTTTTCCTATCTCTATAGAAACGGGGTGTACTCTCCAACTCTTGGAATTACGTATATCTGATATCTGATATAAGACTCCTCTTATAAAGTTATCAGGTAACCCTATTTAACTAAAATAAGGTATTATTTATTTAATTAAACTCTTTTAATTAAATGGGCTCCCTAATCTTATTAAGGATAATTAATTAAACTCATTTAACTAATTTTCCCTCCTAATCCTATTAGGAATAAATGAGAGTACTTATATTAAATTAATTCCTAAACTCTTTTAGAAATTAAAATAATAATAATTGTAATAATATTAATAAGACTCCTCTTATTAATTTATATTTAATATTTCTAAAATATTAAATAATAAATATTAAGCTATTTAATTTATTCTATCACCATAGATTAAATTAAATATACTTAACATATTATTATGATTATGCCATTAACTTCTTAAATAATTATTCTTCCTTTTATGGTGTAACCCTTTAGGTTCTCCATATTAAACCGGTTGTGAATAAATCAATTAGAACAATTCTAATCTTATTTAAATAAATAAATTAAACGATTAATTTATTTAAATAAATATTATTTATTCTACAATAGGGATAAGCCTCCCTAGCGATCAACGACTTTCCAGATAATATAAATTTCAACATTAATCATAAAAGAACCTTTGAGTTAATAGTTACCGTACAATTCAATCCTTCCATCATACAATGTCCCAATTAAATATAAGACATTGAATTACTATCAAGTCTTATTTTATTTAATTATATGTATTTCGATTCCTAAATGCACAACTCCTAATGAATGCAAATTAAAAACTACTTTCTAATTTCATTCCACCTTGGCCAAGGATTCCTGGGTTGTCATTTATCGAATCACATAGGACATTTCTCTTCTTTTACTAAAAGTGGTAGATTCTTTATTGATCATTCATTACCTTCATATATAACTTATTACACCCAAGCATACCCTTTGATATACTCTAAGAGTCTTAAGGAATAAGTCAAAGTGTAATTCATTATATATAAGATACTATGATGATCTCAAGTCTAAGGATCATTTGTACTACTATCACTACAGGAATTCCTATTGACATGCAAGTAAAATTCCATTAGGTATTCCTTAGCGAGTCACGTTCAGTGAACTTATTCTCTAATAAGCACCTACATACTTGCTTTAGTGTCTCCACACAAATGATCATGAGATCAATCATCCTCATCCAATGAGTAAGCAACGTACGTACCAATCTATCCGGATTCACTAATTCCCTTTTTAGTAATCCATTGATTGGGAACATTTTAGTTTTAAGCTATCTAAGAATTTAGATCTTATTAGCATGATCTCATCATGATTCTAAAAGCATTGCTTAAAACTATGGGTTTATCACATATTATTAAAACAGCACCATGTAGATAATAAATGCCTTTAATAAATAATTCTTTTATTAATAAAAAAAATAAGATTGATTACAAAGTATATGCTTTATCATCATACATGATTGGCTTGTATGCATACTACTTTCAATCTCCCACTTGCACTAAAGCCAATCGCCGTGGTATCTCATACCCATCTTCTCTAAGTGATGATCAAACTGCTGTTATGTTAACACTTTAGTAAATGGATCTGCAATATTATCTTGAGAGTCCACACGCTCCACGGTGATGTCTCCTCTTTCAATGATCTCTCTGATCAAATGAAATCGCCGCAACACGTGTTTGGATTTCTGATGAGACCTTGGTTCCTTAGCCTGCACAACAGCTCCAGTGTTGTCACAGAATAAAGGCACTGGTCCTATAATGCTAGAAACCACACCAAGTTCGGTAATGAACTTCTTCATCCAAACAGCTTCCTTTGCAGCTTCACTTGCAGCTATGTACTCTACCTCTGTCACTGAATCAGGAACTGTTTGCTGTTTGGAACTCTTCCAACTCACTGCGCCACAGTTTAAGGTAAACACATACCCCGAAATTGATTTACTGTCATCTTGGTCTGTTTGAAAACTTGATTCTGTGAAGCTCTCTAGTTTCAATTCAGACCCACCGTAGACAAGAAATACATCCTTAGTTCTTCTTAAGTACTTTAGGATATTTTTCACTGCCTTCCAGTGTTCTTCTCCTGAATTCGACTGATATCTGCTTGTTACACTAAGTGCATGAGCGACATCTGGTCTAGTATATATCATACCATACATGATAGATTCTATTGCTAAAGCATAATGAATCTTACTCATACGGTCTCTCTCCTCAGGTGTCTTCGGGGCCTGTTTCTTGGAAAGATGTATTCCATGGCTCATCGGCATGAAACCTCTTTTGGAATCTTTCATGCTAAACCTCTTTAGCATCGAGTCAATGTACGTTCCTTGGGACAAGCCAAGCATCCTTTTAGATCTATCTCTATATGTAAGACCCCGACTTTTATGAAATAAAAGTATTCAATTTTTCTTATAATTACTATTCAGTAAATGGTTAAATTGATAAAAGTTTAAAGTTATGAGTGAAATATGATTTTTTTTCAAAATAAGCAAGTGGTTATAAAATAATCATTGTTGTCGGGGAATATTCGTTTGGTCGTGGAATATTCTTTCTGTCGGGGAATATTCGTACGACGGCGCAGCCATTTGTGGGCCCCATAACAGAATAACTGTCGGATGAAGAAAACGACAAATTTGAGTTTTTACAAATAACGGCGTAGTTGTTACCGTTAACACTGTTGGAATACCCGTTGGTTAAAATACAGTAATACGCGTTATTGCACAGTAGCACACGGTATTGCACAGTATTTTTAAAATTATTGATTCTTACGTAAGAAGGCACTACTCAATAATTGTTACAGTAATTACTGTTCAATATTTTACTTTATTGATTCAATAATTACTGCATTGATATTTTATATTATTTTTGTTTCAATAATTGTTGCTGCACAGTATTTTCTATTATCAGATCAATAATTCATATTATTTGAATAATATTATTAGATAACATTATTGGCAATGTCTAGAAAGTTCTGTCTAAGGAGAGGTTTGGTCATCTAATTGCGTGCCAGTAAGGAGAAATCCTTATTGGAAAGCCCCCTCTTTCCTGGGAACGGCCTGGTTGTCATAAATGTGATTCTGTAATATTATTTGTGAATAATTAATTATTGATTCATATGATAAGAAAATATTTATTTTATGTGGATATAAATGAGGGATATATTTTTGTGGTTAAAAAATGAAGGAGTTAATGTTGAGATTTTTATCCGTATTTTTGTCGGAATGGAGGTATTAAAAATCAGGGTTTTTGAGATATTTTGCGGGGGTTATAATTTTTAATCCGACCGTTGGATCGTGGTAATTTTTGGATATGTTATACATATATAAGTTGAGTATATGCCCACAAATTTTGAACCGTTAAAAATGAACGTATGATTTGTTATGAATTTTAAGAGGTGGCTGATTCAGAAATCAGGTTATAAATCATTTTTGGTGGAAAATTCTAGAATTGGTGGGCCCCACTTGTGGTTGGTGAAGAAATGTGCTGAATTATATTTCAAATGTGGTGAGTGGAAATAGTAGCAGGTAAAGCCATCAGGTTGCAGGTCAAACCTACCAAAATTTTCCTATAAATAGAGGGCTAAGTTAGAATTAAAAATCACACCAGAAACAAGTTTTCTCTCTTTCTCTCTCTATATTATGAAGCATATTTTGTGAGTTTTTAGATACTTGGTGAGTTGCTATTCATCAGTGCAAGTTTCCTTCAGCATCATATCCGATATCCAGTCAGAAGTACTGCTCTTTTGAGGTAAGGGATAGTAAGGGATTGTAAGGGATAGTAATGGATTTTAAGGGTTGTTATGATTTTCAGTTTCGTAATTTTTCTGATCTTCAAAAATTATGGAAAAATTTGAAATGATATTTTGATGAGTTTTATTGATTGTGTCCAAAAATAGTGATTTTTGGATGTATAGATTAAGAGTTATGAATTTTACGGGAAAAGACTATTTTAAAAGTAATCGCTTATAATTCCTTGTGGTTAACTCCAAAATTGATGAAATTTTTATTGGGAGTACATGTATATGATAGAAGTATACTCTGTAAATTTCAGAATTTTTAGACAAAAGTACAATTTTTGATAAATGTCTAAATATTCGGCTATTTTGGCCATATGAAAAATAGTAAATGACTTTTAAAAATTCTGAGAAAAATATATGTTCACTATGGGACTATATTATGCTAAATCCCAGAAAAGAAATATTTTTGGAACTGATTTGATATTTTTCATGAAAATGGTCTAGTTATGAGTAAATGAATTAAATATGTTTTGTGAAGAAAGAAAATTAGAAAATAGGATTTTATGGCTTGAGAATCCTATATGAGGTATATGCAGATTTTTGATGAGGGTTTTGGTTATTGATGATAAAATTGTAAGAGTTGGCATTTTATGATGATTAAATACATTAATTAGTAAAGTGTAAACAATTAAAATAAATTGTTTATAAATTTAAGTAATGTTATTCTTTCAATATCATTATACCGAAATATTGGTATGGATTTTATTGTGGAATTTCTATCTTTTGTATCGGGATTACTATTCATGAGTTACTATTCACGATTTACTATTCATGAGTTACGAATATTACTCTTGAGATTAAAACTATATGTTGATCATATTATTTTTATCATCATATATAACATTTTTATAACCCTGATGTTGAAATTCTCTTTCACTGGAGTGTAAAGATGGGTAGATTATTGGTATGATCATGACTAGGGTTCTCTTTGGCCTGTAGTGCAAAGTTGAATTGTGACTGGTATGATCATGACCATTGAATTTATAATTGAATATCTTAAGCTTAAGTGCAAAGGTGAATTGATCAACATGGTTATAATTATTGTTTATATAAATTCTGAAATGATTATATATTTCTTTGAGATATGAATATATTTGGCCTGTAGTGCAAATATGAATTGTTGATGAATATCTTTGGCATGTAGTGCAAAGATGGCCTGTTGATGAATATCTTTGGCCTGTAGTGCAAAGATGAACTGTTGTTGAATATCTTTGGCCCGTAGTGCAAAGATGGTTTGTTGATGAATATCTTTGGCCCGTAGTGCAAAGATGGATTTGTTAGTATGATTATAAACAGGAACTGTAATTTGGTATAACCATGATCTTTGTTGTTTCAGGTAAAGACAGGTGATGAAAATATTCTTCGTCCTGGGTGCGAAAAAAAATTTATAGTCACAATTATGATTATGAGTTATTCATATGATTGTGGAAAGGAACTGTTGAGTGATGTTACATGGATAAAATATTGTTGGTGGATTTTTAACATGGAGAAGATAATAGACTTTATAGTCTATTTGACTCTTCTAATGGATTGCATGTTCCGCTGCAACTATGGTTGAAATTTTTTATCATCTACCATATGTTCTAAATCTCTGATTTATTATTGATGAAGACTATTGATAATTTATTTATCTTTAGTCATGATATTCTTTACTGGGCTAGTTGTGCTCACCCTTCTGTTCACAATTCCTTTCAGGTAATAAGAGTGTAGCTGGGTCGAGCGGGGGTAACAAGGGAATAGAATGATGGTTATCATTTAGTAGTTATATTTGGTGAAGAAACCCAACGTTGGAAGGGTATTTTGTCACTATCATACAAGATGTCTAATGACATACAACCTCGTGTCATCATAGGACAGGGTTGTGCTCATCCACTTGCTGAGTATATCTATGGGCACTACCTATATAATCTTGGTGTTTGCTTGAAGTATAATTCTCAATTAGAGACAGTGGAGATAATGATAAGTCAAGAGAAGACTCACCATTGGGAAGAATATGATAGTAATCTTCTCATTTTTCTTTGGGGTCTATTGGGTCAACCAAGGATAATTCTGTGGCCATATGATATCTATCATAATCTAGATGCGTGGCCTCCCATGTACGAGGGTTTCCTTGAGCACTTCCCAAATATTCTAATTTCTAAAACAGTTTTTGACTATACCTTTATGTAAGGTGTTATTGTGAGGTGATGTCCACGGTTGGAACATGAGTCACATTTGGTATATATTTGTATCCAAACTCACAGCATATGTGTTGTTGTATTTTGCACGACAATTGTTGTAATAAAGTTGTAGTTGTTTTCTGTACCATGTATTTGACGACTCAGAATGGGTTGGATGGAATGGACCTATTTTGGGGTCGTTATACTATAGATCTTTATCCCAAAAATATAGGATGTTTCCCCCAAGTCCTTCATGGAGAAGTGTTTAGATAACCAGATTTTAATTAATTGTAGCATAGGAATATCATTCCGTATAAGTAATATATCATCAACATATAATACAAGGAATGAAACAGCGCTCCCACTAACCTTCTTGCACACACATGGTTCATCCTCATTTTTGATAAAATCAAACTCTTTGATTGTCTCACCAAAACAGATGTTCCACCTACGAGAAGCTTGCTTCAATCCATAAATGGATCGTTGTAGCTTATAAACTTGATTTGTTCCAACCTTTGAAATAAATCCCTCTGGTTGTGTCATATACACATCCTCCTCAAGTTTCCCATTGAGGAAGGTCGTTTTCATATCCATCTGCCATATTTCATAGTCATGGTAAGCTGCAATCGCAAGCAAAATCCAAATGGACTTGAGCATTGCTACTGGTGAGAAGGTCTCTACCTTGCCGTCTGCTCCAGTCTTTCCTTTAAAGACCCACTTACACCCAATAGGCTTAATGCCTTCAGGTGCTGAGACCAAAGTCCATACTTGGTTCTCATACATGGAGTCCATCTCAGATTTCATAGCTTCTTGCCACTTCTCTGAGTCTTTACTACTCATAGCATATTCGTAATTCAATGGATCATTATCATCTATGATGCGTACCTCATCGTCATCTTCTATGATAAGTCCATGCTTATCAGGTATCTTTGGTACTCGTTTAGATTTATGAATATGGTGTGGTACAGAAGGAATCTCTACTTGGACAGGTTCATCCATTTGATTTGTAGTGGTTTGTGGTTCTTGAATTTCTTCAAGATCTATTTTCCTCCCACTAACCCCTTCAAGGATAAACTCCTTTTCCAAGAAGGTAGCATGTTTGGCAACAAACACCTTTTGTTCAGTAGGATTGTAGAAATAATATCCTAAACTTTCTTTAGGATATCCCATAAAAGTGCACTTATCAGATCTTGTCTCAAGCTTATCATTCTGAAACTTTTTCACATAAACTGGACATCCCCAAATCTTAACATGCTTAAGACTAGGCTTCCTCCCTATCCACATCTCATATGGAGTCTTAGGGATGGATTTCAAGGGAACCTTATTTAGTAGATATGTAGCCGCTTCTAGGGCATATTCCCATAATGACACCGGAAGATCGGTAAAACTCATCATGGAACGAACCATGTCCAACAGTATTCGATTTCTCCTTTCAGACACACCATTTAGCTGTGGCGTCCCTGGTGGAGTCCATTGTGATATTATACCATTTTCTTTAAGACAATTGAGAAACTCACTGCTTAAGTATTCACCACCTCGATCTGATCGAAGAATCTTAATACTTTTGCCCGTTTGTTTCTCTACTTCACTTCTGACCTCTTTGAACTTTTCAAATGATTCAGATTTGTATTTCATTAAATACACATATCCAAATCTTGAGTGATCAACAGTGAATGTAATAAAATAAGAATACCCTCCCCGTGCATTTGTTGTCATAGGTCCACATACATCCGTGTGTACCAACGCTAACAACTCTGTAACTCTTTCTCTTTTTCCACTAAAAGGAGATTTAGTTATTCTTTCCATGAGATAAGATTTACAAGTTGGATATGATTCATAATCTGATAGCTCTAGGAGCCCATCTTTATGCAACTTGGATAATCTTGTTTCATTAATATGACCCAGTCTACAATGCCACATATAGGTATAATTAACATCATCTCTTTTTCTTTTCTTAGTTTGTTCAATTTGAAGCATATTTTCACGCAAGTCAAGAATGTAAAGTCCATTTCGTAAATTACCAACACCATATAAAACATTATTATTATAAATAGAACAACTATTGTTCTTTATTATAATGTAAAAACCATCCATATCCAATACTGATATTGAAATAATGTTTCTAATAAGTGACCGAACAAAATAATAATTATTTAAACTAATGGATTTGCTCGTAGGCAGTGCTAAACAATAAGTCCCTACAGCTAATGCAGCAACCTTTGCTCCATTTCCCACTCATAGGATGACCTCATCCTTGCTCAACTTTCTACTTCTGACCAGTCCCTGCATATTATTACATATGTGAGAACCATAGCCGGTATCCAATACCCAAGTAGAAGATTGACTTTCAGACAAATTAATTTCAATTATAAACAAACCTTGATTAGGATTTAAAGCTTCTCTAAGCTTTTTCTGCTTTTGTTCTGCAAGATAATCCTTGCAGTTCCTCTTTCAGTGGCCCGACATGTTACAATGGAAGCAAATTCCTTTGCTAGCTGGATCAGGTTTCTTTTGATCCTTCACTTTCGCCTTTCCTTTAGCCTTCTTGGATTTCTTATTTTCAGAAGATACCTTGGGCCTCTTCCTTTTCTTTGAAGAAACATCCACCAGTAAGACATGGTTCTTCTTAGATGGTAAGTGACCATTAGCAGTTTTCAACATGTTAAGTAATTCAAGCAAGCTGACATCTAACTTATTCATGTGAAAATTCACAACAAATTGTGAGAAGGTGTCTGAGAGTAAATGCAAAACTAAATCTTGACTCAACTCCCCATCCATGACGAACCCAAGCTGTCCAAGACGTTCAATCAGATTAATCATCTTTAAGACACGAGTCTCAACAGTAGTGCCCTCGGTCATCCGAGATCGGAAGAGCTCTTTATATATTTCATATCTAGCAGTCCTACTTTGCTCATCATACAACTCTTGAAGGTGCAATAGCATAGTAGGAGCATCCATGGTTTCATGCTGACGCTGAAGCTCGTTACTCATGGATGCGAGCATGATGCATTGAGCCACAGATGCATCACCTTGCCACTGTTTAAAAGTAGCAATCTCTTCCTCAGAGGCTGTCTCTGCAACTTTTGCAGGTACGGGCGAATTTAGGACATAAGAAATCTTTTCAGCAGTGAGAACAATTCTCAAATTCCTTAACCAGTCCGCGTAATTCGGTCCGGTCAGTTTATTAGCATCAAGTATGCTACGCAGTGAAATTAGTGAATGTGACATTTTCAAAATTTTACATGTAAAAAGACAATATTTTAGCAAACATTCATTTAATTAATTACCAAAATAAATTAGGTCTTATTTTATATTGGTATCTCCCACTATTTTTTTTAAACTATATTATCCTCATGAATATAGTTCGGCAATATCTAATTAAAGATTTGCTAGTGAGAATAAGGATCTCATTTCAAATGTATATAGCCTTGTGTGTGCACAATAAACTATATATAAATAAATTGGTAGACAACTCTTGTCAATTACATCATCATGTAACTCCTTATATTTTGCCTCTTAAATCATAATGGTCAAGTGTGTGCACATCCGAACTAAAATAATTTAAGTTAAGTCATACCCAGCATTTCTATATAAGTGAAGAGAAAACTACAGCCCTTGTGTATGCACAACAAAGCAGTAATGTTCAATTCCTTATAAACATCAAATGTAATAAAAATAACATCTCAAATATTTAATACTCGCCTTGTGTGTGCACAACAAACTCATATTAAATATTCAATGCTCTATTATTTTTATCATGCTGGAAGGCGACGTTCGATATTCTAAATATCTTTGAACGTTACAACTTAATATAATAAAAACTTTGAGAGGTTTGTTTTTATTAGTCTCATCTTGTTTAGGGCGTATGCAAATATATATATAAAATACACGCCATATTATTAAACATGCGAAGCATGTTTGCATAATATATAATATATATAATACTTGCATGCACATATAGAATACTATATTCTACCCGGAATGATTATGAACTTTTATTCTAGTTTGATTCACTAGAGCCACCAGGTGAACCAAAAGGTCAAACCCTAGGGTGCAAGAATAAACATTTAAATATAACTATTACATTTAAACCCGGGCTCCATTACAAACGGGTCTTCAAGCGGTCCTTGCTCTTTGATCTCTAGTTCTTCGAAAAAATTATAACTAATCCTATTACATTAAACTATTTAATTTAAATAGAAACCTTGATCAGCAGTCAAGGAAAAGTACATAGGAGAGAGATAGAATTTACATCAAGAAGAAAATCAGAAAAAACAAGGTGCGCAGACCCCATTTAATAAAACCCATTCATTCAGACATCCAAACAAAATAAATCTAATCACATTGGTCAATAGTCCATAATCAATCCCATTTATTATCATACATATCATCATATGTATCAATAAATAAAATCATTCCATATATATTTGAATATCATTTAAAGGGCAATTTTATGTTGCATGAAATCCAATTTCAAGATTAAAATAAACTCTTTATTTTAATTATAAAATTATTAAAATATTTATATTTATAAATGACTTCTGCGCCCCTCTGTAACTAATCATGTAAATATGATAATATATATTAACATGAATTGTATTACCTGGTTAACGTGCCAACTTGATTATCCTGCTAACAAGAGGATATCCATTTTCTTTAATTTTTTAAAATAGGCCACACCGGATATATATATATATATATATATATATATATATATATATATATATATATATATATATATATATATATATATATATATATAACATGATCCGTAATTAGGAGTATGTACAGGATTAATAAACTAAATCAGCCACGTTGGATAAAACCAGCCGCAAATCACGAAGGAAAAAATAAATAAATAACACAGCGAAATCAACAGTTCTATTTTTTATGAAAAAAAATTGGAAATTGATTTCGGCCCTCTTTTTTTCATAAAATAATAATTTAATATAACAAATTGTGCCAAACAGCATTATATATAGCAGGAAAAAATCTATTTTGATAACTTCCCTTTTAGTTATGCCTTGTTGCTTGCTTGATATTTGCCTTTTTCTTCAGGGCTTGTGATCTTGATGTATTATGAATTCCTCCTTAATGGATGGACATTGAGTTGTCTTAGGATATTTTAGAATGGATCGTTGATCTGTATGTTTCCTTACCATCTTTGGTGTCTTGGGACTAGTTTCTGTATGGAGATGTGGAGAGAAGTGTGACTTTCCTCTCTAAGATCGACCACACCACAGATGGTCACCAGTACTCCTATTCAAGAGGAGCCTAGCTAGTTCCATCTCTTATGGATTGGTGTTTTTCTTTGAGGAACAACCACAGCTTAGATGGTCGTCGATCCTCCCATTTAGGGGGAGGTCAGGTAGTTCCATCCCTTTGGTCTGAAGCCGATGAAATGTGATGGATTAAAGGTTGATCCCATATATGTATGAGTATGTATTTAGAATAATTTATTGGCACAATTTGTTATATTAAATTATTATTTTATGAAAAAAAGAGGGCCGAAATCAATTTCCAATTTTTTTTCATAAAAAATAGAACTGTTGATTTCGCTGTGTTATTTATTTATTTTTTCCTTCGTGATTTGCGGCTGGTTTTATCCAACGTGGCTGATTTAGTTTATTAATCCTGTACATACTCCTAATTACGGATCATGTTATATATATATATAATAAACCTTTAATCCATCACATTTCATCGGCTTCAGACCAAAGGGATGGAACTACCTGACCTCCCCCTAAACGGGAGGATCGACGACCACCTAAGCTGTGGTTGTTCCTCAAAGAAAAACACCAATCCATAAGAGATGGAACTAGATAGGCTCCTCTTGAATAGGAGTACTGGTGACCATCTGTGGTGTGGTCGATCTTAGAGAGGAAAGTCACACTTCTCTCCACATCTCCATACAGAAACTAGTCCCAAGACACCAAAGATGGTAAGGAAACACACAGATCAACGATCCATTCTAAAATATCCTGAGACAACTCAATGTCCATCCATTAAGGAGGAATTCATAATACATCAAGATCACAAGCCCTGAAGAAAAAGGCAAATATCAAGCAAGCAACAAGGCATAACTAAAAGGGAAGTTATCAAAATAGATTTTTTCCTGCTATATATAATGCTATTTGATATATACAATATGAACTGTACATGACAAAATGGCTAAGCTAGTCTGTGCAGGAAAATACAACCTCATCTAAAAATCAGTGTATATCCGAGCTATCAAGCCCAACATGGCATCTCTCTCAGAAGAAGGAGGTAACGATGTGGTCTCCTGCACAAGAGAATCCACACGAGCTAATATATCTACAGCCATCTGCATGGTGACGCAGTGCTCATCAATATATGTACTCATCTCTACGATCATGCCAGTAGTAAGGAACCTCACTGTGGTACTATCTATTATGGCTACATCCCGAGCAGATATAGCGCCATCCCGCTAAACTATCACAGCATCTCTGGCTGATCTGGCCTCATCTTGCTCCTCAATAGTGGCATCTCTATGTGCTAATGCCTCGTCTCTCTCTACTAGAGCGGCGTCTCTCCTATCAAGAGCTGTCAACATCAGGGCTTTAGCCTGATCCCTCTCAAACGTCATCAGATGAAGACTCTACTCAAAATACTGTGCTGAATGCTGGATCACGACAGTGCTAGTACTAGGAGAATCTAAAAGAGCTGCTGGCAACCCAGTAAATGGCTCCTCCTCGGTGGGAGAATCAATGTCCTCCATGGGTTCCCCATCATCTGAATCAATACTCGGCACTGTGGATACTGCCACAGCCACTGAAGTCTCTGTCTCCATCCACGCAGAATACTCTGGTGAACAGCCCGGATGGCTAACAAAAAAAGTAGCTATCTCATGCTGATCCCAACAAGCATACACCCGGGATCGGTCCTCTGCTGACAAGTGGCAAGAAGCTAAACGCTGACCTAAGGCCCCATCAAAAGGATGAAAGTCCTGGAACTGGTCAAACTGTGACATCACGGCCAGTGGGTGGTAGGTAGTCATGCCCCTCAAACCAGCCAGAGGGAGATAATCCATGTCAAGAGCGTGAGTAATGAAGCTATAGGGTGAGCTGAGCCCTGAACATGGCAAGATGCCAAACAGATGTCTAATCCCTGCTAAGAAGACCGACCAAGACATAGCATTTGTACACTCTGATGGCTGAAAGGAGTAAGACATAGCTATATCATGGTTAAAGCAGTACCCATGTCGGTGGAAAGTGCCAATCGATCTTAAGTGTGACATAAATCACATGTATAACATGACCGAACTGCCTGTAAATACCCCTGCAGGGTAGGTGCTGCAAAATGTGGCCGACTACAACGTCTCCGCCAAGATCATCAGAATGATGGTATGACCCTCCCTGTGAGCTCTCACTGCCATAATAACACCGATGTTCAGCTCATCCATATACCGTGGTATGTACACATACACCACTATGCACATCACAAATACATCTACTCTGGCCAAATGCCACTGATCCTCTGGTGTGGGAAATCCCCATAATATCATGTATAGCTGTCCGATGAGCCAAACCTATCTATCAGGAAACGCTGGGATAATACATGACCAGATGTAATCTCATCCTCTACTACTCTACGCCGTAACCCGGTGAGGGTGATGAACTGCTGACGCATATCTCTAACAGCCATATGAGCGCAAGGTCTGTTCAAGGGCAAAGCTGTCAATCGCTCGTACTCCTCTAAGGTAGGAGTCAACTCCTGGGCGCTAAACCGAAAAACATGTCTCTCCGATATCTAATGCTCCAACATACCCTCTACAAAACCTACGGGAACCTGAAACATCAGGAAGGTCATAGAATGCTGTAATAACTTATCTACGGTCACCCTATCTAAGGGTGACATACTATCATACCTGGATCTCAGAAGGGATGCCACTCATAGGCCCAAAACTGCCAACATAAAGGCAAAAACACCTGCTGTCAGTGAATACTCTTAACCTATACATGGGAAATCAAAAGAGAAATACTCACCAGCAGAAATGGGTAAAATCTTAGCCAAGCCTCTGTCAAGCCCTGCGAATGCATCCGCATTCCTCTGAGGAAATACACAAAGGTGTAGGAACCCCAATCATGCTCTCCAATACGGTCCACCTCCCGCGTGGCGCTGATCAAAGAGAATGACACTGTAGGAGAGTTATCTACTATGAAACAACCCCTGAACCAGGAACAATAGCCGAAGAATGTGATCCCTAACTCTTACATCAGCGGGTATGGGCTCACTCAACAGCCCACTCATAGCATCTACGCTCAAAGGACCCATACGAACGATCCTGCCTTTGAGCGCCTCAGCCGGGACTCCCAACAAGGATCTGACGGTAGTTGGGGTAATATTTGCCGTACATGGCACTAGCGCCCCGTCAAACTCTATACCGGTTATAAATCGCTAATCCATCGGCGTCATCATCACCTCACAGTCCAACAAATGGAGAGACTGAGTTTGGTGAAACCAACTCTCAGACAATGCCCTGAGGTAACCCCAGGGCCAACGGCGGGGAAGAATGGAAAAGAACGCCCCAAAGCCCCAATCATGCACTATACCTCGGTAATCTAGATGCAGAACCTGATACAGGGAGTGTATGTTGGACCAGTTCCCTTGAGGCTGTGTAAAGCCGGGGACCTACATCACATGTAAATCAATATCAAAATCATTGCTCCTACTCAATAGGAAAAAGGAAGATCAAATCCAGCTTTTACCTCATTTGCATGCAAGAAAACTGAGGGGTGGCGACTCAAATCACCCAGAAGATCTGGGATAGCCACCTGAATGCCTGGGCAATCCCTACGGGGAATATGAGTAGTAAGAGCTGGAGCCGCTACCGGTACATCCTCCTCCTCGTCCCCGACGTCCGGCACATCAACCTGAACATGACGTATCACCGCCAGACGACGAGGCTATCTAACTGAATGGGGTCGAGACACTTCAGAAGCCCTCCTTCGTACACCAGAAGTGGTCCTACGGGAACTACTCGGCTGATCCAGATCCATAATATATGGACAGCAAGTCTCCAAATCACCTTAGAAAGGGTGTGGTATTTTCTAACCTGGAGCTTTTCAAAATACATTTAATGACTATATGCATGCATGAATTATTTTAACATACGCCTATAGTAGAGTTAAAAATGCATACCCAATGCCTACATTTTGAAAAATTTTGCCATAGTTTTCTCTACAAATAGAACTATCCACATGCACATAGGCATGACTAGGTGGCCATTCAGTAGCACACCTGCCCACAATTATATTCATACTATTTACATTAAAAAGTCAAAATCATCAATCCATAAGGGTAGCCTAACTACCAGGATTACTTTAATTTATTACCTTTTCTCATTTATCCTCAAATAGGATTCTTAAATAGCAGAAAAAAAGGTGCCAATTTGACTGTTTCAAAAGTCAAATATTTTTACATCATTATGTTCAGCACGGTTTAATACTAACATTTACTATGTTGAATATTTTTTATCAAGTCATATGATCATGCAGATCCACTACTATGTGTTTAAACACATTTCATATAAAAAGTCATTTTCCAACAGATAAAAACTAGAAAAAAAGAGATGCATACGTTACCAAGACAGTGTAGAACACTTGTATGGTGATAGAATTTGCAGAAAGACGCCCGAACTCAGCAGATCTGAAGAAGAGCTCTCAGATTTCCTTCACAGCGCAGCTTGAAAATGACTTGTGAAAACAACCAGTCAATTTAAGGACATCCACGGTTAGCCGCAAGTCCACCTGCGGCTACTACAGGTGTACCTGCGGCTCCCCTACATGGGTCCCACCCATCTGGCTCGGTCCAGTTAGAGTTACAAAGGAGTTCTCACAAGCTGAAAAAGCCAAATCAGGGATAAAAACGCTACGCGATTGAGCAGAATAGCCTGAAATCCTGGTTTTCCTGGGCCCGACTGTGGCTTTCATATCATTCATTGGTATTCGCCCAAACACAGGGTATACTATACTGATGATCTTAGCAGTTGCAGATCATATTCGATAATACCGCACAAAGGTCCAATGCCATCAGTTTGGGGTCGTCATTCTCAAGCAGATCCCCGGCGGGGGTATCATGCCTTTACTTCCGTTGATGTACATCCCCAGTGGGGGCATCATGCATTCTCAAGCACACATCCCCGGCGGGGGTATCACGCATTTATATGTGGCGAAGCATACATCCCTAGCGGGGGTATCATGCGTTTAAATGTGGCGAAGCACACATCCCCGGTGGGGGTATCACGCATTGTCATCTGTTGATCATTATAGATCCCCGACGGGGGTATCACGCATTTGCATCCGTTGATGCACATATCAACGAAAGTCAAGCAACCTCGACATCACTTCAGCCGTTGGCATGTAAATCTAACAAAGCGTCGGAAGCCATCCGATGATTTCATTAGTTGATGCATACGTTAACCAAGGTCAAGCAGCCTTGGAATTTATCCCCAACAGGGATTTCATCCGTTGATGTACATTTCAGCGAAGGTCAGGTAACCCTAACAATCACAGGCTGTTGGCAGTCACTCCAATAGAGCATCCTCATCGGGAAGGACCGATGATGGAATATGTTATGCATATCCTCAAAGACATCCCCACAGAATCTCTTGTACATGAGAGATACATCTGATCCCGGTAGAAGCTAAGGGGAGCCGACCATCATTCCACCATGTTGGAGAACGATCCAACAAACCACATACATTTGCATCATGCTGCTGTACATTGCATCATAATTATCTTGTTGCATTTCAAGTGTCTAGTATTCTTTATCCTATCCATGACATTGCATTGCATGAATATGATAAAAAGGGGCATTTGTAGACACTCGAAATTTTCTGCATACCTGTCACTAACATTGAAGGAGGGCAAAATCGTCTTTCAGAGATAACCCTGGAAGACAGCTCAGTTCAATCCCAGAGATAACCCTGAGATACTCAGTATTACAATCTTGGAGATAACCCCGAGACATCCAGCTCAGACTCGGATACTGCCGAAAGTTTCAACCTTAACCCCGAAAACAACACCAGGAGTTTCAGTTTCAACCTCGGGGATAACCCCGAGGAATGCAGTTCAAATACCAGAAATCACACCGGAGAAGGCCATGCCATCTTAGAGATTACCCCGAGATACTCAGTTTCAGCCCCAGAAACAACACAAGGAAAGACATCGTCAACCTCGGAGATAACCCCGAGGCATGTAGTTACAGTTTCGGAGATAACCCCTGAAATGCTTGTTTCATATCCATGCAAACAGCTTCAGAACACTCGGCCAAAACCCCGAGATAGTCAGTCTCAACCCCGAAAACAACACCGGGAAAGACATCGTCAACCTCAGAAATGCTTGTTTTAAATCCATGCAAATAGCTTCAGAACACTAGACAAAAGCCCCGAGGCTCTCATTCCACAAGATCGGAGATAACCCTGAGAAGTCTGGCATATCTCAAAAATAACCCTGAGGACGTTCAACACCTGTAGCAGTCCAATCTCAACGATAACCCTGAGCAACGATCGCTAACACAGCTCAAACCGGAGATAACCTTGGTGAAGGGCAGGACCGTTATTTTTCCATCCTAATGCCACATCACGTTGTCTCAATAACAACATACATACATTCTACACAGTAATATCCTACAAGAACCAAGGAGCGCCAATCCTGAGTGACTACTGCACATGACAGCACACCGGATAGAATTAGAAGCTTAAAGACCAAGGGCATAGTCCCGTCTTCCTGACTTCGTACAACCTCTAATCCCATGTCATTGTATAGCTCTCGACAACAGTATGCAGAAAATGGTCTTATACACCTCGATCGGATGCCTGAATTGAAGTTTTGAAAGTTTGAGCGGACATCACGTTGTACGCGTGTACGTACTTCGAGATGGTGGGACCCGCAGAACTTGGGGCACCCCGGGCAGCCGCAGGTGCACCTGCGGCTCCCCCCTCTATAAATAGAGGGCTTGGGGCAGCCATTTTACAAAAAAAAGGCGAGGAAGCCCTGTCCAATTTGCTCTGTACACACTATAAATTAAATGTTTTCTCATTTTAAACACTTATGAGCTTATATATTGCTATATTTTTACCTGTGGGAGCCGAGCGTTCATCCCTTTATAGCTATTGAAGTCTTCTTTGGCAGTCCACTGTAAGCCTTCTTACACTTTCTAAAGCCTTTCTCCACTACTGTGCACGCACAGTTCTTCACATTGAGAGTCGTGTAGCGTGTGTATGCCCGGACTTCAGTCTGTGGCTTTTATTTCTTTTTGTATATTATATATATATATATATATATATATATATATATATATATATATGTATGTATGTATGTATGTATATACTTATATATATGGACTAACATTATCGAGTTATGCCTCGATTGAGCCTGGATTTACATCTTGAGCATATATTTGCTTTTATATATATATATATATATATATATATATATATTTCTATCAGGCCTTGAGTTTACTTCGTGGCCTTTTACTGCTTTATTTACATTTCGTCATGCCTGGAGTTTACTTCGTGGCGGTTGATCGTTTCTACTGCTTTCGTTACATTTCGTCCCGCCTGGAATTTACTTCAAGGCGGTAGATCGTTTTATTGCTTTATTTACATTTACAATCCCCCATGGAGGTGCTTCGTGGTGGTTGATTATCTTCACACACACACACACACACACACACACATATATACATATATATATATATACCGCTTTTATATATTTACATTTCTGATCCCCCGTGGAGGTGCTTCGTGGGGGTTGATCATATCTCTTTATATATATTTACCGCTTTTATATATTTACATTTCTGATCCCCCATGGAGGTGCTTCGTGGTGGTTGATTATGTCTGTATATATATATATTTACAACTTTTATATATATAACTGCTTACAGTTTTCATATAAATTGTGGCATCATGTGAGCCTAGGAATCATGTGATCACAGATTCAGTCTACTGAATCTAGATTCGGTTCCCGTGATGGACATTTTCAGCTGTAAGCAGCTTGTAAATTATGCACAGTGTTCAAATTTCCTTAGATGGCTCTCATGCCCATAAGGAGTTCAGCATTGCTTTGTACATTATTTCTCGAAGATACTTCGCATTTCGAAAATAAAAGCAATCCAGCCGAACATTTAATAAAATGGAAGTATCAAAGGCCTCAATTACTATTGAGCACAAGAGTTTGAAAAAACCTCTTTTTACAAAACATCACTGCTATATCTTGTTTAAAACTGAATTTTTACACAAATTCAAACCCTTTGAATATAGATGAAAACGAGGTATAGCACTACTTCTAAATAACAGCACATTGACCCACACACACACACATTCATATAACAGTTTCTTGAAAAGTGGAGGTAACCGTGGCAACACGGATGTCGGGGGGTGCCTAACACCTTCCCTCTGCATAAGAAAGTCCCCAAACCCTAATGAATCTCGGTTTAACAGACCCGTTTAGCAGTGTCACATCACTGGGTCAATGTGCAAACCTTTTCTCGGTTGTGTTGGTACAACCATTTAAAAAACCAACTGGCGACTCTAACAGTTAAATCGTTGACATACAAATATCGGACCTTTTCACAACTTGTTTTTTCAAACAAATATCACCTAACATAAGAACACCAAAGAACAAGAACAGAAAAGGGACAAATAAAATCCCGACGTCGACGCCCCAAGTCTTAACATGCTTATGATTTGGTTTCCTTCCTATCCATAATTCATATGGGGTCTTAAGGACTGATTTGGTAGGTACCTTATTAAGTAGGTATGCAGCCGATTCTAGGGAATATTCCTAGAAGGAAACTGGGAGGTCGATAAAGCTCATCACAGATCGAACCATGTCCAACAATGTTCGATTTCTCCTTTCAGATACACCATTCATCTGTGGCGTCCCTGGTGGAGTCCATTATGAGACTATACCATTTTCTTTGAGATAATTGAGAAACTCACCGCTTAAGTATTCACAACCTCGATCTGATCGAAGAATCTTAATACTTTTTCTAGTTTATTTCTCTACTTCACTTCTGAACTCTTTGAACTTTTCAAATGATTCAGATTTGTATTTCATTAAATACACATACCCAAATCTTGAGTGAACGTCAGTGAATGTAATAAAATAAGAATACCCTCCTCGTGCATTCGTTATCATAGGTCCACATACATCTGTGTGTACCAACGCAAATAACTCTATAACTCTTTCTCCTTTTCCACTAAAAGGAGATTTAGTCATTTTTCCCATGAGACAATATTCACATGTTGGATATGATTCATAATCTGATAGCTCTAGGAGTCCATCTTTATACAACTTGGATAATCTTGTTTCATTAATATGACCAAGTCTACAGTGCCACATATAGGTACAATTAATATCATCTCTTTTCCTTGATTAGGATTCTAAGCTTCTCCAAGCTTCTTCTGCTTTTGTTCCGCAAGATAATCCTTGTAGTTCCTCTTTTGGTGACCCGGCTTGTTACAACGGAAGCAAATTCCTTTGCTAGCTGAATCAGTTTTCTTTTGATCCTTCACTTTCGCCTAACCCTTAACTTTCTTGGATTTTTTTCTTTTCAAATGATACCTTAGGCCTCTTCCTTTTCTTGGAAGAATCATCCATCATTAATACATGGTCCTTCTTGGATGGGAAGTGACCTTCAGCAGTTTTCAACATGTTAAGTAATTCAGGCAAGCTGACATCTAACTTATTTATGTAAAAATTCACAACAAATTGTGAGAAGGTGTCTAGGAGTGACTGCAAAACTAAATCTTGACTCAACTCCCCATCCATGACGAACCCAAGCTATCCAAGATGTTTAATCATGTTCAAAGGCATGAGTCTCAACGGTAGTACCCTCGGTCATCCGAGATCGGAAGAGTTCCTTAGATATTTCATATCTAGCATTCCTACTTTGCTCACCATACAGCTCTTGCAGGTGCAATAATATAGTAGGAGCATCCATGGTTTTATGTTGACATTGAAGCTCGTTACTCATGGATGCGAGTATGATGCATTGAGCTACAGATGCATCATCTTGCCACTTTTTAAAAGTAGCAATCTCTTCCTCAGAGGTTGTCTTTGCAACATTTGCAGGTACGGGCGAATTTAGGACATAAGAAATCTTTTCAGTAGTGAGAACAATTTTTAGATTCCTTAACCAGTCCGTGTAATTCGGTCTGATCAGTTTGTTAGCATCAAGTATGCTACGCAATGAAATTAGTGAGTGTGCCATTTTCAAATTTCTGCATGGGAAAAGATAATATTTTAGCAAATATTTACTTAATTAATTACCAAAATAAATTAGGTCTTATTTTAAATCGGTATCTCCTACTATTTTCTTCAAACTATATTACCCTCATTATATAATTCGACAATATCTAATTAAAGATTAGCTAGTGAGAACACGAATCCCATTTCAAATGTATATAGCCTTGTGTGTGCACAATAAACTATATATAAATAAATAGGTAGACAACTCTTGTCAATTGCATCATCATGTAACTCCATATATTTGGCCTCTTAAATCATAATGGTCAAGTGTGTGCACATCCGAACAAAGATGATTTAAGTTAAGTCATACCCAGCATTTCTATATAAATGAAGAGAAAAATATAGCCCTTGTGTGTGCACAACAAAATGGTAATGTTCAATTCCTTATAAACATTATATGTAATAAAAACAACATCTCAAATATTTAATACTCTCCTTGTGTATGCACAACAAACTCATATTAAATATTCAATGCTCTATTGTTTTTATCATGTTAGAAGGCGACGTTCGATATTCCAAATATCCTTGAACGTTACAACTTAATATAATTTCATTGAGAGGTTTGTTATTATTAGTCTCATCTTGTTTAGCGCGCATATATATATATATATATATATATATATATATATATATATATATATATATATATAATACGCGTCATATTATTAAACATGCTAAACATGTTTGAATACCATTTGGGGCGGAAGCAGATATCTAGAGTGAGATATATAAGAAGAAGAACAGATGCGCATACAAACATAGTTATTTTAGTAAAATAGTACTTTTATTGATAACTGAAAATTGAAATGAAAACTATTTACAAGCGCAAGAAAATAAAAATGACTTACAAATAACTTAGAACATTTGAGAAATTAAAGGGGTAGAGGAAGGCTAAAGGGTAAGAACCTAAAGATTTGTCAGAGAAGGAACTCTGAGTCTTTCTAAAGCTCCAAAAAAAAACCCTCCCTAACTGAAAGAGTTATGAATCCTTTTATAGATCAAGGATAGAACTATTACGTGGTGACTATTACATTAACCAAAGTAAAAGTACAAAGTAAGAAACATATTACATTTACTAAAGTAAAGTAAAAGTAAAGGTAAAGTGAAAGTCTACTTTCGGTGGAAAAGTAGATGTCTTCTTTTGACTTAGAGCTGTAATGGGCAGCAAGTGGAGCCCAATGCATGTGACTGTAATGCTTTCGGTGGAAAAACAGGAAAACCTTTTAACTATAGCTGCTGGAGCAGGTGCCGGTGACTGAGACGTCAGGCAAATAGGTCCTGAGCGTCTTGAAGGCTAATAGTGCCATAGGGGTCACTATTGTCTTCTTCTTCTACTTCTTCTTCTTCTTCTTCTTCTTCATTCTGACTGGAGTGATGAGAAGAAGCAGATTCTGATGACTCTTTATGTAACTGGTCGATGCGATGATGTATGGCATCAGCAAGGAGTTTTAATTGTCCTGTTGAGTAACTTTGGACATTAGTAATATCAATAGGTTCAGGGGGAATCGATGAACTAACTTTTGATTTACTGGATGATCCTTTTTCTGGGATCGGAGTAACTGGAATGGTAGGGATAGGAGACAAAGGAAATTCCTTCTAAACTTGACCTATTATCCTATCGACACCGGATTTATCCCACCATTTAATGTAAAAACGGCGAGAGACATAAGAAATAGGAGAGGAAATAGTCCGTGACGATGACGAAGACGTCGTAGACTGAAACACTGTGACCTCAATTGGCGAAAGAATTTCATATTGCCATTTGAGAATCCAAGGAATTTTATATTTACTGATAAATTGAAGAATGACTGAAATTCCTTCATATTTTGGATTGTATTTACCATGATTACTGAAGTGATGGAGTTGTGCTTTGAGGGGGTCAGGAAGAATCTCATAACACAGGCCTAACCTAGTCCAACAAAGGGAAAACCACATGGGGAATTGACTCTTGAACTTGTGGTTGAACTGTAAAAACCACGAATGACTATGATCTTCATTTTGGTGAAGAAGAATTTTATTCCAAGCCTCAATATAATCAAAATAGCAATATGAACTAGACTAATTAGAGAGAGACCGGAGACTAGAAGGATGACTTCCCCATTCTGAGAAGTTGATTATATGTTTAATGTAAAGTGAATGATAAAGAAGTTTGGACTTATCATCATTTGCAAAAATAGGCTTAATGAATACTATTTCAAAGAGGATGTCCTTATAATACGCAAGGGATTTATAAGGAGCCCAAGGAAGGAAATGCCAGTCAGTGGGAAAATACTGAGCGGCGAGCTTAACTGGATCATCTTTTGGTTTCATGAATGGCTCAATATGGAATAAGTGCTGATCATATTTAACTTGATACTCTAACGCTGGGTGACTGGGTTTTGATGAGGTTTCCCTCGTTTGATTAGCAAAGGGATCAATTGGTGTGGGCTGACTAGCGAGAACTGATGAATAGCTCTTGGGGACAGTCCCAAGAACCTGGAATCTATTAACTACATTTGGCTTAGGAACTGGGTTTACTGGGTGAGGAACCAGGGTTCCCTTTAACTGATTAATTGGGCCAGAGGGGCGGCCCTGTCCACGGGAGGAAGAACCTCCACGCACACTCATTATGATGCAACAGTACCTGTATTAATGAATTCACGAGTAAGGAAATTTGGGATTTAATTCTGACTTCCTTTAATATACTCAATATCAAACTCAAAAATGCTTAAGAGAGCTTGCCATCTAGCGAATGAATGCTTAGAGGTGACGTTCTCAACGTCCTTTTCAAGAATAAATTTTGATGGTTTACAATCTATTCTAACAGGGAACTTTTGATTCAATAAGTCAAGCTGAAATTTATTAATACATAAAACTAAAGATAAAATTTCTTTTTTAATAGTACTGTAATTTAACTGCGTAGTATTCCATGCGCCAGAATGGAAACGAACAATTTGTTTAGGCGAAGTAGGAGTTAACTTTTGTTTGAGGATACCTCCAAATCCAATTTCTGAGGAATCAGTTTCGACTATTTTGAATACTGAATCATTTGAAATGCCAAGGCAAGGCAAAACCTTAACATATTTTTTGACTTGTTGGACGACAGAAGTATGAACGTCAGTCCAAGGAGGGGGATTACTATGTAAATGCTAAAATAGTGGTTTACAAATCTTCATGAGATTCTGGAAAAACTTGCTAATATAATTGAGCGAGCCCAGAAATCTCTATAGCTGTGTTTTGTCGGTAATCTTATATGGAAATCGGTCGACAAATTGAATAGCTCTGTCAATAGGCCGAGTGAGTCCACGATAGAGGATTAGTCCGAGAAACCTGACTTTTGTCATAAATAGACTACACTTGGAAGGAGAAAGAACAAGACCATTGGTTTTAACCGTTTTGAAGAACGAATTCAAATGTTTAATATGTTCTTCAATAGTCTTGGAGAAAACAAGGATGTCATCAATATAGACGATAATGAAATGACTGAAAGGATTCAAAATATTGTTAAGAATATTCTGGAATTCACTGGGTGCATTTTTCAGGCCAAATGACTGAACATTCCATTCGTAATGTCCGAACGGAGTGGTGAATGCTGTTTTATACCTATCATCTGGATGAATGGCAATTTGCCAGAATCCTGATTTTAGGTTGAATTTACTAAAGATGGTAGAGACACTTAACCTACTAAGGAGATCTTCCTAATTGGGCAAAGGGTACCTAATCCATTCTAGTACTTTGTTTAATGGTTTGTAATTGATAACTAGACGGGGAACACCTATTTCTTTTTCTGCATCATTATTGACATAAAATGCAGGACAAGACCAAGGGGATTTACTATGCCTAATTAGACCTTTAATAAGAAGTTCATTAATCTCCTTTTTACATAACTCCATTTGTTCATAACTCATTTGAATAGGCCTGGCTTTAGTAGGAATTAAATGTTCCTTAAATTCCTTAGCATAAGGTAGTCTAACTGTGCGCTTCTTCCTATGCCAGAAAGCGTTGGGAAAATCAGAACATAAGTTATCAATTAAATAAGTTTTTAATTCGGCTATCTTTTCTTGAACTCTCTTACTCATAAGCTGCTCTTCAACTTGCTGATATTTAATTTCTTCTTTAAGAAATTTTAAATGACAAGATTTGCAATTTAATAGGTTTAGCGACTTAGAAATAGATTCTTCTTGAATAAATTTTAAGTCTCTTTCTTTAGGTTTAATAAGAAACTTAAATGTTATCCTTTTCCATAAATGTTCACAGCTTAATCCATTGTTACTTGTAGTAAACGGATATAATAAATATATAAATGGTAAACCTAAGATGATCTTATCTGTATATATATATATATATATATATATATATATATATATATATATATATAATACTAGCATGCACATATAGAATACTATATTCTACCTGGACTGATTATGGACTTTTATTCTAGTTTGGTTCACTAGAGCCACCAAGTGAACCAAAAGGTCAAACCCTAGGGCACAAGAATAAATATTTAAATATAAATAATACATTTAAACTTGGGCTCCATTACAAACGGGTCTTCGAGCGCTCCATGTTCCTTGATCTCCGGTTCTTTGAAAAAATTCTAACTAATCCTATTGCAATTAAACTATTTAATTTAAATAAAAACCTTGATCAACAGTCAAGGGGAAGTACATAGGAGAAAGATAGAATTTACATCAAGAAGAAAACCAGAAAAGACGAGGTACGCAGACCCATTTAATAAAATTCATTCATTCAAGCATCCAACCAAAATAAATTCAATTATATTGGTCAATAGTACATAATCAATCACATTTATTATCACACATATCATCATATGTATCAATAAATTAAACATACATCTCATGAATAAAATCATTCCATATATATGAATATCATTTAATGGGCAATTTTAAGTTGCATGAAATACAATTTCCAGATTAAAATAAACTCTTTATTTTAATTATAAAATTATAAAGAATATTATATACTCTTAATTTCTTTATTCCGTTCAGATATATATATATATATATATATATATATATATATATATATATATATATATACGGTCTGGATCTTAAACTCACCCCTTATCTAGCTCACCTTGCTCACCCTCCTTTAGCGATGGACCGAGCGACGATTTGGTCTGTCGCTATGTGTTGTCCATCGCTAAAAGCTAAGACGACGGACCGAATCGTCGCCCGGTCCGTCGCTAAAGGTGGGTGAGCAAGGTGAGCTAGAGAAGGGGTGAGCTTAAGATCCAGACCGTGTGTGTGTGTGTGTGTGTGTGTATATATATATATATATATATATATATATATATATATATATATTACGTTAACCGAAGGAACATGATGCAGCGAAATCACGATTTTCAAAAATAGTTTCCTTTTTTTAAAGTAAATTTTATACAACAAATTATGCCCAATAAATTATTCTAAATACATGCACATATATATATGGAATCAAAACAATTAATATTTCACATAAAGTTTGGCTCTGATGCCACTGTAAGGTTTTGTAAAAATCAAAGACGCAATCAAATTGAAAAATTAGCGGAAGCAAAGTAAAATCAGATTTTTAAATTTTTCACAAACTAATTACTCGGATCATTCTTTATGCATATTATTAATTAAAATGAAGAACAAGAAGTTATGGAATCATACCCTTGTAGATACAAGCTTCCACAGGTACAAGTTCAACTCCTACTTCTCCGCGATCTTTTTGAATCTCCGGGTAGATTCTTTCCTTTGATCAATGTTAGCCATCAAAGTGTATAGCCTCTAGAGGTGATCCACCAAGGAAAAAGAATTTTCAAGAAGAAGGATGTATTGGCTCAAACCCTAGTTTTTCCTATCTCTATAGAAAAAGGGGGCCTACTCTCCAACTTTTTTTAATCACGTATTTATGATATCTGATATAAGACTCCTCTTATAAAGATATCAGATAGTCTTATTTAATTAAAATAATATATTATTTATTTAATTAAACTCATTTAATTAATTGGGCTCCCTAATCTTATTAGGGATAATTAATTAAACTCCTTTAACTAATTTTGCCTCCTAATCCTATTAGGAATTAGGAGTGATCATTCGGTTATAACCTAACTGAATAGGCTATTCGGTTATAAACGAAAACCAAATTATCAACAATTCTACTATCCAAAATGTTAACCGAATTTTGAAACTAACCGAATTACCGAATACCAAATTACCGAATTGTTTATTCGGATATTCGGGTAATAACCGAACCTCTGGACAAAATTAAAGACCAATGATCACTTATTTGAAATCACCAACAAACTTATCTCAAGAGGTTGGCTCAATGCCATGAGCTTTACTAAAGGTTGGTCACATGATCAAGAATTACCTGGTATATGGTTCTTGTGGGGTGGGTCATCTTACCGAGGATTAATTGGATGCTCTAAGAGAACTAAGACGTTACCTTGCATAAAAGAAAAAATTAAAAAGAACAGAAATCACACACAATTTTCCTCCATAAATATGTGATTATGACATATGAGCAAGGGAAATAAAGTTAATTAGCTTCTAAAAGACCTTCTAAAAGAGCCCCTTGGCCTTGATCACTCAAATATATTCTCAACATTGGACACACTGAGTTTAAGTTGATCACTCAGATTCTGCAAGAAGCCCACACAAATCATAGTTAAAAAGGCAGAGGCCATACAAAAAAATAGATTTGATCAAACCCATTATCCAATAAAATCAAGAATCAAGAAAGTAATATAAACAGATCTGATTAGATAAAAATCGGACTAAAATGCAGCCACATACTACACCAAATCAAACCAAAAGAGAAAACACCAGAACATTCGAAATAAAGAAATAGAAGTGAAGCCCAAATCAAAATGAACTGGAACGAAAAGGAATCAGATGAAACGCATCTAACCCACCACAGTGAGACACATCCAAATCAGAGCATAAAAGATAAGCAAAGAAAACCATAACACCCAGATCAGAAAATGCACAGAAAACTAGCTCAACCGCGCAGACAAGATCACCAGAACCAAGTTGCTGGTAAAATCATATAAACAATGTGACGCCCCCAAAATTAGGTATACATCACCCATCTTGGGTTATCAGATACATGGTACATTACAATTATTGTCACACTATTTAATAGAATAGTGAGGACTACTAATACTATCATCTGGTTCATCACTCCGTTCCCCGACTCGTCCCAGCTATATTCTCATTTCCTGAAGAGAACAATGAAAGAAAGGGTGAGCTCAACTAGCCCAGTAAGAAATATTATGACTAAGATAATGCAGAATAAATTATCATTAGCCTTCAACAGTGTTAAACTGATAAAATATAACGAACATCAAGTTTAACTGCAGCGGAACAAGCAATCCATTAAAAGAGTCAAGTAGAAAATAAAATCTACTATCTTCTATGATTTAAAAGGTTTTTCAACACTGTTATCACTGGGACTCAGCTTAATAAAATAATCCACATCATCAAATCACCCCTGCACTACGGCCAAGGATATTCGTGTATTCATTAATGGTCATGATCATGCCAACAACTATCCATTAATGCACTACGGGGCCAATGAGGACTTTTACCACATCATTTATAACATTACGGTCATGATTATACCGAATAATCCCTGGTCATAATCATACCAAGTCCATCTATGCACTACAGGCCACAGATGACTTTCAACATTTTATAAACATGAGGATGATGGCAATGATATAAGAATTCAATAAAACAAGTTCAAGAATTAACTCCATAATATTCAAAAATGATATTTATAGAAAATTCATCTTTATTTATAAAAGTTGGGGTCTTACAACCTCCCCTTCTTATGAAATTTCGCCCTCGAAATTAGGGTACGTATCTGGTATGTCGAAGAGTTAAGGATACCTTGACTTCATTTCAGATTCTAACTCCCAAGTCATTTTCTCAACATCATGGTTTCTCCACAAAACATTGACTTGAGGTATAACCTTGGAGCGTAGAATATGTTTCTTCTTATCCAAGATTTGAACAGGAACTTCTTCATACGTCAAATCCTCTGCTATTTCGTCCGGTTCTAACTCAATAATATGGTTCGGATCTTCCACATATTTACGTAACATGGATATGTGAAAAACGTTATGAACACGAGACATGCTTGGCGGTAAAGCAAGTCTATAAGCCACAGTTCCTACTCGATCGAGGATTAAAAATGGACCGATGAATCGAAGATTGAGCTTTCCTCTCTTTCCAAATCTCGTAACTCCTTTCCATAGAGCAACACGTAAGAACACATGATCTCCTATATCAAATTCCACGTCCTTTCGATGAAGATCAACATAACTCTTTTGTCGATCTTGTGAGGTTTTTATACGTTATCGGATCGTTTGAATCTTTTCTGTAGTCATACGTACCAACTTCGGTCCCAACAACGTTGCTTCACCCACCTCATCCCAGCATACTGGAGAACGACACTTTCTTCCATACAACGCTTCGAATGGAGCCATGTCAATACTTGCTTGATAACTGTTGTTGTAGGAAAACTCCACCAATGATAAGAACTTGTCCCAACTTCCCTTGAAGTTAAGGACACAGAGTCTTAATAAATCTTCCAAAGTTTAAATAGTCCTCTCTGATTGTCCGTCCGTTTGAGGATGATATGCCGAACTAAATCGTAAATTCGTGCCCATAGCTTTTTGTAAGCTAACCCAAAATCGTGAAGTGAATCTTGGGTCTCGGTCAGAAACTATGGATACTGGCATACCATGCAGTCTTACAATCTCATTTATGTATATACGAGCAAGGCGTTCAAGTGTATAATTTTCTCGTATCGGTAAAAAATGAGCAGACTTGGTCAATCTATCAACAATGACCCAAATCGCATCACTACCTTGAGAAACCTTAGGAAGACCGGTAACGAAATCCATGGTAATGTGCTCCCACTTCCATTTTGGAGTTTCAAGTGGTTGCAATAGACCTTTTGGTACTTGATGCTCCGCTTTGACTTGTTGACAAGTTAGACACCTTGAGATAAATAGCGCTATCTCTCTCTTCATATTGCTCTACCAAAATGTATGACGAAGATCATGATACATTTTGGTACTTCCACGATAGATTGCAAACAGTGTGTTGTGCGCCTCCATCATGATTTCATACTTTAAATCAGGGTCGTTAGGAACACAAAGTATGGAGTTGACTCGAAGTATTCCTTCTTCATCGATTCTTGCTTCCGGCATAGCACTTTCTTGCACTTTCTTCCTCGTACGCATCAGCTCCAGGTCTGTAGCTTGAGCAGCTTTAACTTTATTGATTAAAGTCAGTTCTACTCGTATATTCGCCATCATCACATGGGTTCCTGGAGTCTTTAACTCTATCTCCATCCTTTACAAGTCACACAAAATGGGCCTTTGTGTTGACAATATCGCACTCGTACTTGCATATGATCTTCTACTCAATGCGTCAGCTACCACGTTCGCTTTTCCAGGATGGTATTGAATGGTATGATCATAATCTTTCAACAGTTCAAGCCAACGTCGTTGTCGCATGTTGAGTTCCTTTTGAGTGAAAAAATATTTGAGGCTTTTATGATCCGTAAAGATCTCCACCTTCTCCCCATACAAGTAATGCCTCAAAATTTTAAGTGCAAAGACAATAACTGCCAACTCTAGATCATGAGTAGGATAATTCCTCTCATATTCCTTGAGTTGTCTTGATGCATAGGCTATGACTTTTCTATGTTGCATGAGAACGCATCCCAACCCTTTGCTCAAAGCATCACTGTAGATGACAAACCCCTCCGAGCCAGATGGTATTGTTAGAACAAGTGCTGAAATGAGTCTCCACTTGAGTTTTTGAAAACACTTCTCACATTCTTCGCTCTAACCGAACTTTGTAACTTTCCGAGTCAGCTGAGTTAATGGAGTAGCGATTCGAGAAAATCCTTCCACGAATCTCTGATAATAACCAGCTAAACCAAGAAAGCTACGTACTTCGGTCACTGATTTAGGTTGCTCGCAGCTTTGAATAGCTTCAATCTTTGCCGGGTCAACAGATATTCCACGACTTGATACTATGTGCCCAAGGAATGCTACCTCCTCTAGCCAGAACTCGCACTTCTTCAACTTGGCATAAAGCTTGTATTCACGAAGCTTTTGGAGTACCAGCCTCAAGTGTTGCTCATGATCTTCACGACTTTTGGAATAAATAAGGATGTCATCAATAAAGACGACCACAAAGTGATCCAAATATTCCTTGAATACCCGGTTCATCATATCCATGAAGGCAGCAGGAGCATTAGTCAATCCAAAGGATAAGACTAGAAATTCATAATGTCTGTACCGAGTTCTGAAAGCCATCTTTGGAATATCCTCAGTTCTAACCTTTAGCTGATGATATCCAGAACGAAGATCGATCTTTGAAAAGAATTGTGCTCCTTGCAACTGGTCAAACAGGTCATCAATACGTGGCAATGGGTACCTATTTTTGATGGTGACATGATTCAACTCCCGATAATCAATACAAAGTCGCATACTTCCATCTTTCTTCTTCACGAATAGAACAGGAGCACCCTAAGAAGAAGTACTAGAACGAATAAAGCCAATGTCTAACAATTCCTGCAGTTGGATCTTTAACTCTTGAAGTTCAATAGGAGCCATTCGATATGGGGCTTTGGAAATGGGTTTTGTACCGGGTTCAAGGTCGATACAAAATTCAATTTCACGCTCTGGGGGTAGGCCACGAAGTTCTTTAGGGAATACGTCAGGGAATTTATTAACTATAGAAATATCATTCAAAACTGACGTATTTTTGTTTAGATCCGTGACATGAGCTAAGAAAGCTTGACATCCGTTTTTCAATAAACGAATAGCTTTATGGCTTGAGATGACAGCGATTGATTTTAATGGTTTGGTTGCTTGAATTCGCATAATAGGTCGATTAGGAATATGAAAGCTAACACCCTTACGAAAACAATCAATTTTTGAACCAATCAATCCCTAGAATCACGTCAAATGCAAGTATTTTTAATGAAATAAGATCGACAGGTAATGTGTGGGTACCAACTTGAACTAAACAGGACTTATAAACCGTGGATGTAATGAAGGTTTCTCCCAATGGAGTTTCAACAGATAAGTCAAAGTCTAATTTCTCCAGAGTCAACTTTAATCGATGATCGCAAGTAGGAGAAATAAAAGAATGGGTAGAACCGATATCAAATAAAGTATAGATTTCGTTAGAGTTTATGATAAGCTTACCCGTGATGACCTCATTCGGGTTCCTTGCTTTCTGGGAGGTCCCAACAAACGCTCTCCCTTGCACTACCGGTTTTGACTTTTTTGGGACGGCCTTTGGCGCCTCCATCCTGGCTGAACTTGTTTTTGGTAAACGACAAAATCGAGCTAAATGACCTTCTCTTCCACAATTATATCATAATTTAGACGGCATCACGCAGTTTGGACTGATGTGCCCCTCCCCTCCGCATTTGAAACATATGATAGGTGGTTGTTCTCCTTCCTTAACAACGGGTGCTGGTGCTGACGTCTTTCCATTATTGTTGAATCTCCTCTTCTTGAAATGACCATTCTTATTATTTTGGCCCTGATTACCACCGAAGTGGTTACCATTTTTGGCATGTTGATTCCCACCACGCTTGTTGTCACCGCTTCGATAACGGCTCTCACTAGTATTATCATTTTGCCGACTGCTCTCTTTTGGTTGCGTTGACTCGTTATCGCGCTCCACTAACTGAGCCATATTCACAACATCTGAATACAAACATAGTTTATGAGAAATAAGATGTTGACGTATCGCAGGTTTCAAATGTCGCAAATCGCGTCATTCGCTCTTCATTATCCACCAAGTGGGAAGCAAACCAGGACAACTCAGCAAATTTAGCCTCATACTACGACACGGTCATATTATTCTGCTCTAATTTGATGAACTCCACCTCCTTCATGTGACGAACACTTTCAGGAAAGTATTTATCATTGAACAGCTCTTGAAACTTCTCCCAAGACATCTTCAGTGCGGCAGGTTGAGTACGCTTAATCGATTTCCACCAGTAATCTGCCTCTCCTTGCAACATAAAGGCGGCAAAGGGAACCTTTTGGTCCTCGGAACATCCCAAGACATCAAATATCTTGGTGATCTGCTTTATCCATGTTTCCGCTATAAGTGGTTTTGGCTCTCCCTTAAACTCCGTGGTCCCAGCTCCTTGAACTGTTTAGCGGTGACCGACCGAGAGTTTTCAGTGTTTCCACCTATATGTTGGACAGGAGCCGCTCTCGCCTGCTATTGCATGAACTGCATAAAACTTCTGAACATTCCATCATTCATCATCTGGTCAGTGTTGTTGTTTGCATGAGGATTGTCAGCTTCCTGATGCACATTAACCTGATTATTGATATGTGGTGAATCAACAGTCGCCTGTGCTCCATTGCTATTCTCAACATTCTCAGATGTCATTTTCAGATACTGCCACAAAACAAAAGTTAATTGATATGTCATATATTATCCTTATATTCTGACCGACCAATTAAATACCATGCAAATAAACTTAGGTAGGTCATACTGGCGAAGGAATTCCACGTCTCTCCCCTCCTAGTTCTATTCTCACATCTTAGCCAGGGATCATATCCCTAAGCTCTGATACCAACTGTGACGCCCCCAAAATTAGGTATACATCACCCATCTTGGGTCGTCAGATACATGGTACAGAAAATAAATACAACTTACTAATACAACTGTCGTGTACAATACGACAAAACATAACCGTGAGTTTGAATACAATTATTGCCTACTAGAGACTATACAAACTCAAAAGGAGTCCTCATTACAATTATTGTTACACTATTTAATAGAATAGTGAGGACTACTAATACTATCATCTGGTCCATCACTCCGTTCCCCGACTCGTCCCAGCTATATTCTCATTTCCTGAAGAGAACAGTGAAAGAAAGGGTGAGCTCAACTAGCCCAGTAAAAAATATTATGACTAAGATAATGCAGAATAAATTATCATTAGCCTTCAACAGTGTTAAACTGATAAAATATAACGAACATCAAGTTTAACTGCAGCGGAACAAGCAATCCATTAAAAGAGTCAAGTAGAAAATAAAATCTACTATCTTCTATGATTTAAAAGGTTTTTCAACACTATTATCACTGGGACTCAGCTTAATAAAATAATCCACATCATCAAATCACCCCTACACTACGGCCAAGGATATTCGTGTATTCATTAATGGTCATGATCATGCCAACAACTATCCATCAATGCACTACAGGGCCAATGAGGACTTTTACCACATCATTTATAACATTACGGTCATGATTATACCGAATAATTCCTGGTCATAATCATACCAAGTCCATCTATGCACTACAGGCCACAGATGACTTTCAACATTTTATAAACATGAGGATGATGACAATGATATAAGAATTCAATAAAACAAGTTCAAGAATTAATTTATCTAAGAATTAACAACGTCCAAATTGTCAACATGATACTGCTTTGTGGAGTAAAATTCAAGAATACTAAGAAGAATATTTTCATAAAAAAATACTTGATGAAACGCAATTATCAAGGATATTCCACAAATTTCATGGAATATAGAAGTCAAAACTTAACCAACTGAGTATAATAAATAATGGAATAACAAAAGAAATCACCATGCATACGATAGATCGCACAGACATGTTATTCCAACAGAATAATAAATAATTGAATCAGGTCTGGCGTAAAACGCATAGACAGGATATTCCAACAGAATAATAATAAAGACGGAACCAGGTCCGGTGTAAAACACACAGACAGAATATTCCAACAGAATAATAATAAAGACGGAACCAGGTCCGGTGTAAAACACACAGACAGGATGTTCCAACAGAATAATAATAAAGATGGAACTAGGTCTGGTGTAAAACACACAGACAGGATGTTCCAACAGAATAATAATAAAGACGGAACCAGGTCCGGTGTAAAACACACAGATAGAATGTTCCAACAGAATAATAGAAGAATGTCACCAAGTATAGGGTAGACCGCGTATACAGGTTATTCCAACAGAATAATAAGAAATGAAATAACAACAGTTCTCTTCATGAATAAGAAAGAATAACACCCCTTACCATTTTAAAAAAGAACTGAAATAAGGAAGTAGTTAAGTAGCAGAATACTTTTCTTCTCTCTCTCTATAATTTCTCTCTCTAGAGTTCAGTGAATTCGTAAGAAATAATGAAAGAATGAGCTGCTATTTATAGAAAAATGGAATGCATAGTAACTAATCCATGAACGGTCCAGATTGATTACTTTAATCCGACGGTCCATATTTAAAGAAAAATCTTTTAAATAAAATATAATATATTCTATTTATAGAATAACTTTAATAAAGTATTCTGTTTTATATAAAAAGATGTTTCTGTTTTATTACGTTAATAATACGAATAAAACAAAACTTCATTATCGCTAAATAATTCATATTATTAACTGACAATAATTGAATCAAACTGAGTTACTTCTCACATAAGCATTAATAATCAATACCTTGTGCTACTATGTAACCACGCATATTACTGTACTTTTACTCCCGAGTAGTTCAACAGTATCAATGGTAAAACTTCCGTCGTTATTTTTAATAAAATATTTTTGTCGTTTTCTCAATTCGACAATAATTTCGTTGTGGGGTCCACCAATGATTGTGCCGTTGTACGAATATTTCCTGTTAAAACGAATATTTCCCGACCAATCGAATATTATATAACAACTTGCGTACTTTGCAAAATTTATAAATATTACCCACAACTTTAACATTATATCAAATTAACTCCATAATATTCAAAAATGATATTTATAGAAAATTCATTTTTATTTATAAAAGTTGGGGTCTTACAAACAATCAGATCTGAAAACCCCTAACCATAAGAATCCCACATCAGATCATAACCCCCAAAGTCCAAAACTAAGATCAGAGCCCCCACTGATCTCAAGGTCGGATGAAGATGAAGGAATGGTGGGTCGAAGAAGAGAGGGGAAGGGGAAGACAAGAGGGCAAGACCGTAAGAGGGAGGCTGAGGATAGACCGACAGTTATAGATAATATTATAAAATTAATTTTTTTAAGTTCGGTTATTCAGGTATCCGAATAACCTATTTTTTGAAAATCGAAATCGAATACCGAGTAATAATTCGGATATAAACGAAATTATAAAAAAAAACCAAAATAATTCGGTTAAAATAATTCGGTTCGATAATTCAATTTTATCCATTTTTTGCTCACTCCTATTAGAAATAAATGAGAGTGCTTATATTAAATTAATTCCTAAACTCTTTTAGATATTAAAATTAATAATAATTGTAATAATATTAATAAGATTCCTCTTATTAATTTATATTTAATATTTTCAAAATATTAAATAATAAATATTAAGCTATTTAATTTACTCTATCATCATAGATTAAATTAAATATACTTAACATATTATTACGATTATGTCATTAACTTCTTAAATAATTATTTTTCCTTTTATAGGGTGACCCTTTAAGTTATCCATATTAAACCGGTTGTAAATAAATCAATTAGAACAATTCTAATCTTATTTAAATAAATAAATTAAACTATTAATTTATTTAAATAAATAATATTTATTCTACAATAGGGATAAGCCTCCCTAGCGATCAATGACTTTCTAGATAATATAGATTTCAACAGTAATATTCACAAAAGAACATTTGAGTAAATAGTTACTGTACAATTCAATCCTTCCACCATACAATATCCCAATTAAATATAAGACATGAAATTACTGTCAAGTCTTATTTTATTTAATTATATGTATTTCGATTCCTAAATGCACAGCTCCTAATGAATACAAATTAGAAACTACTTTCTAATTTCATTCCACCTTGGCCAAGGATTCCTGGGTTGTCATTTATCAAATCACATAGGATATTTCTCTTCTTTTCCTAGAAGTGGTAGATTCTTTATTGATCATTCATTATCTCCATATATAACTTATTACACCCAAACATACCCTTTGATATACTCTAAGAGTCTTAAGGAATAAGTCAAAGTGTAATTCATTATATATAAGATACTATGACGATCTCAAGTCTAAGAATCATTTGTACTACTATCACTACAGGAATTCCTATTAACAGGCAAGTAAAACTCCATTAGGTATTTCTTAGCGAGACACGTTCAGTGAACTTATTCTCCAATAAGCACCTACATACTTACTTTAGTGTCTCCACACAAATGATCATGAGATCAATCATTCTCATCCAATGAGCAGGTAATGTAAGTATCAATCTATCTAGATTCACTAATCCCCTTTTTAGTAATCCATTGATTGAGAACATTTTTATTTTATGCTATCTAAGAATTTAGATCTCATTAGCATGATCTCATCATAATTCTAATGGCATTGCTTAAAACTACGGGTTTATCACATATTAAAATAACACCATATAGATAATAAATGTCTTTAATAAATATTTCTTTTATTAATAAATAAATAAGATTGATTACAAAGTATATGCTTTGTCATCATACATGATTGGCTTATATGCATACTACTTTCAATCATATGGTTCAAGCAAGGGTGAGCATTACTAGCTCAACAAGTAGAACATTTATAATAGAACAACAGTCAATAATCATATGATTATATCTTCTATAACTGAACAAATAGTTATGAAGTACTATGAATAAATCAAAATAGTACTTCTCTTTTCTTTAAAACGTTTAACGATGATAAACACTAGTTAAACTTTGAGTTTGGTTAAAAATCATGAGCATTTCATTCTTTCTTTCTTTCAAGAGGACATCCTGGCACTAAGTCCTTAAGTCCGACATTTCTTACGAGCACCTTTAGGTGATCAGCCTATAGTACTTTATGTTGTACAACACTACTACATTAAACATATCTAAGTTTAATTTTTGGCAAACTCATGTGTCAGTCGATTCACGACTAAAACCTTTATTTATTTATACTCAGGCTTACCTTTGAATCCGAACCAAATAGTTGGCATATAATAGCAATATCAGTAATATTTTGAAAGATTGTAATGAAATCAACAAAATACTTTAAGTCTTGTCTAGCCGAAGCAAATGGCATCGACTTCTTCTTTAAATAAGTTCATGCATATCATACATAAATTATAAAGCTTGTCTAACATTTAGAATAGGCAAGGGTTTAGAAAACTTGCCTCAAGCATCTTCTAACGCAAATTCACTTTTCCTTTGGGTCTTTATAGGTTCTACATGACATGATCACTTACCATACTATATTAGGTCACATAACAATCAATACATATTGTCATTAACCTATCTTGTCCTTCTTCTCAGTATAAACTTTCTGAATTGTTAACTTAAAGGTTATTTAACGTTCATAACAAATTTATAACATTTTATTATTATAAGTTACCATATATGTTCAATGTTTAAGTAATTACATTCTAAGTAATCTAAAACATTCATTTGATGCGAATATGGTTTGTCGTATTACTAAATACAAGACCCCGTATTGCAAAACCTACTTTGTGTTCACATTTTCGTAACCTTTAGTTAACTTTTAATTTTTAAACTTAAGGTTTTAATCATCATTTAAGATGTTACTTTTAGTTTAATTAAGGTTATAATTCACATTCAATCAACTTACTTCTTTTTATGTTTGAAAACTTTCTTCTCTGCATATTACTCTGGCTCGGCGCTGCGGCGCCATGCCTATTGTTATGTGCTACACTGCAGTACATATTAGCAGTACTTGGGATCCAGTGCTGGCGCTTTAGCACCCCAATTCCTTCACTGGGCGGCGCTGCGGTGCCTCCCTTATCCCTTTGAAATTTTTTTCAATTTCTCATGCCATTTTGACACCTTTTCTTCCCGAGCTCATAACTTAATCGTTATACCTCGGAATGACTTCATTCAAAAGCCAATTTCTTACTTATTCTTCATACTACGATATCCTCTAGACAGAATAATTTTCTAAATCCATTAACGAGGCTTCCACTTGATTAAATTTTCATTATTCTTTCGCTTAACGTTTTTGAGCATTCATCACTCGTTCATCCGTAATTCGTTCATATGATGTCCGAATTCGTCAGTTCTTGAGTCTATGACTCATAAATTTTATAGTCTTCAATATGTTCATGAAACCCTAGCTTTCTAGATTCATTATTAACATTCCATTTTTGTTCAAAAATCCTAGTTAACTATTATTTCAAAGATTAACGCTTTTTCTTATATATTTCGCCATAACTTCGTTATACGAGATTTTTACTCCATTGAAAATGAATTCATTCCATTATTCAAACATCTATCATCTTAACCAAACATATAGCATCTAATCCTATACACGATAGTTTTAAACTTGTTCATCAACAACACGCGCTATGTTTTCTTGTTTTTTTCATTACGTTCTTAATCATTCGATTATGATTTCACTTAATACATGGTTATTAATGTTTTAGTCCACTAATAGCCATTCTTATTACTCCATATGAGACTTGATCCCCCAATAACAACTTCTCTATCAAAAATCAAATTGAAGAGATGAAGATTAAGGTTTAAGCTTCTTTACCTCTTGGTGTTCTTGAGTTATCTAGCTTCCAAAATTCTCTCTTTTCTCTCTCAAAGTGTATAAGCTCAAGTGTTGGTGAATTGCTTAAGGAATGTTAAATGAAGACTAAGCTCCCTATTAATAGAACTTCAAGAGTTTGGGGTATGAAGGCCATTTGGACACCTTTCTATCTTATAAGTTGATCACTTAAGTTAGGTCTTTCACAATCAACACCCTTAAGTTTCCAACCTTACAAAACCTACCCTTATCATCCACCACACAAATCTATCTCACCATTGATTTGAAAATGTGAGTCATCATTGCATTAAATGCCACCTCTCTACTAACCTCTTTATTAAACCTCCTTAACCAAGCTTCCATAAGAAGCTTGGCCACCTATAGCCGGCCATGACTCACCATGGGGGCCATCATGGGTTGCCCCATGGGTTTTACCCACCCAGATATCTAATGGTTCAACCCATGGGTTCGATTCTTGGTTCGGGCTTAGGTTTAATTCATTTCGGGCCTAACCTTGGGCCTGAATTTTGGGCCTTAACTATGTTTATCATTGGGCCTCATTCATCTTTCATTTGGGCTTACTAATTTATTAGTTTGGGCTTGATATTGTTTAAGTCTAATCTTTATTACTCCATTAAGACTTGTTTATATTCATGGCATATAATTCTCTTATTCTTCTCGTATAATAGTTCGTATAATATTCATAATCCGATTTTCTCAGTCGTTACATTCTCCCCTATCCCCTTATAAGAATTCTGTCCCCAGAATCTCGATTCATGTTAGCCAAACAACTAAGGGTAATTCATCTTCATCTTTTCTTCAAGTTTTCACGTTGCTTCTTCCACATTATGGTTTCTCCATACTACTTTCACCGAAGGTATTACTTTAGTCCTTAGGACTTGCTCTTTCCTATCAATAATATGAATAGGAATTTTTCTATACGATAAGTCCTTCTCAACCTGAAAAGGTTCATACTCTATTACGTGCTTATAATTTGGCTTATAAGGGCGTAATACAGATACGTGGAATACATTATGTATATATTCTAAATCTGGAGGTAATGCTATCACATAAGCTACCTTTCAGATAAGTGGGTTTCATACCACGAATTGGATATTTTTCAGACCTAAACAGTAGTTAATCCTTGTGCTTTAGTATTGTTTTATGTGTTGTGTTGTGTTTATTTTGCAGGGTTGTTTTGATATGGCTAAGGCAGGAAATGAATGGTTAAAGTAGCAAAAGTGCAAAAGTTGGGAATTTCCAGAGAAAATACCTGTCGACGGGGGCATTCCATAAGCAAAACTACCTGCCGAGGTTGGGGTACATGTCATCAAGCAAATTTAATGCCCGCTGGGGGAGGGGTATACCAAGTATAAATTGCCCACCGGGGTGGGGGTGCGTGGCAAGTTTTGAAGAATTCTGGTGCAATTCTAACTCTGGAGATATGAAGCTTGTGGATTCAAGACGTGATTAGGAGAGGATAAAAGGCTTATTCAGTAGCAGAGAAGGATTATAATTGATCATTATTCAATCATCACAATTAGCAAACCCTAACTTTGAATTGTGATTTTGGAGGATTGAAGAGAGGAAGTTGGAGCATGAAGATTGCAAAGGGATTGAAGAAGCGCAGTGGTTCTTTTTACTATTTTGGTTTTTAATTTCATCTTTGTATTCAGGATGCTAGTTTCTTTGTGGATTTCAGTTTTTAATTCATTCGTTATGAACTAATTTACTTTTTAAGATTGCAATGGATCTTTTTGCGTAACAAAGGTTGTCATGCTTCTATTTTAACTCATTGATGCTATTTTCAGTTTTGCCTATTATGGTTTATGCTTAATTAATGAATTGCTTGATCACCAATTCATTGTGAACCTATATGAACTCGAGAGATGAAGTTTGGGTTTAGACCTAATCATAGTAGCGTGCGATGGTGATTTCTATATATTGTTGGGATTCATAATTTATGTCTAGGACAGAGATATACCTATACATCGTGCGTAATCTTATAAGAACTTGTGATTAAATCCTCTTTACTTGTAATTCACATAGAGATATAGTGAATTAGTTAATTAGGGTGCTCTTCTTAATTCTATCATCTATGGATTTAAGTGGATATGGGTATAGTGCATTGAGAGATGGTTATATCTGCTTTCACTACAAGAAATTAGGGATGTAGCGAAGGAAATTTTGTGAAGGAATTTATTCCTTCACATGAGGAGTTTTTTAGCGAAGGAACAGTGAAGGAAAAAAATATAGTGACAATATAGTTATTAGTGAAAGAAACATCCTTCACAATTTATATTTTTTTTTCTCGCAAAATTGAGGTGATAGAAGGCTTTTTGGCTCCAATTTATGATGAAATTTTGAGAGGAAAAAAATCTATTAATGAAGGAATTATTACTCACTATATATTATTGTTCAAAGTTTTTTTGTGAGAGATAAATTTGGTCGTTGTTTTGTTCTAAATAACCTTTTTAGAATTAATTGTGGTGAATATAAATTGTAATATAAATATATTAATTTTTTTACAGTAGTAAATTTATTTATAATAATTACTAGGAATGAGTAAAAAAGCGGATAAAACTGAATAATCGAACCGAATCAAAAAATTTATCGATTTTTTTCATTTATTTGATTATTTTCTAAAATTCAGTTATATTCAATTTAATATGCGATTTTCAGATTCGAATTTGTTTTTTAAAATTTTGTTAACCGAATAAGAAATAAAAAAAATTAAAGCCTTAAAAGTTAAAACACAAAAACAAACATAGTAATCTCTAAAAAATAATTAAAGCCTTAAAACATAAAAACAAACACAGTAATCTCTCATCTCACACTAGTCGATACCTTAGGCCTCAGATCTCCCATCTCTCGACTCTTGTCTTAGATCTCTCACTATCTGTCTATCTGATCTCTCATCTCTCACTCTCCGCCCTAGTACCCTAACCCAAAATCCCAGTCTCCAAATCGTGAGTCATGACTCGGCTCCGCCTCCGGCCTCTCGCATCCAGCGTCTCAGAACACAGAATTCAATCAATTTCTATCTCCAAAAATAAACCCCGTCGATTCCTTATATTCCTCTGGTAAGCTTCAATCATTTTTTTAATATTGTCTATACAATCCCTTGCTCTATCTCCCTCACTTCCGTCCCATCCCTTATTTCTCTACCTAAATTTTCATACTTCCAAAGCTACCAACACCAAACTTCTTTCAAAATTTTGTTAGAAATCGTTAAGACTACTGAAGAGTTGAAGTTATCAACTAAATTAGAAGAAGAATTAGAGCAACCTATTCAACCAAAACAAGGTTGGAGCATTAATTAAAGCAAGGATTCAAGAATTACATCAAATAAAAGGTAATTAATATACTTTTTCTATGTTCATAGAAATTTGGTGGATGTATATGTGAATATTGATGTAATTGTTATGCTTGGTTGTGAAATTGGTGGGATAATGAGATTATATAATATTTGGAGTAATAAGGATGGAAAAAAATTATGGCTAAACCATGTTCCAACATCTAAGAAATCTGGGTTTCTAAGTATTGCATTCAATGTATTTGATAAAACACCTCAAAGAGTTTAAAGTGTTTAGAATTAAGAAATAGCTTTTGATTTGGACTGGTAATGATATAGCTTAGTAATTATTTGCTTGAATTTGGAAATGGATCGTCACTTGTCACAATCTGGTTGAGGTTGAATTGGCCGGGTTCAATTTTCTTTTAATGACTCAAATGAAAAAACTCATTCTACTGCAATATGGGGCTGTGCTAACCTAATATAGCTTATACTAATTTTGTCAATTTTTGTACAAGAAACTATACAAACATATGAGAAATATAGGGACAGTGAGTATGTCATTGTGGCTAATATGGTGAGAAATATTAACTTTTATATCTTATTTTATCTTTTATCATCTCATACAGATTACCAAACTATCAAGGCTAAAGCTCTCAGGCCTAATCATCAAGTCCATAGCCTCTTTGAAGTCCTTGATGAGCCAATGCTTGTTCAGGTGAACTGTATGGACCTTATTGGAATAACAAGTAACTTTAAATTTATATAATCTGTAGCATAAGTATGTCGATTGAAGGATTAATTTACACATATGCACAAATGAACATCCATCCTATGCATTTTACTTTAGAAATTGTATTCCATGTATATCTCATTCAGTTACTGGACTATCATTCTCTTAAAATTACATTTATAATACAAATGTGGTATATTTGAATGCAGGGACCAGAACCGAAAGCTGCAATAGAACTTATAAGAATTGATGGGGTACTTGATGCAATTCTTCGACACTTGAGGAAATCGTACGTTTTCATCTCTCATAAATCATCAATCTGGAATTATTTCCCGTAAGTTAGATAGGTTTAATGCCTTTAAAGGTTTTCTAGAGCGTCATGATGTCATCTGTAACTTTAATGTGCACCTGTTGAGCCTTCCATTATACCAAGTGATATTCCCCTTTCCCCTCCTCACAGCCTACATTTAGTCTCTTTTTCACTGATGCCTCCATGGGTTGTCTTCTTTATTCCATTTACGGTGCAACCGTGTAAGTATATTAAAATATGTTATCCAAGCATGTAGTAGTACAAGTTTTTATATTTTATGAAGTATATTAAAAGTTCTTGACACAACAATCAGTGATGAGGAGCTGACAACTGAAGTAGCATGGGTGGTTGTGTATCTCTCTACTCTTTCAAGTGTTGCTACCACTATGCTGGTGAAGAGTGATCTCCTTCAATTGCTGGTAGAGAGATTGGCAATATCAAATAGTCTGCAATTGCTCATTTGGGTATGTGCAAATTAAGTGACTAAAACTTGCCTTTGTTTAACATTTTTGGTGTATGATTGCTCTGATAATTTCATTATTTAGACCAGTAAATGAATCCTATCAGATTATATGCATTTTTGGTGTATGATTGCTTAATATAGATAAGCTCAATGTCCAGTTCACATTGCTTCAGTGCTGTATTTTCAATTATATGCATGAAGCGAGAAACTCAAAACCTTTGTATAATTATATTCCAGTAAACCATATGATTTTAGCACAGACAGTAAACTTTCATGATGTTTGATATCACAATGAGTAAAAGGACCCCATGCATATATTTAAGATATTATGTATTACACTTCATAGTCTAGAGTTGGAAAAGATATAGCTGCTCGCTCAATCTGTTTGCAACATATTGTCATATCGCTCGATTGCTATTCTATAATATTCTTGTCTTAGACTTCTATGAATCTTTTGGTTTTGCCGTCTGCAAATGTTACATCTCAGATTCAGTAGTAGAAATCTCATACTATATATTGTAGGTTGAAATCCCATATGGGGATCCTGTGCTACATAGCAATGGACGCTAAACAAAAATAACTTGCTAATCAACTTGATTTTAAATGCATAGGTCTGATGAATAGTAAATATGTTGTTGCTAAGTGTTGGCTTAATATCTATCTTTGTTCAGGATTCTAGTTAGCGTTGTTGACTCCTTAGAGAATTTGATAGGCAACTTTCTTTGGTTGGGAGCTGGTGACGAAAGGAAACTAATGCTAGATTATGGAAATCTGGTATGAACGTAATGGTAGATTATTTAGAGGGATTGCCTTATCTTTTAAGCTGTCAAGGGATATTATTATTATTTTTTCTTGTTTTGTTTTACAGTTCTACTATTCGGCCTTTATGTATGTACTTCTGTGATTGTTTTGTGTAGAGATTGGAGGGTACACTTTTTTAAGTGCTCTTTTGGTCATGTTTTTTCACGAGTCTGTGTGGGTGGGCTTCTTCTCACCCATTTATCGTATCCTCTCTTTTTTGTTAATATTATTTATTCTTTTATCAAAAGAAAAATGGTACTTAATTATTTGATATTTATCAAAAATGCATTAAAGGTAGTCTTTCTGTTAGTGTATATTCGAGAAGTCTTTGGAGCAAATATTTGATTTGAGTTCAAGGTCAAAAAAATTTGATAGTGCATCTGACAAATTTCAAAAATGTTATTTTTGATGTAATGCTTAAACTAAAGCATTAAATACTTTTAGAAAAAGAACTACATATCTGTTTGTTACTTTGTTTAATTAAAATATGCTTATTTTGAGGACTTGATTTCTAAAGGATATAAAAAATGGAATTAACATAGTAATCTCTGAAGTTACTTGTATCTTTATGCAATCTAATTAAAATTTCTGGACTCATAGGAGTCGTAATGCCCTTATGTTTAAAAGTGTTTTTGCATGTGATTCGAGTTAAGTTCATTAGGCATATAGCAGTTAATACAAGTTCCTATCTGATTTAAGCTAATATATGATAACACCTATTATCTATTATCTATATCTATTAAAAGGAAAAAAATGAAGGCTATTTAATTTTTCTTTTTGGTTTTTGGTTTTTTCTCATTGTGATATCAAACATCATGAAAGTTTACTGTCTGTGCTAAAATCATATGGTTTACTGGAATATAATTAGCTACCATGAAATACCCAAATAGCTACCACCTATGATGGGCCAACTCTAAAAGGTATACCTTCAATACAAATTGCCTTTAGAATTTAAAGATGAAGTAATTTCCTGCCAGCTAATAATTTTTTATGGTGTCAGGAACTTGTGATGAAGCTTCCCAAACAATCATCTGGTTTATATCATCCAATCTGTGTTAGATTCATTTAATGATTCTAGGTATAATTTTCTTTATACTTCCATATCCAGCTTCAGATGTTAGATGGAAAATTGTTAATTTTACTATGGTATTATTTCTAGACTATGTAACGCCCGAGAAAAATCGAATTTTTATGACAATTAAATTTTTATTTGATTATGTGAATTAAATGAATTTAATTAAATTCTTTGTGAAGTAAACTATGTGAAGGTCGTTCTATGACCTAGAATGTGCTAACATGGTTAGTATTCTGGCTATGTGGTAGAAATAGTTGTTTGGAATTTTCAAGATGATAATAATTGTTTTCTGAGAAGTTTCCGTAAAAACACTATTCATCCGTTTCTGTCCGAGGAATTATTTTGAAATTCTGAGAAACGCGTAATGATAGAATATCGTGATGAGATGAAATATCTGATAATATTTTATTTATGGCAAAAACGAAGTTTTCGCCTGCGGACTTAAAACCTAAGGGTTGAGTATATTGATTTCTGAGAAGGAAATAATATGCGTAGAAGGAATGGCGTTAGGTTGAGTTCGAGTGTTATGCAATTAGTATCTATGTATAATACTATGAGTAAATACGAGGTACGATACGATTATTGTACGTATGGTATGCGAAAGGAATACGTGAATCATACGTGTAGAATACGATACGTATTATAGAATTAAGTTATGACTTAATCATTAATTCATTTGAGTTGAGTTATAAGTTAATCCAACTAATTGAAGGACTAAGCCCAATGAGTTAGGTGGGTTAAGTCAAAGTCAAGGCCCAATGTTTATTTAATTAAGCCCAATTCACAAAATCGAACCGTGGGTCGAACGGGTGGGTCACCCAATGGGTAAAACCCATGGGGCAACCCATGAGATGTCATAAAGGGGAGGTGGGCCGGCCACTTGGGGTGGACTTCAAGTATAAGACTTGGTCACCAAGTGTTTTACTTGGTGACCACACTTGAATAGTAAGGAGGTGGGGGTATATTGACCATTAAGCCCTCCATTTTCATTTCCTATAAATAAGAAGCTAGGTTGTTGCATTTTAGAGTTTTCAAAGTTGCCAACCTAGATTATTTGAGAGAGAAAATAGAGCTACACTTGCAAACATACACTTTGGAAGCTTATACTTCTATTCTTCCAAGAGATTCTTAAGGAACTTGAGGTAATACTCTTTGTTCTTCATTCTCCATCTCTTTTGGATTTTCTTTTATTTTAGAGAATCATGAAGGGGTGGTATACGCCTTGTATGAGGGAGTAAAGATGACTTACCATAGATTCAATCTCTATAAGTCATAAGCTTTTAAAAATAATAAGGTTTAATATAGTTGTTGAACCATGAAAATATTGATTGTGGAAGATCTATTGTTGATAAACGATTGAGCTTCATCAATACGATAGTTATGCATCTTGTTTGGTTAGGGGTTAGATATGAAATCCATGGAGCATTCCATGTGATTTGGCTTAGAGAATGTTAGTAACGAAGTTATGGCGAATTTTACGGAATTAGACGTTAAACGTCGAAAACGTATAAATTCCAGATTGGTAGTCGAAAGTTGCCGTTAGACTTGAAAACGTTGGTTTTCAATGTCAACACGTGAGATAGGGTGATTAAGAGTCGTGGGTTCGAGAATCGTCGGATTCCGACTTAAAACGAAGAAAACGAGCATTGAACGCTCATTAACGTTTACGAACGTATAGAAAATGAACTCAATAGTGAATTATGAATTAATGGATTCGAAAGTGTTGAATTCTTATATGAACGCGTAAAGGATGTAATTCCTGACTTGTAGGAATTCGAATGGGTCAATGCGGATGTAAAACGAACAAATTAGGAAGCCGGGAGTTTCGTTAGAAAACCAAAACTGGTTTGTCAACTGGTGCACAGACTCGGCGCCGCAGCGCCAAAACCAGTACAAAATGGTGGCGCCGCAGCACCAGACTCGGCCGAGCACACTGCAAACTCGAGCCGCAGCGCCAATATTATGCAAGGGATGCCGCGCCGCAGCGCCGGCAGTAAGAAAAAGTTGACCAAGTTATGCTTTAGACTTCAATTGGTTAGGGATCAATCGGAGTTGAGTTTATATACTCAATGAATGTATAAAGACTAATCCTATACTACCTATACTAAGGTATATGGTATGAAACTTAGGAGTCTAATGTAAGTAAACAAGATATGTAAAATGAACGAAGTAATACTTTATCAATGAAGTTGAGTCCGGTTAATAAAACGTCCATAGAGAGATAAACCGAGACGAAGGGTAATAAGTCATGTTGACTTTAATAAAGATATTATGTTAACAAAGATATATAAGAGAAAGAAGCTTGTAGGAACAATGTGAATAGTTGTTTGATAGCTAATTACGGTGTGCTATGTGAATATATCATGTAGATTCTGTAAAGGCTATGGTCAGTCGAGTAAGTTATTTGAAGACGCTGAAAGGCAAGTTTTTTTAACGCTTGTCTAACTTCCAAGTTAGCCAAGTTTTATGTGATTCATTGAACTGAATTGCAAGCTTTGTTTTAAAAGAAAGGGTCGATGCCAGATTTTAACTCGGCTAGACTATTCGTAAGATATAGATTGATGATTTTCCATATCATTCTATATAGAAATGTTAACGCTATCCTATGCCAAGTAATTGGTACGGATGTGAAGGTAAGGTTTGTCTATGAACAAACAAAAGTATTTTTCATCGATATTTCGATGGGCACGCGAGTTTGCCAAAAATATTAAACGTAAATACGTTTAATGAATGTAGTGTTGATCAACATAGAGTACTATAGGCTGATCACCTAGAAGTGCTCGTAAGTTATACGGATGAACGGCCTTAGTGCTGTGGACTCCTTTTCAAGTATGAAAACTGAAACTTACTGTTCATGGTCTATCGACCGGTTCAGAATTCATAATCTATTCTATACATTGGGAATTGATGTTATATACTGTTATGGTAGTATTGATTCATAATACTTCATAACTATTGTTCAGTTATGTTGGAATTGTTATATAATTCACGAATGTGGTATTCCTGTTATCCTTGATTAAACTTGTTGAGCTGTCATACTCACTTCTTGCGTGAATTATATAACTGCAGTTAAAGGTGAACGTACTGAGAATGCCAAGAAAGATAAGGGCAAAGCTAAGATGGATGCTTAGGCATTGTGTAATAGTTTAGTAAGTTTGTATGTATTATACCTTATGAACAATGAACGATCTAACCGGTTTATGAACCTGGGAAGGATTATACTTTGATTTTAATAAGAATATAGTAATTACTCTCATTTTGTTGTATTTCAATGGAATGATGGCATGGATGTTAGTATAGTGGAGCACCATCTGTCGGGTTGGAAGATACCCGGATTTGGGGGCGTCACAGGTTGGTATCAAAGCCTTAGGTTATAAAACTTAATGGGGTAAAACCTTAGGCTAATAACCTTGTAAGGAAGGTAAAGTCCGAGAAATGAAATTCAAGTCTATTAAATTAAGAAGATATTGAGATAACTCAGTATCGAAAGAATTTAAAGATGAAAATTAATCTTAAAGCTATTAAATGTGATTTGTGCTTTTACTATTGTGTATTATGTACTAATCAACGTGTTATGTGTTTGTAGATGTCAACCGATAGCTTGATGTTTAGAAACGTGGAAATGATAAGTGAGGACTCAGTTAACCAAGTTGAGGTAGTACCAATGCCAGTGGCGGAGGTACCGATAGTTGTACTAGAAGACTCAGACATTGAGGAGTACATCTCTGAGGAGGAATACTCTGAGGAGACTATGGGATTAGCATCATACCTTAATGAGATGCTAGATGTGGAGGAAGAAATGGAGGTAACATCGATTAACACGGTGTTACCTACTCTAGAGCCAGCATCTTTGGATGCAACTAGAGCACTGTATCTAGCGGTGTTGGATAGGAATGTGCACCTACGTACTCAGGTAGAGGCACAGATTGAGGAGATAACTGCCCTATATGAGGCGAAAGAATCTGCAGAGGCAGACTTTGAGTCGGAGCATGATGAAAAAGTGCTTATGACTGATAAGGCTCATAGCTATAAGGATGAGGTCCTCGAGCTAAAACAGAAACTGGTTGAGAAAGATCAGAAAATAGCTAGGATGTCGTACATCCATGAATGCGCTCATGAGGATTTCAAGCTGAAAATTGCTTGTTATTCTATTGAGTCCGGGCAGACTCGACATACTATAAGTCGAGATATAGTGTCGATTCTGACAAATCAGAAATATGAAAATGCCGTTCGACAGTGTTAGAAGGTCGCTAGAACTTTTTGTATATAAGTAGTGACGTAAAACCCTCTTTTGTATAATTAAGGGTAGTCTGTTTATAAATCCCAACTTTTGTAGAAGGCAATCGCGGGATAGTAGGTGATAGCTTTTGGCTAAGGGAATATGATGTAAATAGTTTTGACTATGAAAGCATATTAATATAATTACGTTTTTATTTAACATGCTTGTGTGGTATGAATGGTTGTTGTTAATTTAAAATGATAACCGAGTAATTAAATAGATAATAACGAAACTTTATTTATTTAATCAGAATTATGCCGCCAAGAAGGAGACAACGGAACCAAGAGGCCGAGTCTCATAATGAAAATCAAGGGGGTCCTAACAACCCTAGGCAAGAGTTTATTAATTTATTAACGGCTGCATTTAACCAAGTGGGGGGTGGGATTCCTGTAGCTCCTGGGGTAGTAAGAACAACTACCTTTAAGGACTTTAAAAGTGTGGGTCCTCCCGAGTTCCGAGGAACGACGGATCCACTAGAAGCCCAAACATGGATTAGGGAAATTGAAAAGGCGTTTGTGATAACAAACGTAGGTGAGGCGCAAAAGACTTCTTTTGCGACTTACATGATGAAGGGAGAAGCAAACTACTGGTGGGAAGCTCACCAGGGTGGGGCTAGGACAGAGGCTGTTACGTGGGAACAGTTTAAGAAGGTTTTCTTCGAGAACTATTTCCCTACTAGCATGCAAGGTAGGATGGAAATTAAGTTTCTAGAACTTAAGCATGAGGATATGACTGTTCCCCAATATGCCACCAAATTTAATGAGTTGGCGAGATTTGCTCCACATCAGGTGGATACGGAGGAAAAGAAGGAGCGCAGATTTGAGGAGGGCTTAAAACCTTGGCTCTATAGTAGAATATTGGTTTTCCAGAGTGCTTCCTATGGGACCATTCTGGAGAAGGAGATAATAGCTGAAGGTGGTGGTGAGGCCTTGTCTCAGTACTACAAAGAGCGGAAGATTAAGAGTAAGATAGAAGGAAGTAATAAGGCTGATGTTGCCAGTGGAAGCGGCAACTTGCCAAAGAGGAAGGGTTTTAATCCCGGGAATACCGGGGTAAAACAGGGAGATCCCAAAAGGAGAACGGAAGCATGTAAGACATGCGGAAAATCTCACATGGGAGTCTGTTTAAAGGGGAAAGCAATATGCTACAACTGTGGGCAGGAGGGGCATTTGTCACCCAATTGTCCTAACCCTAAGAAAAATCAGGGGTGTTTTGTCTGTGGGTCAAATGACCACATGGCAATAAATTTCCCAAAGAAGGGTTTAGAGGGGAATAAGAGTTTTGGTAGTGGTAAATTAGCCATTACTGGACCAACACCATCAGTGGGTAGACCCTCGGCTCGTACGTTTAATATGACTGTTCAAGATGCAGTTGCATCAACAAATGTGGTAGCAGGTATCATTCTGGTCAATGAGATAAATTCTTATGTGCTATTTGACTCGAGTGCCACTTGTTCTTTTATAGCATGTGAATTTGCTAAACGATTAGGGTTAATCCCTGAGAAGTTACCTATACCTTTAGACGTTAAGGTAGCAAACGAGGAGATAATCCCCATTGAACATATTCATAAGAACTGTTGCGTAGAAATTAGGGGAAATAAGTTATCGGCAGATTTGGTACCGATAAGGCTAAAAGAATTTGATGTAATTCTTGGTATGGATTGGTTGGTGAACCATGAGGCAATTATAGATTGCCATAGGAAAAGTGTAAACCTTCGGCTTCCTAAGGGAACCAAGGTAGTGTTTTTCAGTAGTAATTCACCGAGACGCTCTTGTTGTCTGTCTATGACACAAGCTAGGAAAATGTTAAGAAAAAGGTGTGTAGGTTATCTATGCCATGTGGTGGATACCCAAAGAGTGGGGACATCATTGGATCAGATACCAGTTGCGCAAGAGTTCGTGGATGTATTTTCGGAGGAATTATCGGGTATTCCACCGGATAGGGAGGTAGAATTTGTAATTGATTTGTTACCGAGAATGACACCAGTTTCAAGGGCACCATATTGAATGGCGCCAGTTGAAATGAAGGAGTTAATGGTTCAATTACAAGAACTGTTAGATAGGAAGTACATTCAACCAAGTATGTCTCCTTGGGGAGCACCGGTGTTGTTTGTAAAGAAGAAGGATGGGTCGTTAAGACTTTGTATCGACTATCGAGAGTTGAACAAGTTAACGATTAAGAATAGGTACCATTTGCCCAGGATCGATGATCTATTTGATCAGTTGAAAGGGGCAAAGTATTTTTCTAAAATAGATTTGCGTACGGGGTATCATCAGTTAAAGGTGAGGAAGGAAGATATACCTAAGATCGCATTCAGAACTCGTTATGGTCACTACGAGTTTCTGGTAATGTCATTTGGGTTGACTAATGCGCCAGTTGCATTTATGGATATGATGAACAGAGTGTTCAAACAATATTTGGACAAGTTTGTCGTAGTATTCATTGATGATATTATAGTCTATTCAAAGACGCTAGAAGATCATACGGAACATTTAAGAATAGTGTTGGAAACACTAAGGAAGGAGAAGTTGTATGCGAAATTCAAAAAGTGTGAATTTTGGCTTGAGAGAGTGCAGTTTCTAGGGCATGTTATTGATAAGGATGGCATTTCCGTAGATCCGGCCAAAGTAGAAGCAGTTAACGAATGGGAGCAACCGAAGACGCCGACTGAGATTCGGAGTTTTCTGGGGTTAGCAGGATACAATAGAAGATTAATTCCAGACTTTTCTAAATTAGCAACTCCGTTAACCAATCTGACAAGAAAGTCAGTAAAGTATGTGTGGACTGAAAAATGTGAGAACAGTTTTCAGGAATTGAAGAAGAGATTAAGTGAGGCACCGGTATTGTCCTTACCAGACGATACCGGGAATTTTGTAGTGTATAGCGATGCTTCGCATAAAGGATTGGGTTGCGTGCTCATGCAGTATGACAAGGTCATTGCGTATGCGTCACGACAATTGAAGGATTATGAGAAGGTTTATCCTACTCATGACCTGGAATTGGCAGCTATAGTTTTTGCCCTAAAGATATGGAGACATTATCTTTATGGTGAGAAATGTGAGATATGCACGGACCACAAAAGTCTGAAATATATCTTCACATAGAAGGAGTTGAACATGAGACAGAGAAGGTGGTTGGAGTTAATAAAAGATTATGACTGTGATATTTTATATCATCCGGGAAAAGCAAATGTAGTAGCGGATGCGCCAAGTAGAAAGGGTAGAGAGAAATTATCAATGTTAGCAACTCATAATGAGTTGGTAACAGCGATGGCAAAAATGGAACTAGAAGTTAAGTTACCGGGGGAATCGGTAGAATTGTTATTTTCCATGGAAACCCAACCTACCATAGTGGAGCGGGTTAGGGGAGTACAACTGAGCAATGAGGAGTGCAAGCAGATGCTGAATAGGATAGAAGACGAAGAAAAAACTGAGTATAACCTCGATAAGGAGGGATTACTTCGTTTTGAGGGAAGAACTTGGGTTCCTAATGATCCCGAATTAAAAGAAGAAATTATGATGGAGGCCCATAGTTCGAGGTACTCGATACATCCCAGTAGTACGAAGATGTATCAAGACCTTCGTCGGAACTTTTGGTGGCCAAATATGAAGAGGGAGATAGCAGAATATGTTAGTAAGTGCTTAACTTGTTAAAAAGTTAAGGCTGAACACCAACGACCGAGCGGGTTATTACAACCGCTAGAAATTCCAGAATGGAAATGGGAGCACATCACGATGAACTTTGTGGTGGGACTTCCAACAATAAGAAAAGGATACGATGCTATTTGGGTGATAGTGGATCGATTAACGAAATCGGCTCATTTTCTACCAATAGGAATTAGGTATAACTTAGATCAGTTAGCTAAGCTGTATGTCAAGGAAATTATTTCCAGACATGGAGTGCCTGTGTCGATTGTGTCAGATCGTGATCCACGATTCACATCGAACTTTTGGAGAAGTTTGTAAGAGCAAATGGGAACGCAATTAAGATTGTGTACGACGTATCATCCTCAAACGGATGGTCAGAGTGAGCGAACAATTCAAACGCTTGAGGATATGTTGAGATCTTGCGTTATGGATTTCAAAGGGAGTTGGAACGAATTTCTACCGTTGCTGGAATTTTCATACAACAACAGTTTTCACGCTAGTATAGGCATGCCGCTTTACGAAGCGTTGTATGGGAGGAAGTGCCGAACTCCACTGTGTTGGGATGAGGTGGGTGAACGTCAGATGTTGGGACCAGAGATGGTTCAGCAGACGGCGAACATGGTAGAATTAATACGTGCTCGATTAGTTGCGGCTCAAGACCGACAAAGGAAGTATGCGGATCCTCACCGAGAAAATAGAGAATTCGATGTAGGATCTTTTGTTTTTCTAAAAGTATCGCCTTGGAAAGGGAAGATACGTTTTGGAAAGAAAGGGAAGTTAAGTCCAAGGTTTGTAGGACCTTTTGAGATTTTAAAAAGAATAGGGGAGGTAGCTTATGAAGTAGCCTTACCTCCAGAAATGGAACGCATTCATAATGTGTTTCATGTGTCAGTGTTGCGTCCTTATAAACCGAACTATAAACACGTGATAGAGTATGAATCTATTCAGTTAGAGAAGGACTTGTCCTATGAGGAACTTCCAATTTAAATTATTGATAGGAAGGAACAAGTTTTAAGAAATAAGGTCATACCTTCAGTGAAGGTGTTATGGAGAAACCACAATGTTGAAGAAGCAACGTGGGAGCTCGAAAGTAAAATGAAGGAAGATTTTCCTCATTTGTTTATGTAATTATAAGCAAAGATTCTGGGGACAGAATCCTTATAAGGGGGAGAGAATGTAACGCCCGAGAAAAATCGGATTTTTATGACAATTAAATTTTTATTTGATTATGTGAATTAAATGAATTTAATTGAATTCTTTGTGAAGTAAACTGTGTGAAGGTCGTTCTATGACCTAGAATGTGCTATGTGGTTAGTATTCTGGCTACGTGATAGAAATAGTTGTTTGGAATTTCCAAGACGATAATAATTGTTTTCTGAGAAGTTTTCGTAAAAACACTATTCATCCGTTTCTGTCCGAGGAATTATTTTGAAATTCCGAGAAACGTGTAATGATAGAATATCGTGATGAGATGGAATATCTGATAATATTTCATTTATGGCAAAAATGAAGTTTTCGCCTGCGGACTTAAAACCTAAGGGTTGAGTATATTGATTTTCGAGAAGGAAATAATATGCGTAGAAGGAATGGCGTTAGGTTGAGTTCGAGTGTTATGCAATTAGTATCTATGTATAATACTATGAGTAAATACGAGGTACGATACGATTATTGTACGTATGGTATGCGAAAGGAATACGTGAATCATACGTGTAGAATACGATACGTATTGTAGAATTAAGTTATGACTTAATGATTAATTCATTTGAGTTGGGTTATAAGTTAATCCAACTAATTGAAGGACTAAGCCCAATGAGTTAGGTGGGTTAAGTCAAAGTCAAGGCCCAATGTTTATTTAATTAAGCCCAATTTACAAAACCGAACCGTGGGTCGAACCGGTGGGTCACCCAATAGGTAAAACCCATGGGGCAACCCATGGGATGTCATAAAGGGGAGGTGGGCCGGCCACTTGGGGTGGACTTCAAGTATAAGACTTGGTCACCAAGTGTTTTACTTGGTGACCACACTTGAATAGTCATGACCATCTCTGATTCTGTCATGGAAGGACTAACTTGGGAAGCCAGACGTCTTCACCTCTGAGCACACTCTCTTAAAGACACATTAGATTGTTTCTTGATCTTGGTAATTTGATACCTATCAGGAGCCATTTGAGATTGAAAGTTGTATTGGGTGAGGAAAGCGTGTGCTAGTTCTTCCCAAGTATGGATCTTTGAATTGTCTAATCTTGTGTACCACGAACGGGCTTCTCCAGTTAGACTTCTTTGGAACAGTTGCATTCTAAGTTTTTCATCCTCTGCATAAGATCCCAATTCTCTAATAAACACCTTTAGATGTGTGTAAGGATCTTCTAACCCGTCATATTTTTCAAAGTCAGGAGTCTTAAACTTTTTCTGGATAATGAATACCAGGAAAAATACACAAATCAGCATATGAAACACTCTCGTGTGTTCCAATTCCTTTGATAGTGCGAAGGGTCCCTTCCATTTGGAGGACTTTCTTTTTGATGTCACCAGTGTCTGGATCTCCAGTGGGATGGGCAGCATCATGAGTTTTGTTGGTCGGATCCAACTGCAGTTCAGGTATTGTAACGACCTGGGTTCCTCCTTGTGTGGAGGATTCAGCATGTACGGGTATTTTCTGACCCTGTGATGAGTATGAAATATGTTATATTTTTATTCCTTAATACTTAATCTTTTGTATTTATTTTGTGCCTAAATAAACTCATTATTCTTATATTTTTATTTTAGGTACAATTGAAGGGGTTTCATGATTTTGAAAAAAAATTGGAGGAGGTTTACGGGATTCTTAACAAATCAAGGATTCAACAATTAGCATCATAAATGGATTTGGATTCACGCGGCAATGAGTTTAAGCACATGACAATTGTGGGATTTAATTCCAATTTCAAATCTGAATTTTAGATTCTAGAAGAATAGTTTTTACAATTCTATTGTAATTAGGATTTCTTTTAGACTAAGATTTATTTCCAAATTGAATTCTATTTCTTTATGGAAATTGGTGTAATCTGTAATTCCTTTTAGGATTTGGATTTCTACTTCCTATAGGATTTAGGACTTTGTCTAGCACTATAAATAGATGATGAGAGTCAGGATTTTATTCATTCAATCATCTACTACATTCTCTCATCTACAACATTGGAGGATTGAAGACATGAGCTAAGTTCTTTTCATTCAGTTCTAAGGGATGTTGAACCTTATTTATAATTAATGGTTAATTGAGTATTCATTATCTATTCCTTCTCACATGAAATTCATTCTTGATAATCTGATTTATTTTCTGAATGCTATTTGGCTTAACTTATTTGATTTCTGCAGGATTGAGTTGGTTAACGAATATCATATACTAGATCAAGGAATAATATTACGTGTAATTGATATTATTTCTAATCATAAGTAGTAATTAGTAATACCTGATAGTGGACAAGCTTTTGAGTATTGCTATAATTATCAGAAGACAAGTTAAACAATCCGAGCTTATGTGTTTGTTGCTTGGAATAGTCTAATTCCCTAGTTCTTAATGCTGCTATTATATTAAATCTAGAGAGCTTGTTCTAGGTTATATAATTGTTAGAATCTTGTGAAGAGCTTGTTTCATTAAGTGACAATCTAAGGGGAGTTTCGGGTAGCAGAGCTTGTTGTTACCTAGGGCTATTACTTTCATTGAAGGGTAAATAATGTTACACTTGATTAATCTATTATTGTAAAAAGGTGATACTGAACTAAAGAACTGAATATTTTTATTCATTGTTTATTCTTATTAGTTTATTCTTGTTAATTTAGTTAATTAATTAAAAATCTCCTTTTCATTAGAAACCATAGGATAAATATAAAATAAATCACTTTCTGTGGGATCGATCCTTGCTTACTACTGTGCTAATTGTTTGAATTTATATAGTGAAAGTGAGGTTAATTTAGGAGTGTAAACGACAGCTCTCAAATTTTGGCGTCGTTGTCGGGGAGTGTTATTTGTTTTCGTTTATTCTTTGTTTTCGTTTATTTTTATTATTTTCTTTTTGTTTTATGACTCAATCCTCTAACTTTGTTGACTTAAATTTTGATCAAGAAATAGAAAAAACTGTAGATACAAAAGAAGCTCTTGTTCCATCACTTGAAGTGGAAGATATGGCGGTGCCACACAATAACAGAACTTTGAAAGAATTGGCTACTCCTGATCTGACTCAACCATCTTTTTGTATTGAGTATCCTACTTTGGATGTTTCTTTTGAACTTAACTCTAGACTAATTCATCTTTTGTCTACTTTTCGTGGTTTTATAGATGAAAATCCATATAAGCATCTAAAGGAGTTCCATGTGGTGTGTTCGACGATGAAAGCGCAAGGAGTGGCAGAGGAGTAGATCAAGCTTAGACTTTTTCCATTCTCATTAGCAGATTTGACTAAAGACTGGTTATACTATCTACCATCAGGATCAATACGATCATGGACTGATATGCAAAGGTTATTCTTGGAGAGGTATTTTCCTGCATCAAGAGTTATCGATATAAGAAAGGAGATATGTGGAATCAGACAGTTCAATGGAGAGAATCTCTATGAGTATTGGGAAAGGTTCAAGAAGTTGTGTTCCAGCTGTCCACCTCATGGAATCGATGAACATTACTTGATCCAGTACTTCTATGAGGGGTTGCTACCAATGGAAAGAAGCATGATTGATGCAGCAAGTGGAGGAGCACTGGTAGACAAGACTCCAGAAGCGACAAGGAACTTAATTGCAAACATGGCAGCTAACTCACAGCAGTATGGAACTAAGATGGACCACACACCACAAAGGGTAAATGGGGTAAGAACGAGAGACTTAGAGCAACAGATTTCTGATTTAACTCTTTTGGTTCGACAAATGGCTGCAAGGAATAAGCAAGGTATTCAGCAAGCTCAACCTCAGTACCACACAGAAAACCAAGAAGTACCTGTCAATTATGGGACATCTATAGAGGATATGTTCAAGGCATTCATGAACCAAACACAGCAGTTCATGAGTCAGACACAACAATTCCAGCAAGAGACAAGAACTTATGTTCAAGATCTGAGGGACCAAGTTGGTAAACTTGCAACCACTGTAGGAAGGTCACTTTCTCAAACTGTTGAGAATGTAAGTGTCATAACATTAAGATGTAGTGCAGAGGATCAGCAGCAAGAAAAGTCAATACAAAGCAAGTCCGACCATAGTGAAATAGGCAGCAGTGATGTACTCAAGCACAGATTTCCACCTCTTTCAGCTTATGAACCAAAACTACCTTTTCCCCAAGTTCTAACAAGGAATTGGAAAGTTGGAAAGAATTCAACGTGGTGGTATACAGGGTCTAATGAAAAATTCGTAGAAGAGATCTCGAATAGGGAACAAGAACTTAAAGATGATGAGGAGTTCACTAGTGGAAACCAGTTGGAAGTGCTTGAGGCTACTACTGAATTTGAAGAAGAAATCAAGTATTCAAAGTCTGAAAAGGATGAACAAGAGGAAGAGGAGAACAATTTGATAAGTTCTGCAGATATTTACAAAAAGGATATAGAGGATACATCGGTGCAAACAATAAAAACACTACATGATACATACCATGGGACCTTAACTATGGAATTGGATGAGGCACATGTCCAGTTCAGCATATATGAAGTTAAAAGGTATCTTCGTAATATTAATTCTATTTTTTCTACTAATGTTGTTGACTCTATAGTGCAGAAATCTTTTGATCAAATACAATTATACAAGGAGGATTTGAGGGCTGGAATGGAGCAAAATCAGGATCTGAAGGATGCTCCTAATGAAGAATTGAAGCTGTTACTAGTCCACTTGAAGTACACAAGTCTAATTACATAGGATGAGAAGGATGATGTCAAGCCAATGACAATAAACAAGGGCAGCTGCTTGGGAGGCAACCCAAGATCTCAGATTTGATTTTTCTATCCCTTCACTTTTTAGTTTTTTTTATTGCATGTTAGCTAGTAGCATTTTCTTCTTTGCATGATTTTCTTACATTGGGGACAATGTAAGGTTTGAGTGTGGGGGGAAGATTTAGGTTTTTATTTTACTTAGGAATATTGATACGATTTTGATGGGGAATTTGAAAAAAATTAATGCTTTTGAAAATTTTTAAAAATTTTAGTTCCATGGTTCTATTTGCCTATGTGTTCGAAGGTTAAAGTCAAAGATTAAAAATTGATGCTAAAATTCAGAATCTGTTTGATGCTTAATTTGTTAATGAATGATGACAACTAAGCCATGATCCATATTAATTGATTTGAATTGAATTTGTGATTCATGAATACTTGAATATGAGAAGCATGCTTATTTGGCTAAGTTATTTGTGGAGTTGTCTATGTGCACTGATTTCACGACTTAGAACTGTTTAACTTGCTTATATTGTTGCAGAACCATGTGAAATAATGATAAATGAAAAAAAAAGAAAAAAAAAGAAAATTGAAAATCTGCTTCAATGTCCATTGTGCGAAATAACTGGGTATCTAAGCCTCGGGAAGCATCGGTATTCACGCTGAAAAGTGTGATGGATAAAAGCAGCTTGACTAGTCGACTTTTGTGGCCTTTGTTACTTGAATAAGTAAGCCTTAGGGGTGTCTCTACACCTACCGCCCTAAGATCATCTGGTTTGGGAGTCGGTGGAAAGTTCACTAATGGGTAACTCTGAAAAGCCTAAGAAAAGGAGACATTGCACATGTCAAGAAAAAAAAAATATAAGAAAAAAAAAGAAGCATGAAAATACATTCATCTGTGCTAAAAAAAGGGTTCTATGAAAAAAATTAAAAAGCAAAAAAAAATTTATTCTTGGTTGTGAGTCAGTGTGCACGATTTTTGCTCCATGGTAACTAAGTTGAGTAAGTATGTAAATTTTGGAAAAGTTTCTTATGTGGTTACAATTTGGTTTAATGAAATTCATTGGTGAAATGGTAAGGTTGGTAATTGTGAGTTGATTGATAAGACATTAATTAGATTTTTGTAAATTTAGTGTTGATAGTCATGATTTGTACCTTGAAATCTTTTGACATTTGGTTGAATAGAATTTTTTTTGAAAATCAAATTTTTGGTTTACACGAGGACGTGTAAAAAGATAAGTGTGGGGGAATTTGATGAGTATGAAATATGTTATATTTTTATTCCTTAATACTTAATCTTTTGTATTTATTTTGTGCCTAAATAAACTCATTATTCTTATATTTTTATTTTAGGTACAATTGAAGGGGTTTCGTGATTTTGAAAATAAATTGGAGGAGGTTTACGGGATTCTTAACAAATCAAGTATTCAACAATTAGTATCATAAATGGATTTGGATTCACGCGGCAATGAGTTTAAGTACATGACAATTGTGGGATTTAATTTCAATTTCAAATCTAAATTTTAGATTCTAGAAGAATAGTTTTTACAATTCTATTGTAATTAGGATTTCTTTTAGACTAAGATTTATTTCCAAATTGAATTCTATTTCTTTATAGAAGTTGGTGTAATCTGTAATTCCTTTTAGGATTTGGATTTCTACTTCCTATAGGATTTAGGACTTTGTCTAGCACTATAAATAGAGGATGAGAGTCAGGGTTTTATTCATCCAATCATCTACTACATTCTCTCGTCTACAACATTGGAGGATTGAAGACATGAGTTAAGTTCTTTTCATTCAGTTTTAAGGGATGTTGAACCTTATTTATAATTAATGGTTAAATGAGTATTCATTATTTATTCTTTCTCACATGAAATTCATTCTTGATAATCTGATTTATTTTCTGAATGCTATTTGGCTTAACTGATTTGATTTCTGCAGGATTGAGTTAGTTAACGAATATCATATACTAGATCAAGAAATAATATTACGTGTAATTGATATTATTTCTAATCATAAGTAGTAATTAGTAATACCTAATAGTGGACAAGCTTTTGAGTATTGCTATAATTATCAGAAGACAAGTTAAACAATCCGAGCTTATGTGTTTGTTGCTTGGAATAGTCTAATTCCCTAGTTCTTAATGCTGCTATTATATTAAATCTAGAGAGCTTGTTCTAGGTTATATAATTGTTAGAATCTTGTGAAGAGCTTGTTTCATTAAGTGACAATCTAAGGGGAGTTTCGGGTAGCAGAGCTTGTTGTTACCTAGGGCTATTACTTTCATTGAAGGGTAAATAATGTTACACTTGATTAATCTATTATTGTAAAAAGGTGATACTGAACTAAATAACTGAAGATTTTTATTCATTGTTTATTCTTATTAGTTTATTCTTGTTAATTTAGTTAATTAATTAAAAATCCCCTTTTCATTAGAAACCATAGGATAAATATAAAATAAATCACTCTCTGTGGAATCGATCCTTGCTTATTACTGTGCTAATTGTTTGAATTTGTAAAGTGAAAGTGAGGTTAATTTAGGAGTGTAAACGACAGCTCCCACCCTGCGTAGACTGGTGTAATTCTTTTAGTAGAATAGCCAAATCTGTAATCTGTTTGCTTAATCCGTTGAATTTTTTGCAAGAAACTGGATTAAGTTCGGTCTGGTCGGATGACGACATGATTGACTGTAGGCATGTTGCCTTTTTGGACTTTAAACGGGTGGTAGGTCTGATTGATTCCCTGCAAAAGACTTGCATAGTTTAGTCTTTAGGGTGGATAATAACATGTTATGCGATGTGTTCAGTTTAGGAATTTTATCCTGCAAAACGGATGTCAGCTCTTTATAGCATGTATGTGTACACATTTCTTCATATTTCTCATTACATGGAGATAGATATGGAAGATAATTACAAGTAATTTGAAATGAGAGCATGAAGAGACTTTCCTCCGTTTTGGGTTTATCAGAGGCTGACCTATCTTAGGTTACTCTCGCGGCTTTTTGGCATAAAGGTTCCCAAATCATCGCAATCTACTTGACGAGAAGTTAATCTGGTCTTTCAACTAGAGCGAATTTGGGTGGTGCTTTTCCTGAGCCTCAGAGAATTAGTCTTCTCACAAGTCCAGTAATCAAACACCAACGGGATAGCCTCTTGGTGGAGGGACCACACAACATACATTCACATACATCGCGTCTCACCGTATGACATGATGGCATGTGCGAAGCACTAATATCACAAGCAGATATGGTGCGAAGTACTAATATCATGAGCAGTTTATAGTGTGAAGCACTAAGATCACAGGAAGTTTATAGTGTGAAGCACTAAGTAAGGAAATGCATTCGTACACATTCATCATAAAATGTAAATGTAACATCCACACACAAGCAGATAATAATTTTGAAAAAATTGTAATAGCGGCTTAAGTCCTCTTACTGGAGTCCCCAACAGAGTCGCCACCTGTCGACATCGGGATTTTTAATTGTCCATTTCCGTTACTTGTTCTTTGGTGTTCTCATTTTAGGTGATATTTGTTTGAAAAAACAAGTGATAAAGGTCCGACATGTATAATGTCGACGATTGGACTATAAGAGTCGCCAGTTGGTTTTTTAAATGGTTGTACCAACACAACCGAGAAAAGGTTTGCACATTGACCCAGTGATGTGACACTGCTAAACGGGTCGGTGAAACCGAGATTCATTTGGGTCCGGGGACTTGGTTATGCGAAGGGAAGGTGTTAGGCACCCCCCGACATCCGTGTTACCACGGTGACCACCTCTTTTCAAGAAACTGTTATCTGAATGTGTGTGTATGGGTCAATGTACTGTTATTTGGAAGTAGTGCGAGGCCTCGTTCGCACCTATATACACAGGGTTTGAATTTATGTAAAAATTTAATTTTAGCAAGATATGGCAGTGATGTTTTATAAAAGAGGTTTTTCAAACCTTGATGCTCAATAGTAATTGAGACCTTTTACACTTTCATTTTATTCCGTATTCGGCTGAATTGATTTTATTTGACAGATGCGAGGCATCCGTACGAAAATAATGTACAAAAAGGTGTTGAATTCCTCGTGGGTATGTAAACCATCTGAGGAAATCAGACACCGCAGAATAATTTACAAGCTGCTTACAGCTGAAAATATCCATCACGAGAACCGAATTTAGATCCAATGGGATGAATCTGTGGTCACATGATTCCTAGGCTCACATGATGCCGCAATTGATATAAATGCAGTAAGCAGGTATATATATAAAAGCGGTAAATATATATATACAGACATGATCACCAACCACGAAGTACCTCCATGGGGGATCAGCAATGTAAATGTACAGAAAGCTGTAAAAAATGGTCAACCACCACGAAGTAAACTCCAGGTGGGACGAAACGTAAAGAAAACTGTACAAAACGATCAACTGCCACGAAGTGAACTCCAGGCAGGACGAAATTTATATATGTATATATATATATATATATATATATATATATATATATATATATATATATATATATATAATAGCGAGTAAACGCACCGGATATAAAATTCAGGCTCATCGAACAGAGTTCGACCACAGATAATATATATAAGTATATATATATTAAAGCAGGTTAACGCTCCAGACCGAAATCTAGGCTCATCGAACAGAGTTCGACACGCAGTTCATATATATAAGTATATATATAGGAAATCAGTAAACGCTCCAGACCGAAGTCTAGGCTCATCGAACAAAGTTCGACATACAGTTCATATATATATATATATATATATATATATATATATATATATATATATATATATATATATAAGCAAATAAACGCTCTAGACCGAAGTCTAGGCTCAATCGAGGCATAATTCGATAATGTTAGTATATATATATATATATATATATATATATATATATATATATATATATATATACAAACTAAAAATAAACCACTGACCGAAGTCCGGGCAGAATATGCAACACGACTCTCAACGTGTAGAAGGGTGTGTGCAAAGATGAAGAGAAAGAACTCTAAAGTGTGTGAGAAGGCTTACAGTGGACTGCCAAATAAGACTTCTATATCTTTAGAGTGAGTAAACACAGACTTTTGTAGGTACAAAATATATATGAGCTCACAGGTGTTTAAAAGGAGAAAGTACACTGCCTGGGATGAGTGCAAAGCAAATTGGACAGGGCTTCCTCGCCGTTTTCTCTTGAAAAATCAGCACCCCAAGCCCTCTATTTATAGGCATATTAGTCGCAGGTGTACCTGCGGTCGAGTTTTTCGGCTCGGGTCGTCTCGAAGTACGTGCACTCAGGCACTGTAATGTCCACTCGAACTTTTAGAAGTGCAATCCGGGCATCCGTTTGAGGTATACAGGACCTATTTCGGACCGCCGTTGTCGAGAGTTATACGATGGCATGGGATTAGAGTTTGTGCGAAGTCATTGAAGATGGGATGGTGCCCTCCGGTCTTCAAGCTTCAACTTTCATCCGTTACCCCGAACAATAGTCACTCGGGATTGGTTAGTCTTGTGGGACATTGCTGTGTAGCTATGTTGAGGCGATGTGGCGTGACATCGTGTCGGTCAGATGACGATATTGCCCCTCACCGGTGTTATCGCAGATTGGGCTGATAAAGCAGACGTTGCTCAGCTTCACTGAGATTGGACTGCTGTAATTTGTTGAAGGTCCTCATTGTCATCTTTGAGGTGTGTCTGTCTTCCCGATGTTATCGCCAGGCTGGTAAAGTGGATCTCGTTGTGAGCACCGAGATTGAAGCTGGTTGCATTTGTAACAAGCATTTCCGGGGTTATCGCCGAAATTGCCTTGGGGTTATCACCAAGGTTGGTGGCTATTCTCATGGTTGGGACTGAGACTGGATACCTCGAGGTTATCTCCGAGATTAATCGGTCTTCTCCGGTGTGTGTTCCGGTATTGTATCTACATGCCTCGGGGTTATCTCCGAGATTATTACTCCCAGATTGCGATCCGGGGTTGATGCTGAACTTCTGGTAGTATCCGGCATGGATATGGATCGTCTTTCAGGGTTCCCTCTTAAAAGACGAATCTGTCCTCCTGCAATGTTAGTGACAGGTGTACAGAAAATTTTGAGTGTCTACAGTTGTTATTCTTTCAATTTTCTTATGTTAGTTAATAAATTTTGTATGTAGTATGGTCTTTGTGAGACCAAGATACAATAACAAATTTTGTAGTTATTGTTACGTATTATGATCTATTTATATGAGGAGTTTTGATTTTATTAGCTCTTTATGCATTAACTTATCAATTAGTTTGAAAAAAGTATGGCAATATTTATATTTACTTGAAAAATAAATTTAATATTTCTTGTAGAGATTAATAATAATAATAAATATGAAATCAATGATTTAGAAATTAATTATAATTTTCAATGAATTTTGATTATTTAGCAATTAATTTTTAATTTACAAATTTAAAATTTGTGAAGGAATTTTTCTCACTAATTTGAAAAAAGATTCTCAATTTATAATTAGTGAAGAAAAATATTCTCTCGTTAAATAAATTTATTTTTCACAATATATTATTTGTGAGGTAATCAAGTTATTCACTAATTTCAAATAGTCCTTCTTAAAATATTATTTGTGAAGGAAATCAATCTTTCACTAAATAACAATATTCAATTACTAAATACAATTTGTGAATAAAAAAGTTATTTATAATATATCCTTCACAAAAAATATTTAGTTACTACTTAGCGAAGGATACCCAATTGCGAGGAGATCTAATGCGAGCAATTGTACGAAGAAAATATTTCTTCTCAATAAATCACTTGTGAGTGATGTAGTATGTCTTGTGAAGGATTTGTCCTTCACTAGATGACATTTTTGGTGTAGTGTTTCATGTTCTTGCTTAACGAACTAAAATAGTTAGCTTGAATTAAAAAGAAGTGTGTCAATCTAAGTGAAGCATAAAGTGAAATTGTAGGCTTAATTCTCTAATATTTTATTAAAGTTTGTGGTAGTTAGTTGATTTTTCTTTATTTAGTAGTTTTAAATAAATATCATCATTTAATCATTAGTTTAATAAAATTGAGATAATATTAGATTTGTAAATATTATGATAAAATTTAGTTATTTTTTCTATGTGGAAACGATACTCTACTTGTCACTTTATTACTTGTTGATCACGTATATTTGCGTGTTGTGCGTAATTGAATTTTACACCAACAAGTTTTTTTGCCCCGTTGCTGGGGAAAAAGATAATTAAGTTTATTACTTTCAATAACAGTTTAATTATATCAGTCTTAGTTAAACACTTTTCTTTTTGTTTTTGTTTTATTTCTTGTTTCAGGTTGTCTTGAATAGTGCATGCAAACTTGATCAAAGAAGCCAAACTTAGAACCTTACGATGACGATATCGAGAGAAAGTTTCAGCGGTTGAGTAAGTGGATAAAAGAGACTAGAGAGAATTTAGAACAACAAGAGACAATGGTTACGGATGATCAGAAAGCATTGTGGGATTATGCCATACCAAGGGTAATCGAGATTTAGTCGAGTATTACCAGACCTGTTATTACTGCTAATAACTTTGAGATAAAGCCTGGTATAATACAAATAATTCAAAACTCAGTGTAGTTTGGGGGTTTGGCTAACGACAATCCGAATAAGCATCTTGTGAGCTTTCTAGAAATATGTGATACCTTCAAGTATAATGGGGTATCGGATGATGCAGTGAGACTTCGTTTGTTCCCATTCACACTGAGAGATAAGGCAAAGAGTTGGCTATATTCATTACCATCAGATTCAATTACTACTTGGGATAACCTGGCTCAGAAGTTCTTAGCAAAATTCTTCCCACCGGCAAAAACAACAAAAATGAGGAGTGAGATTACTACGTTTGAACGACAACATGGGGAGTCACTATATGAAGCTTGGGAGAGGTATAAAGAGTTATTGAGGAAATGTCCACATCATGAATTGCCCAAGTGGTTGTAGAAGAACACCTTTTATAATGGGTTGAACAGTAATCTTCGGACTAGCATAGACGCATCGTCTAGATGAGCATTTATGACTAAGAGGTTTGAGGAGGCGTACGATTTGATTGAGACTATGGCAACTAATAATTACCTGTGGCCAACTGCAAGGATGACTCAACCTAAGGTTGAGATAAAAAATTTCACGCAATCTATTACGCAAGTAAAACTCTGATAGATGCTCAAATGAAGTACACAACTACCGAGAAGGAATTACTTGCGGTCGTGTATGCCTTCGACAAATTTTGCTTGTATCTGATTGGAACAAAGGTTGTAGTGTATACTGACCATTCAGCTATAAGGTACCTAATTTCCAAGAAAGACGCAAAGCCTAGACTGATTCGATGGATTCTACTCCTTCAAGAGTTTGACTTAGAAATCAAAGATAGGAAGGGGACAGAAAATCAGGTAGTTGACCATCTTTCGAGATTGGAGAATACGGACAAAGACAAAGTAAATAAAGTGTTGATCAATGAATCGTTTCTGGATGAACAGTGGTTTGGGGTTAGTTCTAAATTTCCATGGTACGCGGATTTTGCCAACTATTTGGTGAGCATGATCCTTCCTCCAGACTTGACACAACAGCAAAAGAAGAAATTCCTACATAATGTAAAATGGTATATGTGGGATGAGCCGTATTTGTTTAGACAGTGTGTGAAAGTAGTATGCATACAAGCCAATCATGTATGATGATAAAGCATATACTTTGTAATCAATCTTATTCATTTATTAATAAAAGAATTATTTGTTAAAGGCATTTAATTATCTATATAGTGTTGTTTTAATAATATATAATAAACTCATAGTTTTAAGTAATGATTTTAGAATCATGATGAGATCATGCTAATGAGATTTAAATTCTTAGATAGCTTAAAACTAAAATGTTCTCAATCAATTGATTACTAAAAAGGGGATTAATAAATCCGGAAAGATTGGCACATACAGCTTGCTCATTGAATGAGAATGATTGATCTCATGATCATTTGTATGGAGACACTAAAGCAAGTGTGTAGGTGCTTATTTTAGAATAAGTTCACTTAACGTGACTCGCTAGAGAATACATAATGGAGTTTTACTTGCCTGCCAATAGGAATTCCTGTAGTGATAGTAGTACAAATGATCCTTAGACTTGAGATCATCATAGTATCTTATATATAATGAATTATACTTAGACATATTCCTTAAGACTCTTTGGGTATATCAAAGGGTATGCTTTGGTGTAATAAGTTATATATGGAGATAATGAATGATCAATAAATAATCTACCCCTTCTAGTAAAAGAAGAGAAATGTCCTATGTGATTCGATAAATGATAACCCATGAATCCTTGGCTAATGTAGAATGAAATTAGAATGTAGTTTCTAATGTGCATTCGTTAGGAGTTGTGCATTTAGGAATCGAAATACATATAATTAAATAAAATAAGACTTGATAGTAATTTCATGTCTTATATTTAATTGGGACATTATATGGTGGAAGGATTGAATTGTACGGCAGCTATTTACTCAAAGGTTCTTTTATAATTAATGTTGAAATCTATATTATTTGAAAAGTTGTTGATCGCTAGAGAGGTTTATCCCTATTGTAGAATAAATATTAATTGTTTAAATAAATTAATAATTTAATTTATTTATTTAAATAAGATTAGAATTGTTCTAATTGATTTATTCACAACCAATTTAATATGGAGAACCTAAAGGGTGACACCATAAAAGGAAGAATAATTATTTAAGAAGTTAATGGCATAATCGTAATAATATGTTAAGTATATTTAATTTAATATATGGTGATTGAATAAATTAAATAGCTTAATATTTATTATTTAATATTTTAAAAATATTAAATATAAATTAATAAGAGGAGTCTTATTAATATTATTATAATTATTATTATTTTTAATTTCTAAAAGAATTTAGGAATTAATTTAATATAAGTACTCTCATTTATTCCTAATAGGATTAGGACGCAAAACTAGTTAAGTTAAAGGAGTTTAATTAATTATCCCTAATAAGATTATGGAGCCCAATTAATTAAAAGAGTTTAATTAAATAAATAATACCTTATTTTATTTAAATAGGGCTACCTGATATCTTTATAAGATGAATCTTATATCAGATATCAGATATCAGATATACATAATTTTAATAGTTAGAGAGTAAGCCTCCTTTTTCTACGGAGATAGAAAACTAGGATTTTTAGCCAATACACCCTTCTTCTTGAAAATTCTTCTTCATTGGTGGATCATCTCTAGAAGTCATACACTTGGGTGGCTAACATTGATCAAAGGAAGGAATCTACACGGAGATTTAAGGAGATCGCTGAGAAGTATGAGTTGAACTCGTACCTGTGGAAACTAGTATCAACAAGGGTATGATTCCATAACTTCTTGTTCTTCGTTTTAATTAATAATATGCATAAAGGATGATCTGGGTAATTGGTTTGTGAAAAATTTTAAAATCTAATTTTACTTTGCTTTCGCTAATTTTTGTAATTTGATTGCGTCTATGATTTTTTCAAAACCTTACAGTGGTATCAGAGCCAAACTTTATGTGAATTATTAATTATTTTGATTCCATATATGTATGGGTATGTATTTTGAATAATTTATTGTGCATAATTTATTGTAATTATTATTTTTTTGAAAAACAAAATCAATTTCCGAAAGCCTTTATAAATCGCGAACTGTAAATTTTTTTTTCCCATATGTCTTAATCTGTGATGTGGAAGTTGATTGTTTTATTTTAAATAATAAATATGATCATGATTTGGTTATTCAAAAAGTTACCCAGAGATTCACAGATTACTGTAATGTATATATATATATATATATATATATATATATATATATATATATAATACTTAACAGGGCCTAATCGTACGGATATATATATTAATCTTAATAATTTTATAATTAAAATAAAGAGTTTATTTTAATCTTGAAATTGGATTTCATACAATTTAAAAATGCCCATTAAATGATACTCATATATATATATATATATATATATATATATATATATATATATATATATATATATATATATATATATATGGAATGATTTTAATTCATAAGATGAATGTTTTGTTTATTGATACATATGATGATATGTATGATAATAAATGAGATTGATTATGGACTATTAACCAATGTGATTGAATTTATTTTGGTTGGATGATTGAATGAATGAGTTTTATTAAATAGGGTCTGTGTACCTCGTCTTTTCTTATTTTCTTCTTGATGTAAATTATATCTCTCTCATATGTACTTCTCTTTGACTGCTGATCAAGGTTTCTATTTAAATTAAATAGTTTAATTCTAATAGGATGAGTTAGAATTTTTTTGAAGAACCGGAGATCATGGAGCAAGGAGCACTTGAAGACGCGTTTGTAATGGAGCCCAGGTTTAAATGTAATAGTTATATTTAAATGTTAATTATTGCACCCTAGGGTTTGACATTTTGGTTCACTTGGTGGCTCTAGTGAACCAAACTAGAATAAAAGTTCATAATCAATCCGGGTAGAATATAGTATTCTATAATGCATGCTAGTATTATATATATTATGCAAACATGCTTCGAATGTTTAATAATATGTCCCGTATATATATATATATATATATATATATATATATATATATATATATATATATGTGTGTGTGTGTGTGTGTGTGTGTGTGTTTGTGTTTGTGTGTGTGTGTGTGTGTGTGTGTGCGCGCTAAACAAGATGAGACAATTAATAACAAACCCCTCAAAAAAATTATATTAAGTCTTAAGCGTTCAAAGATATATAGAATATCGAACGTCGCCTTCTAGCATGATAAAATTAATAGAGTATTAAATATTTAATATGAGTTTGTTGTATCACTATAAGGCAAGTATTAAGTATTTAAGATGTTAATTTATCATATTTGACGCTTATAAAGATAATTGAATAATATTATTTTATTGTGTCACCACAAGTACAATATATTTTTTTTTGAATATATGGAAGTGCTAGGTTGGACTTAACTTAGATAATTTTGATTCAGATGTGTCACCACTTGATCAAAATAATCCAAGAGGCAAAACGTAAGGCTATATATATTTGAAATGGGATCCTTATTCTCACTAGTAAAAACTTTAATTAGATTTTGCCGAATTATATAGATGAGGGTAATATAGTTTGAAAAAAATAGTGGAAGATACCGATTTAAAATAAGACCTAATTTATTTTGGTAAGTAATTAAATAAATGTTTATTAAAATATTATCTTTTTACATGCAGAATTTAAAAATGTCACATTCACTAATTTTACCGTATAGCATACTTGATGCTAACAAACTGACCAGACCGAATTACACGAACTGGTTAAGGAATTTGAGAATTGTTCCCACTGCTGAAAAGATTTCTTATGTCCTAAATTCGCCCGTATCTGCAAAAGTTGCAGAGACAGCCTCTGAGGAAGATACTGCTACTTTTAAACAGTTGCAAGATGATGCATTTGTGGCTCAATGCATCATGCTCGCATCCATGAATAACGAGCTTCAGCGTCAGCATGAAACTATGGATGCTCCTACTATGCTGTTGCACCTGCAAGAGCTGTATGGTGAGTAAAGTAGGACTGCTAGATATGAAATATCTAAGGAGCTCTTTCAATCTCGGATGACTGAGGGCACTACTGTTGAGACTCATGTCCTAAAGATGATTAATTTGATTAAACGTCTTGGACAGCTTGGGTTCGTCATGGATGGGGAGTTGAGTCAAGATTTGATCTTGCAGTCACTCCCTGACACCTTCTCATAATTTGTTGTGAATTTTCACATGAATAAGTTAGACGTCAGCTTACATGAGTTACTTAACATGTTGAAAACTGTTGAAGGTCACTTCCCATCCAAGAAGAACCATGTCTTACTGGTGGATTATTCTTCCAAGAAAAGGAAGATGCCCAATGTATCTTCTGAAAAAAAGAAATCCAAGAAGGCTAAGGGAAAGGTGAAAGTGAAAGATCAAAAGAAACTTGATCCAGCTAGCAAATGAATTTTCTTCCATTGCAACAAGTCAGGTCACTGGAAGAGGAACTGCAAGGATTATCTTGCGGAACAAAAGTAGAAGAAGCTTGGAGAAGCTTCGAATCCTAATCAATATTTGTTTATGATTGAAATTAATTTTTCTGAAAGTCAATCATCTGCTTAGGTATTAGATACCGGCTATGGTTCTCACATATGTAATAATATGTATGGACTGGTTAGAAGTAGAAAGCTGAGCAAGGATGAGGTTGTCCTACGAGTGGGAAATGGAGCAAAGGTTGCTGCATTATACCTATATGTGTCACTGTAGACTTGGTCATATTAATGAAACAAGATTATCCAAGTTGTCTAAAGATGGGCTCCTAGAGCTATCGGATTATGAATCATATCCAAATTGTGAAACTTGTCTCATGGAAAAAATGACTAAATCTCCTGTTAGTTGAAAAGGAGAAAGAGTTACAGAGTTGTTAGCGTTGGTACACACAGATGTTTATGGACCTATGACAACGACTGCACGAGGAGGGTATTCTTATTTTATTACATTCACTGACGATCACTCAAGATTTGGATATGTGTATTTAATGAAATACAAATCTGAATCATTTGAAAAGTTCAAAGAGTTCAGAAGTGAAGTAGAGAAACAAACTGGCAAAAGTATTAAGATTCTTCGATCAGATCGAGGTGTTGAATACTTAAGCGATGAGTTTCTCAATTGTCTCAAATAAAATAGTATAATCTCACAATGGACTCCACCAGGGACACCACAGTTGAATGGTGTATCTGAAAGGAAAAATCGAACATTGTTGGACATGGTTCGATCCATGATGAGCTTTACCGATCTTCCAGTTTCCTTATGGGGATATGTCCTAGAATCGGCTACATACCTACTTAACAAGGTACCTGCCAAATCCATCCCTAAGACCCCATATAGGGAGGAAACCAAATCTTAAGCATGTTAAGACTTGGGGTTGTCCAGCTTATGTCAAAAAGTTTAAAAATGATGAGCTACATACTAGATCCAAAAAGTGTAGATTTGTGGGATACCCTAAAGAAACATCAGGGTATTATTTCTATCATCCAACTGATCAAAAGGTTTTTGTTGCGAAACATGCTATGTGACGCCCCCAGAATAGGTCCACACGACCCATCCTGGGTCACCAGATACACGCTACTGAATTTAAATATAAACTTCATTTATACAACTGTTAAACTGTCGTCCAAAATATGACAACACATAAGATGTGTGTTTCAATAGAAATAACACTATGCACACTCCAAACCAATGATACTCTACATAAAGGTATTGTCGATAACTGTTTTAGGAATTAAAATCTTTGGAAAATTCTCAAAGAATCCTTCATACATGGGAGGCCATGCATCTAAGTTATAATAGATATCATAGGACTTGAGCACTACCATTGGTTGACCCAATAGACCCCAAAGAAGAACGAGAAGATTACTATTTTGTTCATTCCAATGGTGTGTATCTTCTTGCCATATAATTACTTCCATTGTCTCAAACCGATGATTATACTCCAACTGTACTCCAAGATTATATAGATAATGCTCATAGATATAGTCAGCAAGTGGATGTGCACAACCATATCTTATGATAACACGTGTTTGTATGTGGTCAGACATCATGTATGATAGTAAAAACACACCCTAAAAGCTCTTAGTACACTTATGTCATCCTCATTCTAATGGGGTACATTTTTGACGCTTTCACAGTCGGGTCCTCCTCACCCTATTGTTGTTCGCCAAATTCAATTATTAAATGACGTATAAAATAAGTCACACATATCTTAAGTCCTCAATACAATTATATATTGTCATACTCTTTTATAATGTATTAAGAAACTTCCACAGTCTCGGACCATCACACTATTCCCTTATTATCCCCGCTCGACTCAGCTACACTCTTACTACCTGAAAGGAATTGTAAAGAAAAAGGGTGAGCTCAACTAGCCCAGTAAAGAATATTATGACTAAGATAATGTAGAATAATTATCCTTTGTCCTCAACAAGAAAAAATCTGATAGAATACAATAGATAACAATTTTTAGATCAGCAACTGCAACGGAACCAGTAATCCATTAGAAGATTCAAGTAGAACATAATGTCTAATATCTCTTCCAAATTAAAAGTCCATCATTAATATTTCATCCCTGTAATACCCATTAACAATTCTTTGTTGTGCCCAAGATAGAGAACTTTCATCACCTGTCTTTACCTAAACCACCAAAGATTATAGTTAAATTCACAATTCATATTTATAATCATGTAAATCAACAGTCCATCTTTGCACTACGGGCCAAAGACATACAACTGTAAAACCAATAATCAACAGTCCATCTTTGCACGTAAGCAAAAGATATACAACTGTAAAACCAATAATTAACAGTCCATCTTTGCACGTAAGCTAAAGATGATTTTTACCACATCATTTGTCTGTAACATTACATGCCATGATTACACCAATACACAATTCTTAGTCATAATCATACCAATCAACAGTCCATCTATGCACTACAGGCCAAAGATGACTTTTATCACATCATTTGTCTGTAACATTATAAGTCATGATTATACCAATACACAATTCTTGGTCATAATCATACCAATCAACAGTCCATCTATGCACTACGGGTCAAAGATGACTTTTACGACAATATAAGCATGAGAATGATGACAATGATATAAAGAATCAATCAAGTGAGATCAAGGATAAACATTAGAGATTTATAATTCAATTTATCTAGAGTTCAAGAATATTTAAATTGTCAACATGACAATTTATTTGTGGAGTAAAATTCAAGAATGATATTCATGTATCAAAAATAATTTGGACAGAAAAGAAATCACTTTTATCATGAATAGTACCCCGTGAATAGTACTCGGATGAATAGTACTAAATGAATAGTATCCCGTCATGCAAAATACCCCGAATAAATATTACCCTGAGTGAATAGTAATAAATGAATAGTAACCCATCATGCAAAAATAGATATTCATGTAACAAAAATAATTTGGACAGAAAAGAAATCATTTTTATCGTGAATAATACCCCGTGAATAGTACCTCGAATGAATAGTACCCGAGTGAATAGTACCTCTGAGTGAATAGTATCCCATGAATAGTACCCTCAAGTGAATAATACCTGAGTGAATAGTACCCCCCGAGTGAATAGTACCCGAGTGAAAATATTGAAATTTAATAAGAAAGTTCAGACCAATATTCCAATGAAACGATACTAGATGAAGTGCAAAACTCAAGGATATTCCACTAATTTCAGGGATTATAGAAGCAATACTAACCACAGTAAGTTTAGATTTAAGAATACGAAAAAGAAATAATACCCCTTACCATACGAAAATAACATCTCTTACCTTAGTAGAAGACTGGTTACTACAATAGTGAAGTAGCAGAATACTCTTCTTTTTTCTCTCTATAGTTTCTCTCTCTACAATTTCTCTTATGAGTCTTAGTGAATTAGTGAGGATGAAAGAAGAATTAAGCTTCTATTTATAAAAGAATAGACTAAATAGTAACTAATTCATGGACGGTCCAGATTGATTTACTATTAAAACGGACGGTCCATATTAATTTACTATTAAAACCACAACCGACGGTCCAGATTGATTTACTATTAAAATCATCGCCTACGATCCAGATTGATTTACTATTAAATAACCACCGACGGTCCAGATTGATTTACTATTAAAACCACCATCTACGCTCCAGATTGATTTACTATTAAAACTACCACATGCGGTCCAGATTGATTTACTATTAAAACCACCACCGATGGTCCAGATTGATTAACTTATTACACTTTGGTACCCCTAAAATTTTCCAAGTTTGCATTATTCCCCTTTAACTTTTGTAATTCACTTATCTTCAATAAACACATTTTTAATATTTCAACAACTATTCATCATTAATATTATAACTTACAATATTGACAACCAGATCATTCCCAGAAAAGAGGGAGCTTTTCGATAAAGATTTCTTCTTATTGGCGCTCAATTAGATGGCATAACCCCTTTCATCGATAGAACTTTCTAGACATTGTCAATAATGCAAATAATAATATGAATAATTGTGGTTTCTCAATTATTAATTTAATAATATAAAATATTACAGATGATACTGTGACAATAATTGAATCAATAATATGTGATATTATGCAGTAACTACTGTGGTAATTATTGAATAAAACTGAGTAACTTCTTACTTAAGCATCAATAATCAGAGATATTGTGCAATACCATGTGCTACTGTGTAACAACGCGTATTACTGTACTTTTATCCCCGGATATTTCAAAAGTTTAGCTGTAAAAGTTTTGCCGTTATTTTTATAAAAAAATTATTTATGTCGCTTTCTATATCGGATAGTTATTCCGTTGTGGGGTCTACCAATGATTGTGTCGTCGTATGGATTTTTCTCGACAAAAAGAATATTTCCCGACTAAATGAATATTTTATGACCACTTGCTTACTTTGTAAAATTTTTAAATATCACCCTTAACTTTAACCTTTTATCAATTTAACCATTTACTGAATAGAAAAATTGAATACTTTCATTTCATAAAATTTGGGGTCTTACATGCTACCTTCTTGGAAAAGGAGTTTATCCTTGAAGGGGTCAGTGGAAGTAAGATATATCTTGAAGAAGTGCAAGAACCACAAAATAATACCGATCAAAGTCAGGTACCTAACCAAGTGGAAGAACCTATTGTAACACACCCTATTCGTAAATTTGGAAGAGTACTGAAGATACCTGATAAGTATGAATTTGTCATAGAGGATGATGATGAGGTATGCATCATAGATAATGATGATCCATTAAATTACAAACAAGCCATGAGTAGTAAAGACTCAAAAAAGTGGTAAGAAGCCATAAAATTCGAAATGGACTCCATGAATGAAAACCAAGTATGGACTTTGGTTTCACCACCTGAAGGCATTAAACCTATTGGGTGTAAATGGGTCTTTAAAAGAAAGACTGAAGCAAACGGCAAGGTAGAGACTTATAAAGCCCGACTGGTCGCAAAAGGTTTCAAACAAAGACAAGGAGTTGACTATGATGAAACCTTCTTACTAGTAGCAATACTCAAGTCCATTCGGATTTTTCTTGCGATTGCAGCTTACCATGACTACGAAATCTGGCAGATGGACGTGAAAACGACCTTCTTAAATGGGAAACTTGAGGATGATGTGTATATGACACAGCCAGAAGGATTTATTTCAAAGGTTGGAATAAATCAAGTCTGTAAGCTACAACAATTCATTTATAGATTGAAGCAATCTTCTCGTTGGTGGAACATCCGTTTTGATGAGACAATCAAAGGGTTTGATTTTATCAAAAATGAGGATGAACCATATGTGTACAAGAAGGTTAGTGGGAGAGTTGTTTTATTCCTTGTATTATATGTTGATAATATATTACTGATAGGGAATGATATTTCTATGCTACAATCAATTAAAATTTAGTTATCTAAACACTTCTCCGTGAAGGACTTGGGTGAAGCATCCTATATTTTGGGGATAAAGATTTATAGAGATAGATCTAAAAAGATGCTTGGCTTATCCCAAGGAACATACATTGACTCGATGCTAAAGAAGTTTAGCATAGAAGATTCCAAAAGAGGTATCATGCTGATGAGCCATGGAATACATCTCTCCAAGAAAAGGCCCCAAAGACACATGAGGAGAGAGAACGTATGAGTAAGATTCCTTACCTTATGCTTCAGCAATATAATCTATCATGTACGATATGATATGTACTAGACCGGATGTCGCTCATACACTTAGTGTAAGAAGTAGATATCTGTCAAATCCAAGAGAAGAACACTGGAAGACAGTGAAAATATCCTTAAGTACTTAAGAAGAACTAAGGATGTTTTTCTTATCTACAGTGGGTCTGAATTAAAACTAGAGGGCTTTACAGACTCAAGTTTTCAAACGGACAAAGATGACAGTAAATCCGTTTCGGGGTATGTGTTTACCTTAAATGGTGGCGCAGTGAGTTAGAAGAGTTCTAAATGGCAAACAGTTGTTGATTCAATGATAGAGGTAGAGTACATAGTTGCAAGTGAAGCTGTAAAGGAGGCTATTTAGATGAAGAAGTTCATAACCGAACTTGATGTGGTTCCTAGCATTAGAGGACCAGTACCTTTATTCTGTGACAACACTAGAGCTATTCTGCAAGCTAAGGAATCTAGGTCTCATCAGAAATCAAAACAAGTGTTGCGGCGATTTCATTTTATCAGAGAGATCATTGAAGGATGAGATGGCACCCTGGAGCGTGTGGACTCTCAAGATAATATTGCAGATCCATTTACTAAAACATTAACACAACAGCAGTTCGATTGTCACTTAGAGAAGATGGGTATGAGATACCACGTCGATTGACTTTAGTGCAAGTGGGAGATTGAAAGTAGTATGCATACAAGTCAATCATGTATGATGATAAAGCATATACTTTGTAATCATTCTTGTTAATTTATTAATAAAAGAATTATTTATTAAAAGCATTTAATTATCTGTATGGTACTGTTTTAATAATATGTGATAAACCCATAGTTTTAAGCAATATTTTTAGTATCATGATGAGATCATGCTAATGAAATCTAAATTCTTAGATAGCTTAAAACTAAAATGTTCTTAATCAATGGATTACTAAAAAGGGGATTAGTGAATTCGGATAGATTGGTACATACATTGCTTGCTCATTGGATGAGAATGATTGATCTCATGATCATTTGTGTGGTGACACTAAAGCAAGTGTGTAGGTGCTTATTGAAGAATAAGTTCACTGAACATGACTCGCTAAGGAATACCTAATAGAATTTTACTTGCTTGTCAATAAGAATTTCTGTAGTGATAGTAATACAAATTATCCTTAGACTTGAGATCATCATAGTATCTTATATATAATGAATTACACTTTGACTTATTCCTTAAGACTCTTTGGGTATATCAAAGGGTATGCTTGGGTGTAATAAGTTATATATGGAGATTATAAATGATCAATAAAGAATCTACCACTTCTAGTAAAAGAAGAGAAATGTCTTATTGATTCGATAAATGACAACTCAAGAATCCTTGGCCAAGGTAGAATGAAATTAGATTGTAGTTTCTAATTTACATTCGTTAGGAGTTGTGCATTTAGGAATCGAAATACATATAATTAAATAAAATAAGACTTGACATTAATTTCATGTCTTATATTTAATTGGGACATTGTATGGTGGAAGGATTGAATTGTACGGTAACTATTTACTCAAAGGTTCTTTTATGATTAATGTTGAGATCTATATTATCTAAAAAGTTGTTGATCGCTAGGGAGGCTTATCCCTATTGTAGAATGAATATTAATTATTTAAATAAATTAATAGTTTAATTTATTTATTTAAATAAGATTAGAATTGTTCTAATTGATTTATTCACAACCAATTTAATATGGAGAACCTAAAGGGTCACACCATAAAAGGAAGAATAATTATTTAAGAAGTTAATGGCATAATCGTAATAATATATTAAGTATATTTAATTTAATATATGGTGATTGAATAAATTAAATAGCTTAATATTTATTATTTAATATTTTAAAAATATTAAATATAAATTAATAAGAGGAGTCTTATTAATATTATTATAATTATTATTATTTTTAATTTCTAAAAGAATTTAGGAATTAATTTAATATAAGTACTCTCATTTATTCCTAATAGGATTAGGAGGCAAAATTAGTTAAAAGAGTTTAATTAATTATCCCTAATAAGATTAGGGAGCCCATTTAATTAAAGGAGTTTAATTAAATAAATAATACCTTATTTTAATTAAATAGGGTTACCTGATATCTTTATAAGATGAATCTTATATCAGATATCAGATATACGTAATTCCAATAGTTGGAGAGTACGCCCTCTTTTTCTACAGAGATGAAAAACTAGGGTTTTATCAAATACACCCTTCTTCTTCCTTTGTGGATCATCTCTAGAGGTCATATACTTGGGTGGCTAATATTGATCAAAGGAAGGAATCTACACGGAGATTCAAGGAGATCGCGAAGAGGTAGGAGTTGAACTCGTACCTATGGAAGCTAGTATCTACAACAGTATGATTCTATAACTTCTTGTTCTTCGTTTTAATTAATAATATGCATAAAGGATGATCCAAGTAATTGGTTTGTGAAAAATTTTAAAATATTATTTTACTTTGATTCCGCTAATTTTTGCAATTTGATTGCGCCTATGATTTTCACAAAACCTTATAGTGTGCAGATAAGATGATTTGTCGGTATGTGCCACAAAGTGAAATGAATAGTATCTTGCACGCATGCCACGCATCCTTATACGGGGGACACTATGGAAGTGAAAGAACGGCCACCAAAGTACTTCAAGTAGGATTTTATTGGCCCACCTTGTTCAAAGGCGCACGTTAGTTTGTGAAAAATTGTGATCGATGTCAAAGGGTGGGCAACATATCTAAACGGAATGAGATGCCACTCAACATGATTCTAGAAGTGAAAGTTTTTGATGTGTGGGGGATAGATTTCATGGGACCTATTTTACCTTCATTCAATAATTTGTATATCTTGTTGGCAGTAGACTACGTGTCTAAGTGGATTGAAGCTGTAGCACTCCCAACAAATGATGCCAAAGTTGTATTGAAATTTCTATAAAAGAACATCTTTCACAAGATTTGGCACCCTAAGAGTGATTATTAGTGATGAGGGAAGTCACTTCTGTAATGAATATTTCACAGCTTTTTTGGCTAAATATGGGGTCAACCATAGAATTACTATTGCTTATCATCCCCAAACTAGTGGCCAAGCAAAAGTTTCGAATAGAGAGGTGAAAAGGATTTTGGAGAAAATAGTGAATCCAAACAAAAAAGATTGGTCTCTGAAATTGGATGACGCTCTATGGGAATATCGCATAGCATACAAGACACTAATCAGTATGTCTCCGTATCAGCTCGTCTACAAAAAAGCATGTCACCTCCCAGTCGAACTTGAGCATAAAGCATATTGTACCATACAAAAGTTAAATTTTAATCTCACAGCAGCGGGGGAGAAAAGACTTTTACAACTCAATGAGTTAGATGAATTTTGCATGCAAGCATACGAGAACTCCAAATTGTATAAAGAAAAGGTCAAGAAGTGGCACGACCAGAAAATTATGAACAGGAAGTTCGAACCGAGCCAAGTAGTGTTATTATAAAACTCTTAATTGAGACTGTTTCCCGTGAAACTCAAATCCAGATGGTCGGGGCCATTCACAATTAAAATAGTCTTTCCACATGGTGCCGTTGAATTATATAGCCGGAATTCGATAGAAACCTTCAAAGTAAATGGACAACGTTTAAAGAATTATTGGGTTGGTGACCTCGATCACCAAGCAACCTCAATTATTCTTGCCGATTCGTCATGAAACAGGGAGAAGTTAGGCTGAAAGACTTAAAATTAAGCGCTTATTGGGAGGTAACCCAATTTTTATGTTATTGCAGTATTTAGTTACAATTATGCAATTCAGTAGATTAGTTATCAGTGTCAATACTTAGTTGTCAAATTTTTATAATTTATAGGATTTTTAGTTAGTTAGTTAGTCAATTTATGTTGATACAAGCTTTCTTACTCATTCTCCATATTACTTGCTCTGATTTTGGTCTATGTATGATTTCAAGTACTGAGGTTGAGGCTAACGCGCGTGTAGGGCAAAATCAGAAGTAGAAAAAAATTGGCAGAAAAATAGAGCCCGTCTCGGTGGGCAATCTAAGCGTATCAACTCCCATCCCGGCGGGGGTGGTCTCTGTATCAGCCCGCCCCGGCGGTAACCAATAGAACAAAATCTCCCACCCCGACCGGGGGGGTCCTCTTCCTGCCCCGACTGCACATGCAGTACAATTTTAGCCCGCCCCGGCGGGCATCGCAAAAATAGTTTTTTTTAAAACCCCCACTCAATCGCGACTCTCCCATTCCTATCACACATAACTGACCTCTAACTCATGAAATCCCTCCTCAACTCCCATTCCCCACCAAATTCAACCCTTAATCATGTTTCTATACATAACCTACTTCTGATTTCAACAATCTACACCCTAGGGTTTTTCCACACCATTGTTAAGCTCTCAAGCAACAAGCAGTTGGAGTAAGGGTTTTTGGAAAAGATTGGAAAGCATCATTACCTAGCAACAACAAAGATTCAAAAATTGGGTAAGCATTCAAACTTGGTAGTTGTTATTAAGTTTAGGGGTAGATATTGGTACTCATTGGTCATACACATACCAAGTGCTCGATAAAAAGCCTAAGTGAAATAGTTTGGGGAAATTGTTGAAATGTTACTCTATGACTCCTAAAACACCAGTAAAGAGACAAAGGGGCGATGAATCATGACCACCCGCGTGAAGTTTTGATAAAAGGAAGTTTATGAGTGCCGCAATGGCGGACAAGTTTGATTATTTGGCCCTGAAGGCGCTTACACCTAAGCGTGGTCTGAGGCCCGAGTCTTTTAACGGGCATATGAGCAGGCAAATTCATGAACAAGGCTAGGATACCTTCACCGATCAACCTGAACGAGCAATGGTCACATTGGTGAAAGAGTTCTATGCGAACGTCGAGGATAAAGCTCTGTTTGTGGCGTTCGTCAGAGGTAAGATGGTGCCATTTAGTGCTGAGCCAATAAATCAATTCTATGGTGTGAGGGCTTCAGCAGTGTGTTAATATGCCCAGTTATGAGACGGAAATCCATATTATGATCAGATTTTGAAAGAGATTACAAAGACAGAGACTACTTGGGTCAAAGGAAAGAAAGGAGTCACCTTGTTCATGAGCAAGGACTTGAGTTTATACGGAAAGATATGGTATGCCTTCTTATGTGCAAAGCTTTTTCCATCTCAGCACATAAGTGAGGTGATGAAAGAAAAGGTTTTACTGTTATATTCTATTGTTAAGGATTTTGACATTAATGTTGGGGAAGTTATCAGCTTTTCTATCAGACATTATCTACGAGGGCCGTTTTCAGTGGGGCTGCCTCATCCATCGCTTATATGTGGTTTATGTCGCCAGTCAGGCGTGAGGTGGACTACGGATGAGCCTGTGTAGCAACCTCTACAACTGCTGGACCCGAGGCTTATTGCTAGATATTTGGTTTGACCAGGAGGTGAATGTCATCCACGAGGGCTTGGGTTTATATTTCCAGAGACTTTGGAGGAGGAGGAAGAATTTGGTTCAAACGATGATTATTTCCAGGCTGATGCACTTTCTGAAGGTGAGGAGGTTGCGGCACCTAGTACCTCTCACAAGATAAAGTGCATGTTTAGCACTCAGTTTCGAAGCCTTCAGCACCATATGGATGCAAAGGATAAGATTGAGGATAGAAAGCTTAAGAGGATTGCAGCGAGGCAGGATCATTCCTTTGCCACATAGAATTCTTTTAATGCGTTCTTGGCAGAAGCATTTGCCTGACTGAATCCAACTGTTAAGCCATTTCAGTTCCCTGTTCCACAACTGTTGCCTGCCTATCCACCTTCCGACTCTGATGTGGAGGAAGTTCAACCTGATACTTAGCCATATAAGGGAAGTCCTCTGTACTTTAATTCAACTTATTTTTCACAATGAGGACATTGTATAATTTTAAGTTTGGGGGTGTCATTTGCATTTTTATCTTTAGTTTTGCATATATAGTTTATAGTTAGTGTAATTTTGCATTTAGACTATTTTGCATGATTAGTTGTTCATATTTAGTGTAGTTTTCATGTAGTTTTTCTTTTTGTAATTATTTTTCATTATTTATTTGCTAAAAAACTTGGAAAATCACAAAAATAGTAGTTTGAGTTAAATGTTAATGTGTTGCATTTAGTTAGTGTATTTTTGCATGATTCCAGCTTGTTAAATAATTGAAGTTAATTTGGCCGATGATGAGACTGAAGTTGCTTAGACGAGGATTAGTATTGATAGCTAGGGCATAGAAGTAATTTCTTACTATGACCTAAGTTTTTACCTATTTGAAACTGATGTAACTGGATAACACAATTGAATGACCATGTTAGCTGACTTAGTTGAAATATACACATAATTGACTTCTTAAGAAAAATTTAGGTTGAATAAAAGAAATTCAGTGAACTAGTGGTGAAGGCTAGGATTAGGCATATACCTAAGTTTGGGGGAAGATATGGGATCTATTTGCGTGAAAAAAGAAAAAAAGAAAGAAAAGTGAAAAATAAAAAAGAAGAATGAATAAACACCGAGACTAGTTTAGTTCTATGGCCTTTGTTACTTAAGTAAGTATGCCTTAGGGGATGTCTCTACACTCAGTGTCCCAAAGCCATCTGGTTTGGGAGTCGTTGGTTGAAAGCTCACTAATGGGTAGCACTAAAAAGCCTAAGAGGACTAGACATTGCACAGTCATGAGTAAAGTAAAAATACGGGAAAAAGAGCGAAAATGCCCCCGTAGATGAATAAAGATAGTAAAAATATCCCAGAATTCTGGATAAATTAAATTATAAATCTTTAAAATTTATCCTTTGCTTTCATTTAATTGAATTCTCATATCATTGTCGTCATCCTCATACTTATATTATGATGAAAGCCATCTTCGGCCAAGGGTGCAAAGATGAACTGTTGATTGGTATGATTATGACCAAGGATCATTCGGTATAATCATGACCTGTAATGTTACAAATGATGTGGTAAAAGTCCTCATTGGTCCGTAGTGCTTTGATGGACATTTGTTGGTATGATTATGACCAGGGATTATTTGGTATAATCATGACCATTGGTGAAAACACGAATATCCTTGGCCCGTAGTGCATGGATAATTCGTGGTCGTGATACTAATGAATATCATTAGCCATAGTGCAAGGATGATTCGATGATGTGAATTATTTATTAAGTTGAGTCCCAGCGATAAAATTAATGATAAACTTTTTAAATCATAGAAGATAGTAGATATCATGCTCTACTTGACTCTTCTAATGGATTACTTGTTCCGCTGCAGTTAAACTTGATGTTTATTGTATTTTATCAGTTTAACACTGTTGAAGGCTAACGATAATTTATTCTGCATTATCTTAGTCATAATATTTCTTACTGGGCTAGTTGAGCTCACTCTTTTGCTTTCATTGTTCTCTTCAGGAAATGAGAACGTAGCCGGAACTAGTCGGGGAACGGAGTGATGGTTCGAGATGGTTGTTTTAGTAGTCCTCACTATTTAGTGTGATAATAAATGTAATGAGGATTGAATTTGAGTTTGGATATTGTCTATGAGACAATATTCGTGTAAAAAACTAAGCTATGTGTTGTCGTATTTTACACGACAGTTGTATTAATTAAGTTTGTATTTGAATTATGTACCATATATTTGGCGACCCAAGATGTGTGATGCATACCTATTTTGGGGGCGTCACAAATTATATTCTCAACCAAATAACTCAAAAAAAGTTTAATGCATCACCCTATGAATTATGACCAAAAACACTTAAAAGTGTGGGGGTGCTTAGTAAAAGTAATGGTTCCTCTACCCAAAAAGGTAAAAATAGGACCAAAAACAATAGATTATATATTTATTGGTTTTGTTAATAATAGCAGTGCATATAGATTTTTGGTTAATAAATCAAAAATAGAGAAAATACATGAAAAATATCATTATTGAGTCAAAAGATGCTGAATTTTTTGAAAAAGTATTTTTTTTAATAGAAAGGAACAAGAGTTGAGTTCTAATGAACAGGAAACAAGTTAAAAAAAAGAACTTATGACACTATTAGTGATAGTGATAATGAATTAGAAGATATTGATGAGCCTAGACATAGTAAACGTGCTAGAATATCAAAATCTTATGGTCTGGATTTTCTAACTTATTTGTTAGAAAATGAACCTCAAACTTATAGAGAAGCAATATCGAGTCCCGAAGCTCCATATTGGAAAGAGGATATAAATAATGAAGTAGAATTCATACTGCACAGTCATACATGGGAATTAGTAGATCTCTCAACAGGCTTTAAACCTCTTAGATACAAGTGGATATTCAAGAAGAAAATGAAAGCGGATGGATCTATAGATAAATATAAAGCAAGACTTGTAATCAAAGGATACAAGCAAAAAGAGAGTTTGGATTATTTTGATACTTATTCTCATGTGACAAGAATATCCTTAATTAGAATGTTAATAGTCATTGCAACTATATACAATTTGGAGATACATCAAATGGATGTGAAAATAACTTTCTTGAATGGTGATTTGGAAGAAAAAATATACATGGAACAACTGGAGGGGTTCATTATTCTAGGTCAAGAAAAGAAAGTTTGTTGGTTTGTAAAATCCGTTTATGGATTAAAACAATCACCTAAACAATGTCATAAAAAATTTGACAAAACAGTGTTGTCAAATGTTTTCAAGATAAATGAGTGTGACAAATGTGTATATGTCAAGGACACTAAGAAATGCTTTGTCTTTATGTAGATGATATGCTCATTATGGGTAGTAATAATGAAATCATTAAAACTACCAAGAGAATGTTGAATAATATGTTTGACATGAAAGACATGGGTGTTGCCGATGTAATATTAGGAATTAAAATTTATAAAACATTGGATGAATTAGTGTTATCACAGTCACACTATATTGAGAAAATACTCAGGATATTTAATCAATATGATTGCAATCCTGTAAGAACACTAGTAGATATAAATCTACAAATAAAGGAGAGAGCATATTACAACCTTAGTATGCACAAATAATGGAAACCTTATGTACGTAATAAATTATACACGTCTTGATATAGCATATGTTGTCAATAAATTGAGTAGATTTACAAGCAATCCATGACAAGATCACTGGAAAGCGATAATAAGAATTTAAAGGTATTTAAAATACACTCAAAACTTTGGATTGCACTACTCAAGATATTCAGTAGTACTTGAATGATACTGTGATGCGAACTTGATATCAGATACAAAAGACTCTAAATTCACAAGTGGATTTATGTTTACACTACGTGGAGGAGCGACATCATGGAAATCTTCTAAACAAACATGCATTACTCGATCAACGATGGAATCTGAGTTTATTGTATTGGATAATGCTGGAGAAGAAGTTGAGTGGCTTCGTCACTTTTTAGAAGATATTCCTATATGGCCTAAACCTATGTCGACTGTTTGTATACATTGTGATAGTCAATCAGCAATTGGAAGGGCATAGAGTCATATGTACAATGGTAAGTCTAGAAATATTCTTCGTAGAAAATATACCATAAAAAAAATGTTCTCTAACGACATTATGTCTATTGAATACATAAAGTCAAAAGAGAATATAGCGGATCCATTAACTAAAGGTTTGACTAAAGAACAAGTAAAAATAACATCGAGAGGAATTGGTTTAAAGCCTATAAATAAGGATCGTCATGATGGAAACGTAACCTAGTTAACTGGAGATCCAAATATATAGGTTCAAAGGGACAACTAAATTGTGAACGATTAAACCAAATCACTATAAAGAAATTAATTTCTTCTGCTCATTCATATGATACGAGATAGTGATACCTGCATCGGTTTCAGGATAAACTGTGTTTTTATTGATTCTTAAATCTTGATGAACAAGTGGGTTATGGAAGGATACTCTTATTAAGAATCACATATGTGAGTGTGAACTGGGCCAATTCTATGAGAATGATAAGGCTATACTTTTCTAGAGCACTCATAAAAGCGGGAATGTTCGAGGCCAAAATGAACAAAATCATGAGAACCAAACAATGTTTGGAAAAATTCTGTGTGAATTTCTATTGTCTCTGTTTAAACAAATGGTTGGACAGTTCAAGACATCATGTTCACTAAACAACCAGTATACCCGATAGTCTTTCATAAGGGAAGGTTCAAAGCTAGAAGACACCTCTCTCTATACAGATGATTTCCAATTTTGTCTCTCTCAGAGTCTGCATAACATTTTCATAAGGCTGACAGTCAATTTCATTCATGTAGGAGATTGTTAGAATTTGAGCCAAATTTAAAGTGGGGTTCATTAATCATTTGAAACAAATCCACATATCAATTTGTTCTACTCTATGAGTAGATTAAAATCAAGTATTTGGAAACTCAAATCTATGCGAGTAATGAATGAGAAATTGTAATGTCCAGGAAAACTAAAAAGATTATTATTAAGGGAAATGAGAATTTGTTTGAATATAATTATGCGCATTTATGTGTAATGTGTGATTATGAGAATTAGTTAATTCATGATATTAAATCATGTATGATATTAAGAAGAGAGTCTAAGATGGAATTATAAAGTATGATGAGCTTAAGTTATGAATTAACTAAGCTTAAAAAATGAGCCTTCTGTGGCATAATAATTTATGATGAATCAAAGTAAGTGTTAATTAAATGATAGAAGAAGATGAGAATTGATACAGGTTGGTAATACAAATTAACCGTGTTCCATAAGTGGGTATGAGATAGTGATGAGTTGTTAGGAATTAAAAGTTAATGGGAGGATTTAATTTAATTGTGAAGCTAAGTCTTATGGTAAGGCTAAATGATTTAAATGTGTAATGTAGTGTACTGCTACAAGTATTAAGGTAGGAGGTGAGTTCAATAACATGTTAAGTTTAGCCCAGTGGAATTGTATTTCTATTGTACTGCCCAACCCAATCGAAATTTTGGTATGAAGCCCAAAGTAGCTGACCTAAATTTAAAAAGCATATCTTTCAGCCATGTGCTAATATCTAATTAAATAAAGAGATATCAACAATACCCATCCAGATCTGCCGAAGTGGCCTATAGTCATTCTAAATTGGTTTGCTCTAATCACAAGTAAAGAAAGAATGATTACCTTGATATGGTCTGAAGAAGAGTTGGTAAATGCTTTTTTCCTAACCCTTCTTAACCGTTGGACAAAACAGAATTTTGTTGGACTAATACGAATGGCGGTGGATGAAATATGTATAAGAGTTCTCCTATAAATAGGAGCTTCTAATTCATTCCAAAGCACTGCTTATCATCTGCTAAGTTTAAAATAGAGACAAAAGAGAGAGCTGGAGAGATAAAAAGGAAGAGTTAGAAGGAACTCTTGCAGTTCTATAATTAGCAGAGTCTAAGAAGGGAAAAGGCAGTAGATAGCCCATTCAGGATCATCATTAAGAGAAAAGAACTTCAAGATGGTATGATATTCTAACTGTAATATCCCAAATATTTCAAATGCGATATGACAAAATTTGGTCAAAGAAATATAAAATAGTTTTAAAGTAGTCCTTTTACATTAGAATTGGGTCCAGTTCTGTAAGGAATTTTGGAGTGTGATATGAATATAAGTTCTAGATACGGAAGTTAAGAATGCATGGGATTTTGAACAACTCAAAAATGTTCTAAAGCGAAGAAGTTATGGCCATTTTACCAAGTCGGGGTCGGGCTGCCAACCTTGTTGTTCACTTTTTGAAAAACCCCTTAAAATTGAGTTTATGGGTTTGAGAATTTTGTAAGCATAACCATTAATGAAGATAGTATAGTTAAGTTATAAAAACACTTATTAAGAAGAAAAATTCGATAAACTAACCATTGGGTATGCGAATCCCTTTATGTAGGCTTTTAAGCGTTTACCGGGAAATCCTAGTTTACTATCAAGGCAAATATTCTAACTCTTATGTATTATTTTTATAAGTTCTATATATGTGGTTTACATACTTTATGTGACAATGTGATATAAATTGTTGAATGAAAAGTTTGTGATATCAAATTGATATATGCCATATATCAAAGCATGTTAAAGTTTATACAAAAGTATAAACTGTGTAAGTGATTTTTGTTAGACTTGTTGAGCCGTAGTGTTCATTCTTGCAAATATACTTTTAATTGCAGTTATGAAGAACGTTAAGAAGATCATGTGATAACCCGGGATTTTTAAATAATCCAAATTTCACGAATAAATTTTTTTTATTATTTAATATCGACATTGACTGTTAATATTGTACTGTGTATCTATGATACGAGTCTGGAGAATTAGTCAATTTGTGTATTGACTGAGAAATTAGAGTAGAGTTGTGCTTAACAGCTTTAGAAACCTTAACCCTAATTTCTGGATAGGGATTCGATAGAAAATATAATTAAAATAATTGTATTAATGAGTGCGTGTTTGTACTGTATGGAAATTTTGATCAATAATTGATCGGATAAGGTTTAATATTAATAAACCCTAATAAGAGATTAGAAATCCTAATCTCAGATTAAAAAAACCAATTGTACAGTTAAAAACCCTAATCGAAAGCCAAAAAATCCTAATTTCATTTCTGGGATTCCTAAACCCTAATTAGGAAACCCTAATCTTAATTGGTAAGCTTAATGTGTTTATTAAACTTAAATATGATTAGAAAACCCTAATTATAATTTAGTTATTTTTAATTTCTATTTTACAAACCCTAATTGTAATTTAGAAATTTTATTTTTTTTCTAATTAAAACCCTAATTGGAAATTTTAGAATTGGAGTTTTTAAACCCTAAGGGTGTGACAAATTCCATGTATGCCATTAAAATTATTATGCTAAAGACCAAAATACCCTTTTTACATATTTTAGTGAGGTAACTTGTAAAAATTGCCAAGACTTTAGTAGGTGACCAACTAGTTTGACTTTGTAACTTGTAAATCTCAGCAAATCAGCCTAGTATTGACAGCAGCATCAGATCATTCATTGTACCATGTAATTATAAGAGATCTAAGAGGGAGAAAATATATATATTTGCTCATTTTGTACACAAGCTCTCAACAACTTTTCCTCTCTTCAAACCTCCGAATTCTTTGAGTCTCTCAGTCATATAATCAGTTACTAAAAAACCAAAAACAGTTAAGGAAAGCATAGATCAAAGATCAGAAGCAAGAAGGTATAAACCTAAATCCTATTTTGATCCAAGTTGCTAAGAAAGATTTTGTGCTTAAGTGTTTAATCATGTGTTATATGATGTTTTTAGATGATCTATGTTGATCCATCATGGATCCATAACATCAAAGTTCTTTAAAAGTGATGATTTTCAAAACTGTCAAGAACATGGGTTGTGGTCTGACAAGCTAATGTCAGGAGCCACATATTCGTGTGTGTTTATGATTCTTGTTATTTTATGTTTTGAATCGGTAGCCTGGTATGTGGTCTTTAATCTGCAAGTGGAATCAGTCTCATTTGATGTCTAGATTTGTAGTTATTCATGGTCAAAACTCGTTGACTGGGCATGACCATGAACTTTCTGGGTAACCCAAAAAGTGTAAGATCAGCGTCTGACAGCCTTCTGAGCGGCTCAGATCTGACAGATTTGATTTTGTTTTATGGTGATTTTGTAACCAGCTTATAGCCTGACATATGTACTTTTTATGTATGGCTTTAGATCGTTTATATAATCAGCAGATTGATCAGGGTAAGTGGTCAAAATAGGCCATAAGGCCATGACTTAGAGATTCTGGAATATCCAGAAACGGGAAGAACATGTTTTCTGACAAACTTTGACCGGTTAAGAACTTGTGATCGTGTTATTGTTTGTTTGATATGTTGTTACATTATTGTTCCTTGTCATATGGACTTCAACTTTGAACCATTAAACCACCAAAATCATAATCAGAGTATAGATTAAATTGGGTATGAAAGTGTCAACTCGACACTGTCTGGGTTTCTGGGTTACCCAGAAAACCCAGATGTGACCTGACAGTAAGTTTAAGGAGCTGGATCTTCATGAGTTATTGTAGTATGACCAGAATAATTATTGTAACTTGTAGACTTACATAAACACTATAAGTTGGATGTTCAAGCTAGCCCGGAAACTAAGTATATTGAGAATTAAACGTGGTCAAACGTTGGACCTTGAACACGAAGCTGTCAGTGTTCTTGAGCTCAAGAACACCAACAGCGACGGTTACTGTCGCTAAAGGCCTACAGCGACGGATTAATTAGTTTTTACTTTTCGAATTTTCGAACATTATTTAAAAAATAGAAATAAATTATAAAAATGATTAAAAATAGTTTTAAAAATTATTTTAAATTATGAAAAATAATTTTTGACCAATTGGAATATTCTTCTTTAATATTTATAATTATTTAAATATTAAAGGTATTTAATTTATTTAATTAGTATATTAAATAAATTAGAGGAGAATGATTTAATATTATGAAAATTCATTTTAAATAAGAATAATGTATTTAAAAATATTTTGAGTTATAAAATATAAATTTTAATATTTTTAGAGAATTTTCATTAATAATTTAATATTAATGATATTAAATTTATTTAATTATTAAATTAAATAAATAAGATAAAAATGATTTTGTTGATTTAAAAATTATTTTAAATAAGAATAAAGTGTTAGAAAATATTTTGAATTATAAAATATCATTTTCAATATTTTTGGAGAATTCTCATTAATAAATTAATATTAATGATATTAGATTTATTTAATTATTATATTAAATAAATGAATTAAAAATGATTTTATTAATTTAAAAATTATTTAAAAATGAGAAAAATGAATTAAAAATATTTTAAGTGATAATTAATTACTTTTAATATTTGGATGATAATTTCATTAATATTTAAATATTAATGGTAATGATTTGAAAATGATTTTAATTACTTTAAAAATTATTTAAGTAGAATATTGATAATTTAAAAATATTTTAAGTTATTAACAATAACTCTAATATTTCGACAAGTATGTTATTAATATTTTTATATTAATAAATATTAATAATGATAAGATTATTTAATAATTAAATCATTTAAAAATGAATTAAGTGTTTGAAAAATTATTATAAATTATAATAATTGTTTATAAATTATTAAAAGCTTCTGAAAAATATTATAAATGATATTTGACTTATCTAATATAATATTGAAGCTTGGAGACCAAAAATTAATTGACAATAACTGTGTTAATTGTCGGATAGTGTGACCAGAACACCGAGAATGGACCGAAGTCCAACCAGACCGAAATAGTTAGACTCGTTAAGTGTTTATATAAGTTATAAACATTGATATGACTATGTGGTAATGTGCCTAGGAGAAGTTTGACTGTGAATTACAGTGTTACGTGTTATGAAAGATTGTACTAATTGTGAGACCGATATTATTGGTTATAAGTCTTTCAAAAGAAGATAAGTTTATTGTGTAGCTGTATTCAGTGGAAGAAGCAAGTTTCCTAACTCAACCTTGAGTTAATATTGTTCAATTATTATAGTGGTTAATTATTGCTAATTATACCATGTCCATGGATTTATTATTGATTGTTTATAGTTAGTGCATGTTTTATAATTCAAATTGAATTACTGATTCAGAAAATATACATTTGTAGAATAACTGTTGTTAGATATTCATATCTGTAGAAGATAGAATTGACAGTACAACTAATTCCTGTTTATTGTCGAATTATATTGAGAAATGTCTTGGCCAATCATTCTGGCTAGACGAGCATTTGTTAGGACTTGATATGTTCGAGAAGAGAATTCAATTATTATTGACAGATCGATGCCAATTATTTCGGCTAGATCGAGAAGTAACTAGAATTTGAAATCACAGTATTTTGTTGTTAAATCAAAATCTTGATTCTGAGACTGAGAAGAACAACCTTTTATATAAAGGGAATATTTTATTGGTCGTATATTCGACCTTTGCGCGCGATTAAGTATTATGCATAATATAGGGTATACTAAAGCTGATCACTTTATGTACTTGCAGAGGGGTATGATTTAATCTTTATGGTTATCTGATACACCTGGGTATATCAAAGTATAACTTTGATAGTTACTCGAGAAGAAAAGTTCAAGATCCAATGGATCGCTCAGCATAAATCTGGAAAACATTCCACTTTGCTATTTCGTAGAATTAATTCTTGATTATTTATTTGAATATCGTAGAAAACCTTGAAAGTTTTGTACTCTTTCATTATCAGATTATTGTTGCGTAGAATATGAGAAGACTTGATATTAATTTCTATACCTTTATTGTATGTCTTAACTTGCGGGGCAAACTTGTTGCTCAGCCTTGCTAAATAAAACTTTTCAGCTAGGGATGAAGTTGCAAAAGGTGCTGCGAAGAAGAACAAAGAAAAAGGCATAGTGATAAATTAGTTATGATAAACAATATTATTATTATGTTGTATTGTATTGTAAACCCTTTTTGTATATCTAAGGGGTATTCTATATGAATTCATTTCAGATTAGTTAAGTTAATTATTTTTAACTTAATTAATAATGTTAGATATAAAAGATAAATCAGATATGGAATCCAAACCTTAATTCTGTGTTTGGAATAAGGAAAGAGAATAATAATATTATTTTATTTCAGTGCTATAAATATGTACGGTATATGTGTGGGCTGATAGTGGTTGGTCAATTACTTTGAATCATGATCAAGCCCTAACATTAATTTATTTAACCCTATTTTTGAAATTCAAATGGGAAATTCAAGACTATGTTGTAATTGTGTTATTTGAATTATGTCACGTATTACAGAATTTAAAGTTAATTAGAAACCCTAATTATACTTAGAAAACCTAATTTATATTTAGAAACTCTAATTTCTAAAATTAGAAACCATAATTAGTAATTAGAAACCCTAATTACTAAATTAGAACCTTAATTGCTATTTTCATAAGCTTATTAATAATTAAGGGGAAATTCTATTTATTATTTAGAAAACCCTAATTATAAATTAGTAACCCTAATTTGCTATTTATGAACCCTAATCGCTAACTTAGTAATCTTAATGCTATTTAGTGAACCTTAAACCTAATTTCTATTTTAGCCCTAATTGTCAAATTGAAAACCCTAAATTGCTAATTATAAGTACTAATGATAATTAGGGAATCTATAATTAAATTTTCATGTTCTATGCAATTAGGAAGCTAAGTATGATTACAAAATCCTAATTTAAAATTTTTAGAAACTAAATTTTCTATTTTTGGCCTAACTAGAAATCCTACAAATTTTTGTGCTAAACCTTAGGGTTAAACCCTAAGGGTCAAATCCTAAGGGTTTGCCATGATTACCATAATGCCATTAAATTTCTAAGTCAAATGACCTATATGCCCCTATTGTATTATTGAAGATAACTTGTGTATCTTGCTATATATTGAGTTGGTGACCAACTCTATCTACCCTATGTGATCAAATCTTCAGCAAATCAGCTCTATATCTCAGCTACATGCATTACAACATCATATATATAGATTATGAGAGAGAAAAGTCTCATATTTTGCCTCATTTCTCACCAAACACCAAACTTAAGCTCTCTCTCTCTTTTCAAACCCACAAAATTGTATAGCATATTAGTCCCACAAACAAGACCTACCATTTCCACATTAAATCAGAAAGCTTAGAATCAAGATTAATCAAAGAAAGGTATAAAACCTAAGCCAAAATTTTAATCATGTATGCTATGTTAGATCTGGTGTTTTTATGTTTAATCATGTTGTATAAGGTATTAATCAATGATCTGGGTTGATAGATGTTTTTGATCCATAACATCTATAGGCTCGGATTTGATGATTTACAAAATCTGAAAAAATCTTAAAACTATGGTCTGACAACGAATGTCAGAGCCTCTAGATCTTTCTGTGTTAAGTGTTATGTGTGTTTTATGTTATAAACTTGTTCTTTGCTATGAGGAGAGTAGACTGGAAGTGGAATCACCTCCATACCAAGTCTAGATCTCTAGATATAAGTGGTCAAAGTACGTTGACTGAGCACGAAATCTATTTCTGGGTTACCTAGAGTTTTCCAGAAATGGTCTGACAAAATGTTTAGGGCTACTGATCTTACAACTGTTTATGATTTTGGCTATGTTCTTGTTTTGATGTTGTAGACTGGTATATGGACTACATGTACAAGTCGTTAGAACATTTATATCGTGACCAGGGTGAAAATTAATCATGGTCAAACAATAGTTGAATAACTGCATGGAGAATTTCTGGAAAACCCAGAAAATCTCAAGAACAGATTTCTGACATGGTTTGACCATGCCAGATCTTACACATGTGTTGATGTTATGATGCTCTGATGTTATATACTTGTACCCTGACATCTCTTTTACAGGTTTGAACATTTAGAACATAATTAGCAAGCCCAGAATGCAACATATAATGATCTAAATATAGGACCATCAACTGTTCTTCATTTTCTGAAAAACCCAGAAATGAAGAACATCGTTGTTAGACTTTTCTGAAGCTTAGATTTTGATGTGGTGTTGTAGATTAGTCATGTGATTGACTGATAGTTGTAGTTTTACATATATATTACAACATTAAAACAAATACAAACCCAGATAGCATCGGGATCATATTAATTAAACTGGTCAAACGTGGCACCTTAGTCACTGACTTGAAGGTACTAAGTTTGGCCAAGAACACATTCAGCGACAGTTTTGTCACCTAAAGCACCTTTAGCGACACTTAATTTCTGAAAATTATATTTTTATTAAATAATTAGAGAAAATTAGTTTTTAATTATTAAAAATACTAAATAAATTACTAAAATTATTTTAATATCTGAAAATTAGTTTTTAATATATTTTATAAATATTTAATATTTTTGAAATATTAAAGGTATTTAATTTATTTAATTATTATATTAAATAAATTATTTAAAAATGATTTTTATTCTTAAAAAATTATTTAAAATTATATTATGATATAAAAAAAATATTTTAAGTTATTTTTAATGACTTTTAATATTTTGTGATGCATTTCATTAATAAATTAATATTAATAATAATTAAGTTATTTAATAAATGTATTAAATAAATTATGAAAAATAAAATTAATGATTTAAAAATCATATAAAAATGATTTAAAGGTTATAAAAATATTTTAAGTTATAAAATATAACTTTTGATATTTTGTCATGAAAAACATTAATATTTTAATATTAATGATAATTGAGTTATTTAATAATTATATATTATAAATGAAAATAAAGTATTTAAAAATATTTTATGTTATAAAAGATAACTTTCAATATTTAAAGGATAATTTTATTATTAATTTAATGTTAATGATATTAATTTAATATTAATGATATTAAATTTATTTAATAATTATATTAAATAAATAGTTTAAAAATGGTTTTATTGATTTAAAAATCATTTAAAAAGGATATAAATGATTTTAAAATATTTTAAGTTATAATTAATGACTTTTAATATTTTGATAAGTAATGCATTAATATTTAAATATTAATGGTAATTATTTAAAAATAATTTTAAATATTTTAAAAATCATTTAAGGGTAATATTAATACTTTAAAAATATTTTGAGTTATTATAAATGTAAGACCCCAAATTTTATGAAATAAAAGTTTTTAATTTTTCTATTTAGTAAATAGTTAAATTGATAAAAAGTTAAAGTTAATGGTGATATATGAAAAAATTTTCAAAATAAGCAAATGGCTATAAAATACTTATTGTTATCGGGAAATATTCGTTTGGTCGCAGAATATTCTTGTTGTCGGAGAATATTTATACGACGGTGCAGCCATTTGTGGGCCCCATAACAGAATAACTGTCGGATGAAGAAAATGACAAATTTGTATTTTTATAAATAACGGCGTAATTGGAATACCCGGTGGATAAAGTAAAGTAATACGCGTTGTTGCACAGTAACACACGGTATTGCACAGTATTTTTGAATTATTAATTCTTACGTAAGAAGGCACTACTCAATAATTGTTACAGTAATTACTGTTCAATATTTTATTTTATTGATTCAATAATTGCTGCGTTGATATTTTATATTATTGTTATTTCAATAATTATAATTGTACAGTATTTTCCATTATCAGATCAATAATTCATATTATTTGAATAATATTATTAGATAGCATTATTGGCAATGTCTAGAAAGTTTTGTCAAGGAGAGGTTTGGTCACCTAATTTCGCGCCAGTAAGGAGAAATTCTTATCGGAAAGCTCCCTCTTCCCTGGGAACGACCTGGTTGTCATAATTGTGATTCTGTAATATTATTTGTGAATAATTAGTTATTGATTTATATAATAAGAAAATATTTATTTTATGTGGATATAAATGATGGATAGAGAAATATTTATTTAGTGTGGATATAAATGAAAGAATTAATGCTGATGTGTTTTATCAGCATTTTGTCGGAATGGAAGAATTCTTAGAAAAGTGTCAATTGTTAAAAATTGATATTTTACCTTACATTATAAATGTATAATGTGGTTATATAATTATATAATAATGGTGATATTTTCACACAAAATTCACGGTGCGTGAATCAAATGAGAGAAATCTAGAAATCAAAAGAAGAACCAAATATGGGATTTTCAGAAAAAATTAGTTTATTACTTGATTTTGTAAAATCCATAACTTTTTGTGTATAATTAGTTAGGAGATGAGACATATATCAAAAGAAAACCCTAGAAGTAAGCTAAACGCATAAATTTGAATCACCCAATTTTTCTTTGAGAATATTTCGTGGTGACTGTTTGAGTGAAACAGGTACAAGGGACTTATAGTCCGAAAATTAAATCAGTGTTCTTAAAGCTCTATTGTGTGAGTTGTAATTTTAATCCGACCGTTAAATTGTTGTGATTTTTGGATATGTTATACATATATAAGTTGAGTTTATGTCCACAAATTTTGAACCGTTAAAAATTAACGTATGATTTGTTATGAATTTTAAGAGGTGTTGAAAATCGTTCGTATGTGGATTTCGGTCATTTTTCGTTTGGAATTTGGAAAAACTTAAAACTACAAAGTTGTAGAGAATTCGATTTCGTGTGGAATGGACATAAAATTTGTATTTTTCTGATAAAATAGCTATTTATTATGAATTATTGAAGTTTCAGAAATTAAAATATTTTTATTAAAAATATGGGTGGACCCCACTTTTGGTTGTTGGGGAAGATGGCTGATTTTTGGTGGGTGAGAATAGTAGCAGGTAAAGCCATCAGGTTACAGGTTAAGTCTACTTTGGCGTTCTAACATTTTCCTATAAATAGAGTGCTAAGTTAGAATTGAAAAATCACACCAGAAACAAGTTTTCTCTCTTTCTCTCTCTATATTATCGAGCGTATTTTGTGAGTATTTAGATACTTTGTGCGTTGCTATTCAACAGTGCAAGTTTCCTTCAGCCTTATACCTGATATTTCAGCTGGAAGTACTGTTCTTTTGAGGTAAGGGATAGTAAGGGATGTTATTTTCTTTCTAATGATGTTATTCTTTCAATATCATTATACCGAAATATTAGTATGGATTTTATTATGAAATTTCTATCTTTTTTAAGTCGGGTTACTATTCACGTATACGATACTATTCACGTATACGGCACTATTCACATATACAACACTATTCATGTATATGACACTATTTATGTATATGACATTATTTACGTATACAGTATTATATACGAATACGGAGTACTATTCATGAGTTACTATTCATGAGTTACTATTCACGAGTTACTATTCATGGGTACTATTCACGACAAAATTAGTTTCTTTTTCTGACCAAATTATCGTTGATTTATGAATCTTACTCTTGAAATTAAATGCAGTTATTGATCATATTATTTTTATTATCATATATAACATTTTTATAATCCTGGTGATGAAATTTCTCTTTGACTTGAGTGTAAAGATGGGTAGATTATTGTATGATCGTGACTATGGGTTCTCTTTGGCCAGTAGTGCAAAGTTGAATTGTTGACTGGTATGATTATGACCATTGAATTTATAATTGAATATCTTTAGCTTAAGTGCAAAGGTGAATTGATCAACATGGTTGTAATTATTGTTTATATAAATTCTGAAATGATTATATATTTCTTTGAGATATTAATATCTTTGGCCTGTAGTGCAAAGATGATCTGTTGTTGAATATCTTTGGCTTGTAGTGTAAAGATGATCTGTTGTTGAATATCTTTGGCCTGTAGTGCAAAGATGACCTGTTGTTGAATATCTTTGGCCAGTAGTGCAAAGATGAACTGTTGATGAATATCTTTGGCTCGTAGTGCAAAGATGAATTTATTAGTATGATTATGAACATGAATTGTGATTTGGAATAACCATGATCTTTGATGTTTCAGGTAAAGACAGGTGATGAAAATTATCTTCGTCTTAGATGAGAAAAGGAATTTAGAACCACAATTATGATTATGAGTGATTCATATGATCGTGGACCAGAATTGTTGATTGATATTACAAGGATAAAACATTATTGGTAGATTTTTAATATGGAGAAGATAATAGACTTTATGGTCTATTTGACTCTTCTAATGGATTGCTCATTCCGCTGCAACTATGGTTGAAAAGTTTTATCATCTGTCATATGTTCTAAATCTCTGATTTATTAATGATGAAGGCTATTGATAATTTAATTATCTTTAGTCATGATATACTTTACTGGGCTATTTGTACTCACCCTTTTGCATCACAATTCCTTTCAGGTAATAAGAGTGTAACTGGGTCGAGCGGGGGTAACAGGGGAATAGAACGGTGGCCACTAGATGTGAAGGTTCTCCCTAAACAGTATGAAAATAATTTTATTGAGAACTTTGGAATAGTATGTTGTATTTTATACATCATTTAGTAGTTATATTTGGTGAATCATATAGGGTGAGGCGAACCCAACTTTGGAAGGGTGATTTGCCACTATCATACAAGATGTCTAATGACAAACAACCTCGTGTCATCATAAGACAGGGTTGTGCACATTCACTTGCTAAGTATATCTACGAGCACTACCTATATAATCTTGGTGTTTGGTTGAAGTATAATTCTCAATTAGAGACAGTGGAGATAATGATATGTCAAGAGAAGACTCACCATTAGAAAAAATATGATAGTAATCTTCTCATTTTTCTTTGGGATCTATTGGGTCAACCAAGAATAATTCTGTGGACATATGATATCTATCATAACCTAGACGCATGGCCTCCCATGTACAAAGGTTTCCTTGAGCACTTTTTGAAGATTTTAATTTCTAAAACAGTTATTGACTGTACTTTTATGTAAGGTGCCATGAGTCACAGTTGGTATATATTTGTATCAAAGCTCACAACATATGTGTTGTTGTATTTTGTACGACAATTGTGATAATGAAGTTGTAGTTGTTTTCTGTACTATGTATTTGACGACTCAAAATATGTTGGGTAGAATGGACCTATTTTGGGGGCGTTACAATAAATAACTTTGATATTTTAGCAATGGTTTCATTAATAGTTTAATACTAATGATAATAGAATTATTTAATATTTAAATCATTTAATAATGATTTCGGTGTTTAAAAAATCATGATAAATTATAATAATTAATTAAAAATTATTATAAGACATTTAAAATAATTTGATCACTGTTCAAGTTATATTGAACTACAGGATAGAGTCTTAGACTCGATAATTACCCGATAAAGCCGTCGGTACACCGACATATTTCAAAAATTGATCTGGACTTAGATAATTTGATTAGATATGTGTTTGTTTGTGATCTAATGACTGTTAAACATGTGTGACAATATGATTAGGTTATGTGCTGACTGCAATAAGCAGTATTATGTGTTATGACATATTATTCTAATCAGTAAAATGATCTTATTACTGATAGGTTGCTATATAAAAGATAAAAACTAAATTGCGTATTGTAAGCAGCAAACCAGGCAAGTATCCTACCTTTGTATTTACTTTATGCAATGGACATAAGTAAGAAAGTTTTAGAATTATATTATTATTGTGTCTGATTATTAACCCTATTGTTATATATATATATCCGATCATTGTTTATCAACACAGTACTATAGTATAATTCAGATATTTATTCTGTTCGTTAATTTCAAAATATGGTTATACAAGTGTCCACACTTGGATAATCATTGTATTTAATCACATGTTGATACACATTTATAAATTTCCAGTATGTATATGTTAACTTAAGAGCCATCTAAGCTATTTGCTTTGGCTAGACACGAACTTAGAAATATTGTTGAACAAGATAAAACCTTATTATTATCCGACCAAATTGTTTTGGTTCTGATTCCCGACTAAGTATGAACATCCCATACACGGGAAAACTTTTATCCGCCAAAGGCGGATAGATGAACGATAACATCATTCTTGCATGTAGTATTGATCAATACAGGGCATAACGGGCTGATCACCCCCCGTGCCCATAAGTTATGACGGTTTGCAGATCAAGTTTTGTTTAACCTTTTTGAAAATAGAAAATAATGTTCATAGTTTGTCGACTAATCTCAAGTTATAGTCAGTAGGTAGTTTCAAAAATTTGATACAGAATTAATATATTGTTATTATTGGTTCAGTTTACTTCACAACTGTTGATTCGTTGTAGAAGTATTGTACAAAGAAAACATTTAATCCTTTCAGCTAATATTTATAATTGTTATTACTTGCTGGGCACCCAAATGCTCATCCTTGCTTAATTTAAAATGTTTTCAGCTAAGTGTGAACAACCAGAAGGCTCGGCTAAGAACAAAGGGAAATGGAAGGTTACAGAATAAGTTGGTGATATACTATGTAATAGTTTAACTTTATTAAGATAAGAATGATATATATATTATGTATCAAGTAATGAATGTTTAAAGTTCGCGTACCTGGGATTCAGACTCTGATATATGTACATTAAGTTTGGTATCTATATTATTATTATTATTATTAGTATTATTCCGCTCATAGAAATGGTATCGTGAAGCACTAAGTTCGGGTTTCAAGTACCTGAATTTGGGGACGTCACACGAGTTAACACTTAAGAAGGATGTGTAAAGTATTTAGAAGCGTATGTTTTAGTTCTGTTAATGTAGAACTTGTTTGCCTCTGATTTTGGTATGGCGCAGCTGCGCCATTACCAAGTCTATGACCAGCGTAGCTGCACCGGTCTGTAGAAAACTCTAAGTCAGTTTAAAAAATGTGATTTGCAAGCCATGCATACTAATAACTCTTATAAGGTCATGAATGGTGACTAAATGTTCATGAAGAAATTTAGTTAGCAAAGCATGACTTGAATAAAGATTTAATTAATTAACCCAGATTAAATATGGTTAATTAAGTGATATTATAGAATATTATATTCTATTAATTAGTAGAGTGTATAATAAATATTGAAAAGAAAATAATTGATTAAGATTAATTAATTGTGATGATATTAAAAGGTGATAATGGATTGAAAGTACCCAACTGAATGATATTTAGCTCAATTAAAATATTAATGGTATTACTAGGTGTAATATGAGAAATGTGGACAGTAGTAATACATAATACATATGGCTTAAGAATACATGAAGTGTGACATTTAATTGGGACTAATGATATAAGGTATCAAGTGGTACAATAAAATCACAAGTGATTTTAATACAGAAATGATTAAATATCTGTGTATTCTAGAAACTGGGAAGAAAATTAAATGTTTAAATAAATATTAATATTAAATAATGTGATAATGTGGTTATACGAGTAGTAAAAATAATTATGGGGGGATACCCGGGTAATGACGCCTAACTGCGATATTTATTACATGTATTTAATGTGCATAGATTATATGATGTGAGTATAAAATTTATCTTTAAATTCCTAATATGGTAACAATTGTACCTTAATATTACATTATGGGAATTAAAAGAACCAAACCAAGTCTTAGATGATCAAATGCTAAAGATTTTTGCTATGTCCCAAAATGAGTGACCCTTCTAGTACATGAACAGTGGGCTATTTCTCTATTGCATAAAACTCAGTAAACTATAAAGGCTAGAATTGTGTAGTGATGATGGCTGAGCTTTTGGGTGGTTGGCCAACCCTTGAACAACCATTGTTTCATTCCAAAACACCATGGATACTACCCTTCATGCACACCCTAAATTTAGTCCAAACTCCTTCTATAAGTAGCAGACTAAATTCTCAGTTGGTGTTGCTTGGAAGTGTCTGATAAATTGCTAAGTGTGGAATTGAGAGTTTAAAAGTGTTATAAGGACTTGGAGGTTCAATTAAGTAGCAAGTTCATTCATATTGCGGAGGTATAACTCCATTCCTTGCTTTCCATTTTCGTTTCTGTCAAAAATAAGTTTTGAGTTCTTGAATTTTAAATTCTTGATTTGATGAAGTTAGATGTTAAAAGGATTGGGTAATGTTTAAATAGTTGTTATATAACCATATAAGCATGTTTAAATTGATATATGACTGGTTAGAATTGAATTCATGAGTAATTTCTGTGGTTGGGCTAGTTTTCTGCCGAAGCAGACTGTTACTGGCTCGAACCAGACATGGCGCAGCTGCGCCAGATTAAAACTGAGGCACAGCGCAGCTGCGCCGGGCTCTGAGTTCAGTTTTTGACTTCTGTTTTAAAAGCCTGCTAAGTGATGATCAACTGTTAAGACTTAAACTAGCATGCAAGCATGTGTAAGGGGTATATACAAGTATGTTAACTTAATGTGAGCATGTTTTAATAGGTTAGCATTCATGAATAATGAAAGTATGTAGTTGAAATGAAATTAGAAACTTTAAAAATGAACTTGATGAGTATGAGTGCCATGTTTATGTACTGACTCGCAAGTATGTCGGTATAATTTAGAAATGCATGATGTATGATTCTTAATTCCTTTGTTCATATCCGCTTTATTAGGATTTGTGTTAAAGAAGTTTTCAAGAAAAGCTTAGTATTATAAGCTAATGGACATGAATGCTACAAGGTGTAGTTTCTGATCTTGAAAAGATGATAGCATAACTTGACTACACATGATAAGAGCTTTAGAGTTGCCTTGTATGTGATAAATTGCATAGTTCAAGTTTAAGATGATTTCAAAAACAAACTTGAATACGTTTTCAAACCAAGTGCATTAGGTATGAGAAAAGAGACTCTGACGATTTAAGATGACACGTTTATGTTCATTATGTCTTTGAACATAAGTCTTATATGTTAAACATAACGAAAGTTGATTTATATGTGCTATATTGCATCATTCATGATAAAACGATTTCAAAGGCAACCTCGAGCATGTTTTCGAACTTAGGTTGCATTATATATGAGTATTTAGATTCTAAAGGCTTGAGATACCATGATATGTTTTATTATGTCTCTAAACAAGAGTCTTATATGTTAAACATAATGGAAGTAAACCAAGCAAGAGGTTAAAACATGTTTTAAAGTGTTAAACGATGCTAGCTATGAATAAAAGACATGAATATGTACGAGCATGTATAGTACAGATTATGTGACCTCTTTATGTGAACATAAGTCTAATTAGTATACCTAGTGATTTCATAACCCTATTTGGTTTCGATTTCGTGAAAATCCTAAACTAAAGTCCCTAACATATAAGGTTGAACTTGAAGTGGTCATACAAGTATGTAAAGACCTCTAACGTGTATGTATGTTAAGTATAAGTGTATATGTGTGTTAAAGTTTGTACTGAAACTAGGAATGCTAAAACTCAACCTTGGTCTAGCCAGGGGACAGCACAGCTGCGTCGTCCCTAAGCCTAGACAGGGCGCAGCTGCGCCGTTCTGTAGTCTTGAATAGTTTCTGTTTTTAATCGGATGTTCGAGGCATGCTTATACGATTTCTTTAACTGGTAATATGTGACCAATATGCTATGTAAGGAGTAAGAAGCATGCTATGTGATAGAGATGAATGTTATTTATGACTTTAAAAGTTAAGTCCAAAGGAATGTTTACAAGTTATAAAGTAACGATTTGAAAAATACGTTGTTCGACCTTATGGTATCATAACAATCGGAATTGTGCTATGAAAATGTAGGATATGTGATGTAGTATGTATGAAGTTACAACTAAGTTAGACGTTTGTGTGTACACTTGAACTTACCTAAATGAGTTTGAAATGTGTAACGAACACATAGTGAGTCACGTGTGTAATAGATTTATGAATGTTGATATTGAACATGTGTGGTTAAGGTATACCTATACCTACCTAGCTATTCTAAGAGAAGGATGAGAAAGTGAAATGTAGGTTTTACGAACCTAGTTAGGAAACAATGTAACATTGTTATTACATTGGGAATGCATGATATATGTTACTGATGGATATGAATCTATGATTATATAACTGTGTAGGAATACACGAAGTGCAGATAAGCGTTAAGCAGTTAAGTCGTAGTTCGTAAACTACGAATCAGGCAAGTCTTTCAATTTCTATTTGTTATATGAATTCGATAACTGTTAGTTGAGCTATATTATGCCATGAGAATGTTGATGTATATATATGAAATGCATATGAGATATGTATGAATTGTGAAAGTTGATCTTTGATGATATGCTTGTGATGAAAATCTCTATGCCTGTTATGTGTGAAGTAACATGCATAGTACATATTAATGGATTATGAATGAATGAGCTGAGTATGCTATTATATACTATGTGTTGCATAAAAACTGTTAGAATTGCTGGGCTATTGAGCTCACCCTTGCAAATAATCACTTTTGCAGGTTAAGGACTCACGGTAAAGATTACGTGCTACTTGATTGATAAAGTTCAATCACATCAAAGGAGATTGATCTGTTTAATTAAATATATGCTCTTGAACCATATTTAGGTTCTAGTAGATATACTTGATAGTAATTTATGATGTGTAATATATGTTAGCTTGTAAAGTTTTACTAGGCGGTACATAGAAGAATTCGAATCAAGATGTAAAGGTTTATACGAAAATAGAATGAAGTGAATCATAGAATAATTTGATTCAGAGATTTGTAATTGATTCAAGTTAAGATATCAATAAAAGATTTATTTTTTCAAAGGAGATTGAAAAAGTCTAAATTATTCTGCATATTTTTATAACATCGAATGTGATGCAATACAGGAATAGTAGATGACCAGGTTTTGAAACTTATAAAAGTTTAGGGTCATTACATAGATCCTGAAATTGGAAAGAATTTATATTCTAAATTATAATAAGCAAAGTTATATTCATTAAAGTTATGAATAAAAGATATAATAGTTTGGTAGTAGTATCGTGGCGGACCGGATCCGAGGCTTGAAGGAACCTGGATTTGGGGGCGTCACAGTATCAGAATTGAGCAGTTTTAGTTTTTGTCGTGTACAGTCCATTACATGCTAGTCTAACCTAGTCTAATGAACATGATAATGTATTGGACATGTAATAAGATGTCATATCAGATTGTTAACATACATGTGATGAAATTGCATGATGATTTGATAAGTTGTATAAGGGCTAAAACGTGATGTCCGTGAGAGGATGTAATGTTGTTTAAACTTAAGATTTGAGACTTCAGTCTTGTAATGTGTGATTGATGGGAATAAGCAGAACTTAAACTAAGTTAACAAGTTATACTAAAAGTGGGAACTAAACCTATAAGGTTAATATTAATGTAACTAATGAATGTTGTGAATACATATGGTATGTGTGTAGGACTTGTGGTGGACGTGAGTAGTAATCATTTAGCCTATGCATGAAGTAAGTTTATGAACCCTACTCTTATGTTAAGCAAGTTTCTTACCATATCTCGATTACAATTACGTAAGTTTCCAAACCCTAAATTTACATTGAGCAAATTTCTTATTCTATATTATGTTATGATTGAGCAAGTTTTCTAATTCTAAACTTTCACTGAGCAAGTTATTAAACTTTATTATCGTTAAGAAAACTTCGTATTCTTGTTTCGAATTGTTCAGAACTTAATTATTCAAGTTCATGATTTCAAATGTAATGTTCTAATTCTTTTGAAGTATTACTCTTGTTATACAATGTCCATTCAATTGTATAGAGTTAAGATTCAATCTTTGATTTGAATATTGATTTCATTATTGTATTAAAACCTTGAATAGATAGTGAATCCTTATTTATTTAACTAATCCTTAGTTGATGATTATTAAACTCTAAATTACACTTGAGATCAATCCAACCCAAACTTCTTTTGGTGCAGACTCTAATGTCAAAGCTGAGATGAACAACCCTGCTACAGGGGATTATATTACGCGATAGCGTTAAGATGTTGTGCACATACATGGTACTAAGGGTTGATCCCCTTAGGTACGAGAAGTAAGGTACATATAGTCTTACGACTGTTAAAGGTTTAAAGTAGAAATACTTGAAAGCCTGGGACATAGTTCATGGTCTAGTGACCCTCAGATGTACTTTTGATTCATGTTCTAATCTTGATTCAAAAGTTGAGCTTTCTTTTGTTCAGTATTCATTGTTTATTCACATGTTATTATTATTACTATTGTTAAACTTATGGGCAATTATTGCTCACTCTTGCATAATAACATTGCAACAAAGGTCGAAAGAGTTGATGAGCCATCAACTAGTAAGGGCAAAGGCAAAGCAAGCAAGTGATGAATGTAAGACCCCAACTTTTTATGAATAATTAATTTTCTCTAAATATTATGTTGAATAATAAGGTGTTGATTTGATATAATGCTATAGTTATGGGTGATATGTGCAAATTTTACAAAGTAAGCAAGTTGTCATAAAATATTCGTTTGGTCGGAGAATATTCTTTTTGTTGGAAAATATTCGTACGACGGCGCAATCATTGGTGGACCCCACAACAGAATAACTGTCGGATATAGAAAGCGACAAAAATAACCTTTTCATAAAATAACGGTAAAACTTTTAACGTTAAACTGCTGAAATACCTGGTGATAAAAGTACAATAATACGCGTTATTGCATAGTAGCACACAGTATTGTACAGTATCTCTGATTATTGATGCTTACGTAAGAAGTCACTCAATTTCATTCAATAATTACAACAGTAGTTGCTAAATAGTATATCATATTATTAATTCAATTATTATCGCAGTATCATCTGCACAATATTTTATATTATTAAATCAATAATTGAGACGACACAGTTATTCATATTATTATTTTCATTATTGACAATGTCTAGAAAGTTCTGTCGAGGAAAGAGGTTAGGTTATTTAATTACGCGCCAATAAGGAAAAATCCTTATCGAAAAGTCCCCTCTTTCCTGGGAATGATCTGGTTGTCAATATTGTGAGTTATAATATTATTGATGAAGAATTGTTAAAATATTAAAAATATGTTGATTGAAGATAAAGTGATTGTGGTAAATATTTATTCAATCTTTGAAATAAATAAGAGGTTTGTTAAGAGATGTTTGTTGTAAGTTTGGTTTATTCTATGGGACCCACTGTAAGAACCCGAATTTTTAGAAAATAATAAAATAAGAATTTAGCAAATAAAATTCTTAAGGCATGAGATGGGTTCGAACAAGAATATATAATTGTGTTACGAGGTATGTGGTATTGTGTTACATAGGGTAATATGAGCTATGTAATAAGTGATATTGTGTTTAATGCATATGTATTGTTATTATATATTGTTATAAAATGTAGAGATGAATTAGTAAAGAAGATGGATAGGAATTTATCTATCAATATTAAATAATGTGAAATTATTTTATCATAGTAAGTTGGTGACATTAAATATCTTTGATAATCACCAATTCTTTGAGTATTTGTACGAGTAAGTATCAAGTCTAAGGTAGTGCAACCGTACTCTTTAATGGTGAATGTATAGGAGCTGGGCTAAACAATTCCTTCAGAGAGCGGAGGTATATACGAATTAGTAACCGATCTAACTCACTGTGGAAATAGTGTAAACGAGACGTAAACTAATTTGTTGGTTGTTTGTGGAAAACCACTCGGTGTACTATATTGAATACTATTAAAGACTCGATGTGTGCTAGGTTTGGACTTGTATATATGTATGTTGTTGACGAGGGAAGAAAATCAATATATGTTTAGATAAATATTTATTAGAGATTTATTAACTAATATTGGGATATGGTTAAATGTATAAATTAAAGAAAGAAGAGTTTAACATGAAGTTTAATCTCTAAATTATTGAAGAATGTAGTCATTGGAGATTTATTTTTGTTAGTATAATGAGATAGCATGTGTGGGGCATGTTAAAGGATTTGCGAGTGAAGTTCTATTTTTGTTGAAGCATAACATGTCTGCGTCCTAACTTAAGGTGGCGCGACCGCGCCGGTCTGTAGAAAGTTCTGAGTAAGTTTATGATAATTTGATTTCAAGACATGTATACTATTAACTCTTATAAGGGTCATAAATGATGACTAAGTGTTCATGAAAGAATTTAGTTAGCAAAACATGACATGAATAAGAATTAATTAATTAACCTGGAATAAATATTGGTTAATTAAGTGATTTTATGGAAGAATTATTATATTAATTAGTGTAGTACATACTAATTATTGTAAGAAAATAAATGATTAATATTAATTAATCGTTGTGATATTAAAATGTGATAATGGGTTGAAACTATCCAACTGAATGATATTTAGCCCAATTAAGATATTAATGTGGACATTATCATTAAATAGTATTTCATGTTACTATGTGTAATATGGAAAATGTGGGTAATAATAATATATAATATCTATGGCTTAAGACTACATGAAGTGTGACATTTAATTGGGATTAATGATATACAAAAATCATATGGTGAAAGTAATTAAATCATAAAGTTGAGTTAAATAAGTTTTGTTATCTCATCCTTTGTGATGAGACAATTATATGTGCACTCCAAAAGATGGAAGTAAATAAATATGTGTTATTAAAAATATTTATTTCAATACTAATGTGTAAGTAAATAGTAAAATGAGATATTAAGTTATTAGTGAGCAATTAAATTAAGTCCACACATGTTATCAATATTAAAATATTAGGTGAACTAATGTACATGGACTATATGATGTGAGTACATAAATAATCCCTAACTTTATTTGGTGTAGTAGCAATAACACATTAAAATTTCATTTTGGGAATTAAAGGAACCAAACTAAGCTCTATTGTTGAGATTTTAACCATGTCCCAAAATCAGTGTCACTCACTAATATATCATACGTGAATTAGGCCAATGGCCTACTCCTCTGTGCTTAAGCTTGGTAAAGGCTAGATAGCAGTGATGATGGAGGTTGATGGAGCAGGTCACCAACTCTCCAACTTCCATTGGCTTCTTCTTCCTCCCTTTGAATTAATTTAGTGTGCAAGAGTAATAACTGAGTATTAGATTGGCTATAAATAGAGCTTTCTTATTCTCTTTCACGCTATTTTGAAATGTCTGAGTCTTGCTATTGGAAGTTAGTAGAATGGGAGGATTGAGGAGCAATAGTTAGCCAATTCCAAGCATTCAAGAGGTAATCTTGCTAACATATATGTTCTTGAATCCAAGTTCTTCAATTTCTAGAAAAGTATAATGAAATACTTGCTTTTAAGTCAAAAAGTTTATGGCTAAGGCTTGTTGCAATTTATTAATTGTTACTAGATGTTGTTAATACAGTTAGAAACGAAAACAACGAGAATTAAATGGATCAATTTGGTTGAAAAACGAATTCGTAGTGAACAAATTCGCTAAATTTATCAAAATGTGAAAATATAGCATGAACATTGAATTGGAACCCTTAAAATGATTTGGTAATATGTTTGAAGTGTTATAATTAGTCTGTAGATGAGTAGCTAAGAGTTTAACGAGTTCAACGAATCAAAAACCAACTGATTCGGACTTAAAATCAGAAAGTTATGTCAAAAACTATAATCTGGGCGAGGCCAAGCGCGGTCGCGCTGCCCAGGGGCGCGGAGGCGTAGCTGGGCACTGCCTTATGGTGCGAGCGTCTGGATTGGTGAAGGAATTGGGCATGTTTGTTAAGTGTGACTCCTTTGACCTATTTTGGTAAAACAACCATAACTTTTTCATACAGACTCCGATTGAGGTGATTCAAGATGATCCGGAATGAGAACGAATAGACCTACAACTTTTGTTCTTTAAAGTTTTCAATTTAAGATCGTTAGGAAGGGTCAAAATAGTCACTTTTGCGACTATTACGTATTCAGAGGCGAGCAGAGGGCGTCGAGCGAGCACATACGCAAGTATAGTGCTCCCGATGATGAAATATATTGTTCTAAGTGATAAAACATAAATATGCATGATAATATACATGTCATATGGCTAAGATTACTTTACTCATAATGGAATGCCTTAACATGATTTTCTGAAAGAAAACTTAAAGTTTTTGAGAAACCGAAGTTGATGAATTTGGTGTCCTTTGAGTTCTGACCTTGGACCCTATGTATGCATATCAACGTCCATGAAATGTAGTTTTAAAGTTACCTTACATATACAAGATTAATATAGCTTGGTTTAAAGTGTTTTGAAAGAAAAACTTAAAGTTTTGAAAATAAAACTTGACGAACTTTTTATCTTTTAAGTTTCGACTTTGGGAACAAGTGAATGTAGTCTAGTTAATTGCGCGGATGGATAAGGAATGTAATTTCAAGATATATTGCACCTAAAAGGTTGTCAAGCTCGGTTTAGTATGTGTTTTAAAGAGAAATTTAAAAGTCTTAGAAACTAATTTTGATGAGCCTTGTATTACTTGTATTATGACCTTATAAGCAAGCATGATAGAGTTGTTTATACCCTTAAGCATTATTGATAAGTGCACTCAATTAGTGAAGTATGACATAAGTTATTTAAGCATGTTTTAAAAGTAAGGACTATACTAATTGTGTGTAAGTAAGTTTGATACACAAAAGCATGCGTAATAAGGATTGTTTAGTATCGTTATGTGACTTAACATAGCGAGTCCCTTATTGGAATAATCTATTTAGACTTGATTGAAGAGTTTTAAAAGGAAGTTGTATGAGTTTTATATCAAATTCTATTTTGGATACATCAGAAGATGTTCAATTTGGTTGATAGCCTTTTGAACATAATAATCTTAGTTGAGCAAAGGAATGCAAAAAAAACAAACTAAAAGTTTTAGAAGTTAACATCAACGTTAACAAGTGTGGGAAATCAAAGTTGTTTTAGACCATATCGTTATGTGTTTATACTGTGTTCAAAGGTATTAAGGTGTTAGCAAGAGAACTAGACTTTTGAAAATTTCAGTTCTAGTTCTGGCAGGGAGTAGCGCGGCCGCGCCACTCCCAAGTTTATACTCAGCGCGACCGCGCCGTGCTGCAGAGTGGTCAAGAGCAGTTTGTTAACTGTCTCGAATTTAGAGCATGTCTATATATATACTTTAAAGACTGTAAAAGATGAAGTAAGATTGTTTCGAATGAATAAGCATGAGAGTATAATGAGCTAACAACATAACTATCCTAAGCGTATATTGAAGAAGTAAAATGAAATAATGTAAATTTTTATTACATTGAGAATGTATGAATTTATGACTAATGGATATGAATCCATGATTATATAACTGTATAGGAATACACGAAGTGCAGATAAGCTTTAAGTAGATAAGTCGTAGTTGATAAACTACGAATCAGGCAAGTCTTTCAGTTCCTATTTGATATATAAATTCGATAACTGTTAGTTGATCTATATTATGCTATGCAAATGTTGATGTATATATATGAAATGCATATGAGATGTGTATGAAATGTGAAAGTTGATCTTTGATGATATGCTTGTGATGTAAATCTCTATGCCTGTTATGAGTGAAGTAACATGTGTAGTAAAGGTTAATTGATTATGAATGCATGAACTGAATATGCTATTATATGTTATGTGCTGCATGAAAACTGTTAGAATTGTTGGGCTGTCGAGCTCACCCTTGCAAATAACCACTTTTGCAGGTTAAGGACTCACGATAAAGTTAAGTGCTACTTGATTAATAAAGATTAATAATATCAAAGGAGATTTATTCATTTGTTTTAATATATACTCTTGAACCATGTTTAGGTTCTAGAAAATGTATGTGATAGTAGTTTACGATGTGTAATACATGTTAAGCTATAAAGTTGTACTATGTGATACATAGAGGAATTCGAATCGAGATGTAAAAATTTATACAGTAATTCTAATAGAATGAATCATAACATAATTTGATTCAAATATATGTAATTGATTCAATTTAAGAAATCAATAAAAGATTTTTTTTCAAAGGAGATTGAAAAAGTTTAAATTATTCAGCATATTTATATAACATCGAATGTGATGTGATACAGGAATAGTAAATGACCAAGATTAGAAACTTATAAAAGTTTGGGGTCATTATACAGATCATGTAAATGGAAAGAATTTATATTTTAAATTGTAATAAGCAAAGTTATATTCATTAAGTTATGAATAAAAGATATAAATAGTTGGACGATAGTAGTATCGTGGCAGACCGGATCCGTGGTTCGAAGGGACCCAGATTTGGGGGCGTCACACCCATAGGTCATCATCTAAGAGTCACTTTCGCCAATAGTACTTGCATTTACCAGACGTCAAAACACTTGCCTTTTCACATTACAGGCGTCAAACCACTTGCCTCTTCACATTGCAAGGGCTAAGCTAGAAATCTTCTATAAATAAAAGCTTATTTCTCCTTTCATTTTCACCAATTCACTAAGACTCTCAATAGAAAACTATAGAGAGAGAATAATAGAGAAAGAAGAAGAGTATTCTGCTACTATACTATTACAGTATTCAATCTCCTACGAAGGTAAGAGATATTATTTCTTTCGTATTCGTAAAAGATGTTATTTTCTTCATACTCATAAGGGTTGTCATTCAATTCCTTATTAATTTTTGGGAATAACATGTCTACGCGGATTACCGCATGCCTGGTGAATAACCCTTTGTATTCATTCTTTATTAATCTGTGGGAATAACCTGTCTATGCGGATTACCGCATGCATGATGAATTCGTATTCATTCTTTATTAAGTTGTGGAAATGATCTGTCTATGCGAATTACCGCATGACGGGTGTAGACACTCAAAATTTTGCATTCCTGTTACTAACCTTGCAGGATGGTAAAATCGTCTTCCAAAGATAAATCTGGAAGTCAAATCCGCACAGTCCTGGAGACAACCCTGGGATACTCATTTTGCCATCTCGGAGACAACCCTGTGATGTACAGTCTAACCTGGAGATAACCTCGGGATACTCAGTTTCAACCTCAGAGACAACCCCGAGGAATGCAGTTTCAGTTCCGGAGACAACCCCGGAATCTTCAGTTTCATCTCGAAGACAACCCTGAGATCTTCAGTTCCAGTCCCGGAGACAACCCCGGGAGTTTCAGACCCAACCTCGGAGATAGCCCCGAGGAATGCAGTTGTAGTTCCGGAGATAACCCCGAAAATGCTTGTTTTAAACCCTTGCAATCAGCTTCAACACTCGGTGATAGCCACTTTTGTGCTCATTCCCAAACTCGAAGATAATCTCGGGAGGACAGGCATGCCTCAGAGACAACCCTAAGGACGTTCAACACTTCCAGCAGCCCAATCTCAGAGATAACCCTGAACAACGACTGATAAATCAGGCCAGAACCGGAGATAACCCCGGTGAGGGGCAAAATTGTCATCCCACATGGCACCATCTTAACAACATTTCAGCATACATTCTACACAGAATTGTCCCACAAGAACTAATTAGCTCCAATCCCGAGTGACAACTACACAAGACAGCACACCAGATAGAATTTGAAGCTTAAAGACCTAGGCATGGTCCCATCTTCCCGACTTCGTACAACCTCTTATCCCATGTCATTGTGTAGCTCTCGACAACAATATCCCATAAAAGGTCTTATACACCTTGATCGTATGCCTGGATTGAAGTTTTGAAAGTTCGAGCGAACAACACGTTGCACGGGTGCACGTATTTCGAGAAGGCAGGACCCGCGGAGCCCGGGGCAGCCGCAGGTGCATCTGCGGCTCCCCCTTCCATAAATAGAGGGCTTGGGGCAGCCATTTTAAAAAGAGAAAAGGCGAGGAAGCCCTATCCAATTTTCTTTGTACACACTTTAAACTGAGTGTTTTCTCATTTCAAACACTTGTGAGCTTATATTTGGCTATTTTTTACCGGCGAGAGCCAAGTGTTCATTCATTTAAAGCTATTGAAGTCTTCTTTGGCAGTCCACTGTAAGCCTTCTTAGATCATCTAAAGCCCTTTCTACACTTCTTACATACACAGTTATTCACGTTGAGAGTCGTGTTGTCTGCATATGCCCGGACTTCGGTCTGTGGATTTTTATTTCTTATATATATATATATATATATATATATATATATATATATATATATATATATATATATATACGAACATTATCGAGTTATGCCTCAATTGAGCCTGGATTTACATCCGGAGCGTTTATTGCTTTTATATATATATATATACATATATATAAACTGTTGTCGAACCTTGTTCGATGAGCCTAGATTTACATCTGGAGAGTTTACTGCTTTTATATATATATATATATATATATATATATATATATATATATATATATATATATATATATATATGTTGTTGCCATCAAACTCTGTTTGATTGAACCTGGATTACACATCCCGTGCGTTTACCGCTTTTATATATCTATATATATACTTTCAACCGCGAATTAACGAAACAAGCCTGGATCGATATATATCCAGTGCATTTATCGCTTTTATGTATGTGTATATATATATATATATATATATATATATATATATATATATATATATATATATATATATATATATACATTTCTGTCAGGCCTGGAATTCATTTCGTGTCCTTTTACTGCTTTCTTTATATTTAGTCCCGCCTGGAGTTTACTCCGTGGCGGTTGATTGTTTTTACTGCTTTATTTACATTTTCAATCCTCCATAGAGGTGCTTCGTGGTGGTTGATTGTCTGTACACACACACACACACACACACACATATATATATACATATATATTTACAGCTTTTATATATATAATTGTTTACAGCTTTGATACGAATTGCTACATCATGTGAGCCTAGGAATTATATGATCACAGATTCAGTTTACTGAATCTAGATTCGGTTCCCGTGATGGACATTTTCAGTTATACATGGCTTGTAAATTATTCACGGTGTTTGAATTTCCTTAGATGGCTCGCATGCCCACAAAGAGTTCGGCACTGCTATGTATCTTATTTTCTCGAAGATGCTTCGCATTTCGAAAAATAAAAGCAATCAAGTCGAACACATAATAAAAATGAAAGTGTCAAAGGTCTCAATTACTATTGAGCACAAGGGTTTGGAAAACCTCTTTTACAAAATGTCATTGTTATATCTTGTAAAAACTGAACTTTTATACAAAATTCAAACCCTTTGTATATAGGTGCAAACGAGGCATAGCACTACTTTCAGATAATTACACATTGATCCACACACACACACACACATATTCAGATAACAGTTTAATTGAAAAGTGGCGGTCACCTTGGCAACACGGATGTCAGGGGGTGCCTAACACCTTCCCTCTGCATAATCAAGCTCCTGGACCCTAACAAATCTCGGTTTCACAGACCAGTCAAATAGTGTCACATCACTATGTCAATGTGCAAACCTTTTCTCGATTGAGTTGGTGCAACCATTTAAAAATACCAACCGGCAACTCTTACAGTCCGATCATCGACATATACATGTCGGACCTTTTCACAACTTATTTTTTCAAACAAATCTCACCACATGAGAACACCAAAAGACAAGAACAGAAAAAGAACAAATAAAAATCCCGACGTCGACAGGTGGCAACTCTGTTGGGGACATCCAATAAGAGGGCTTAAGCCGCTACAACAAACTTTTCAAAACTATTATCTACTTACGTGTGGATGTTGCATTTACATTAGAATGAATGCGTATGAATGCATTTACTTATTGCACTTATTGATTCGCACTATATCTGCTTGTGATATTAGTGCTTCGCACATATCATCATTTTCATAAACGGTGAGACACGTTGTATGTGAATGTATGTTGTGTGGTTCCTCCACCAGGAGGTTATCCTGTCGGTGTTTAATTACTGGACTCGTAGGGAGACTAATTCCAACGAGGCTCAGGAAAGGCACCCAAATTCGCTCCAGTTGAAAGACCGGATTAACTTCCCATCGAGTAGATTACGATGATTTGGGAACCTTCATGCCAAAAATCCATGAAAGTAGCCTAAGATAGGTCAGTCTCTGATAAACCAAAACGCAGAGGAAAGTCTATTCATACTTTCTGTTTCAATTAATTGTAAAATCAAATTACTTGTAATTTTATTTCCATGTCAAATTCAATGTAATGGAAAATATGAAGGAACATGTGCACATACATTCCCTTTTATATCAAAACTTGACATGTTATCCTGTCATACAAATAGCTAACATCCGTTTTACTGGATAATACTCCTAAAACGAATACATCACATAGCATGTAAACATTTCCACATTCCCTAAGACTAAACTATATAAGTCTTTTTGTAGGGAAATAATTGGACCTATTACCCGATCAAAGTCCAAAAAGGCAACAAGCCTATAACCAAGCATGGCTTCATCTGGCCAGTCTAATCCTACTCTTGTCTCCCGTGAGGAGTTCGAAGGATTAAGCCACCAAATTACAGAGTTGATTGTTCTGCTGAAAGTGAAAGTAGTATGCACACAAGTCAATCATGTTTGATGATAAAGCATATACTTTATAACAATCTTATTCATTTATTAATAAAAAGAATTAATTTATTAAAGGCTTTTAATTATCTACATGATGATGCTTTATAATATGTGATAAACCCATAGTTTTAAGCAATGCTTTTAAAATAATGATGATGATCATTCTAATGAGATCTAAATTCTTATAAAGCTTAAAACTAAAATAGTTTCCAATCGTTGGATTACTAAATTGGGGATTAGTGAATCCGGATAGATTGGTACATACGTTGCTTGCTCATTGGATGAGGATGATTGATCTCATTATCATTTGTGTGGAGACACTAAAGCAAGTATATAGGTGCTTATTAGAGAATAAGTTCACCGAACGTGGCTCGCTACGGAATACCTAATGGAGTTTTACTTTCCTGTCAATAGGAATTACTGTAGTGATAGTAGTACAAGTGATCCTTAGACTTGAGATCATCATAGTATCTTGTGTATGATGAGTTATACTTTGACTTATTCCTTAAGACCCTTAGGGTATATCAAAGGGTATGCTTAGGTATAATAAGTCGTACATGGAGATAATGTATGATCAATAAAGAATCTACCACTTCTAGTAAAAGAAGAAAAATGTCATATGTTATTCGATAAATGACAACCCAGTAGTCATTGACCAAGGCAGAATGAAATTAGAAAGGAGTTTCTAATTTGTATTATTTGGAGTTGTGCATTTAAGGATCCAAATACATATAATTAAATAAAATAAGACTTGACAGTAATTCCATGTCTTATATTTAATTGGGACATTGTATGGCGGAAGGATTGAATTGTACGGTAACTATTTACTCAAAGGTTTTTTTATAATTAATATTGAAATATATATTATCTGGAAAGTCGTTAATCGCTATGGAGGTTTATCCCTATTGTAGAATAAATACTATTTATTTAAATAAATTAATATTTTAATTTATTTATTTAAATAAGATTAGAATTGTTCTAATTGATTTATTCACAACCGGTTTAATATGGAGAACCTAAAGGGCCACACCATAAAAGGAAGAATAATTATTTAAGAAGCAAATGGCATAATCGTAATAATAAATTAAGTATATTTAATTTAATCTATGGTGATAGAATAAATTAAATAACTTAACATTTATTATTTAATATTTTGAAAATATTAAATATAAATTAATAGGAGGAGTCTTATTATTATTATTACTAGTATTATTATTTAATTCCTAAAGGAGTTTGGGAATTAATTAATAAAAGTACTCTCATATATTCCTAATAAGATTAGGAGGTTAAATTAATTAAAAGAGTTTGATTAATTATTCCTAATAAGATTAGTGAGCTTAATTAATTAAAGAAATTTAATTAATTAAATAATATCCTATTTTTTAATTAGATTAGAAGGGTTAACTGATATCTTTATAAGAGGAGTCTTATATTAGATATCAAGAGAGGTAATTCCAATTGTTGGAGAGTACACCTTTTTCTGTAGAGATAGAAAATTAGGGTTTAGCCAACCACCCTTCTTCTTGAATATTTTTTCTTCCATGGTGGATCACCTCTAGAGGCCAAACACTTGGGTGACTAACGTTGATCAAAGGAAGGAACCCAACCCGGTGGATTCAAGTTGAACACGAAAAGGATTTGGAGGTGAACTTGTACCTGAGGAAGCTCGAATCTTCAAGGGTATGATTCTCATTCTTTATTTTTTTCGTTTAATTAATAATTGTGCATAAAGGATGATCTGGGTATATGGTTTGTAAAATTTTTAAACTCTGATTTTTCCACGTTTTTGCTTATTTTGTGTAATTTGATTGTATTCATGAATATTACAAACCTAACAAAAAGAACTACATCAGTCTACTCAGGGTCCACGAATGCCCGTACATACAGAATCCTCTGCATATGGAGGAAATCATGGTCCGGATAAAGAAATTCCCGCACCTGAGTTGGACACAACCAACAAAATTCCTGACACCACCTATCTCAAAGAAGATCTAGACGCCGGTGATATCAGGAAAAAAGTCTTACAGATAGAAGAGACCATTCGGTCTAACAAAGGGACTGGAGCACATGGGAGTGTTTCATATATAGACCTTTGTATATTCCCTGGTGTGCATTATCCAGAAAAATTCAAGACTCTCGACTTTGAAAAGTATAACAGATTAGGAGATCCTTACACACATTTGAAAGTCTTCATTAGAGAACTCGGATCTTATGCCGAGAATGAGAAGCTTAGAATGCAGCTGAATCAAAAGAGTCTGACTGGAGAAGCTAGATCATGGTATGCCAGATTGGATAATTCCAAGATTCATAGTCGAGAAGAGATAGCACGTGCTTTTCTCAGCCATTATAGTTTCCAAACTCAGATAGCTCATGACCGGTACTAAATTACTAAAGTCAGGAAACAAACCAATAAATCTTTTAGAGAGTATGCTCAAAGGTGTAGGCGCCTTATAGCTCAAGTGGTTCCTTCTATGACTAAGTCTGAGATGGTGATAACCTTCATAGACATATAAGAAGCTCCTTTTTATGAGAGAGTTTTAGCTGGCTATTGGTCAGAAAACCGATCACTAAACACGCGCAAGTATACGCGGTCTAACAAGTAATACAGTGATAAGGAGTGTGTCGTACCCACGAGGAACTATGACTAATATTTACCAAGTACCGACTTTGAATCGCTAAAGTCTTATTCGAATAGCAGTAAATGGAAGTGTGATTAATCTATTTAAAACTAATTAACAAAGCAAGTAAATGGATAACGAATGGTAATCAAAGGAATTACAAGCTAAGGTCACAACTTCACCCCACACAGGCATTCTGTCGAACACCTGTCGTGCTATGCTTCATCAAACTAGCTACCTTTCTCTCTTTGGTCTTAATGGTCACGACAATTTGTCGACCGAGAACACACAGGTACTTATGCACCTCTGTCGAGGTATGCACAAACATATCCTCTCCAAATCCACCCAAAAGGGAATAGAACAGAAAAGAACGACCAAGCTAGATGCAATCCTACACATGTCTATGTGAATTAATCATAACAAGGATTTAAGCCTAAGTTCTCAATTAGGTTACACGTGGCGCACAGAGATATGTCTATTCTACGCACAACTTATGCAGTTGAAACCCACAATCACATGCCAATATATTTAGGTGTAAATCTACAATCCTTCTTTCGATATCATGTAAATTACCAAAATCATCACTAATGTCTTAGCGAGAATCATAAAGCACAAATATATTAAACCAAATCATATGGTGCCAACCAAAGAGATAAGACAGTCAGTTTAAATAACAAAGGGTTCCATTATAACCTTAGAGTAAATATTCAGTTCATGATTATTAAACCAAATACAAGTAGCAGTAAAGACAACATTTATAGATTACAAAATAAGAGAAAACAAATGGATAAGAGGAAACTCTGTCAAAGCCCTTCCATCTCCATGCATTCCGCTCAAATCAAGCTTTCTAATCCGTGTCGCTCACTACTCGTGTCGCTCCAAGGATATGCCAGACTTCTCCCTAATCTATATTTACAGATATGAGGAAGGAAGAGAAATTACAAAATAAAACTAAATCTAAGCTATCCTATATATGATATAGTGCTCTCCTCTATCTGAGATGATCCCCCCCCCTTTTGTTTGCAGAGGCTTCCTCTGATATATACGCCCCCTTCTTTCTTCTAGGTCATTAAAGACTCTTTACTGTTTGGGCACCGGAGCTCGCGCTGGAGCGCGAGCATAGGCTTAACAAGCGATGCTGGGGTGCGAGTGGTGGCGCTGGGGCGCCGTCTGTGGTGCTGGGGCGCCGGCCTTAGCGCTGGGGCGCTGGCTCCTAGCGTCGGGGCGCGAGTTTCCAGTAGCTCTTAGCTACATCCGACGCTGCAGCGTAGATCATTATACTGCCAATGGCGCCGGGGCGCCACTTTACAGTGGGCTTAGCAATAGCCGGCGCTGCGGCGCGGCTTTCAAGTGTAAAACTGGTGCTACGGCGCCAGTACAGGAAAAATGCCCAAGAAAGCTGGAACAATTTATAAAGCCTGCCTGTAAAGAACTTAAACTTAAAAATAATAATATAAATATATAAAAGCTAACTGAAAGATTGAAAACAGGCGACAACTTAAACAAAAGGATCTAATTCGCGGGTATAAATCCCACTCATCACTGGCATAGGCAAGCCATTCTCTAAAATGATCAAACATGGGGAAATGGCTGAAATGAGTTTAAAATCAGGAAAGATTCAAGACCTAGCCTCTCTGAAAGCTGTTGTTGAGCACATCCAGTCCAAAAATTATGGAAACAACCCCCGGAGGGTCCATAAGAAAAAAGAGGAGGATGTTTCCTTAATACTATGAGGTCAGAAAGGCAGTCAGAATATGATTATCCAGAGGAGAAATTACTCCCTCTTTCAAGCGCAGTCTTCAAACCCTCCATTGCCAAAAGGTGGAGAAGTCAGACACACTCGAGTGTTCACACCCTTAGGGGATTCGCTAGAGAACATTCTCAATCTTCTGACAACTCAGAAGAAAATTACCCATCTTCTTCCACCAGCCAACCCGAATGGGAAGGGTTTCAATGCTAGCTGAAAATGTGCTTATCATGCTAGAGCTCCAGGACATTATACTCAGGATTGCTAGGCCTTGAAACATAAGATCCAGGATTTAATTGATAATGGTGAGATCGTGGCGACTAAATCCGACCAACCCCATGTGCAAGACAATCCTCTTCCTCAACACAAAGAAGAGGAGGTTAACATGATTAATTGGAGTAAGGGTCAAACTTCCCATTACAATGGTGGATCCTCCTAGACCAGTAAGGATAGTGCTGACAAATGGGATTTTGCACAGTTCTAGTTTATAATGGAACAGAAAATAAAGACTCTCTGTGAGCAAGTTGATTAATTGGCAGAATTGATGATCCATCAACACTAAGTCACACGCCAATTATTCAGTCAGGAGCATGCTAGCCTCCTCCCTTTTGTTACAGTTACTCCATCATCGACATCAGAAGGTGAATTGTTGGAGGATAAAATAGCAAAAAGAGCAAATGCCAAAATCCGTCGGGATTTGGCCAACCAAAGGGAATTTACATACCTAGGCCAACTGATGGAAGAGATATTTCATATGCTGATCAATGAAGGAAGAATCACAGCTCTGTTACCACCAATCAACCCTCGTTCAAGACGGTTCAATTTTAATGGAGTATGTCAGTATCACTCCCACTCTCGTGGTCACAACACTGAAGAATGATGGGCACTCCGCCACCTTATTCAGAATTTAATTGACAGCGGTGTCCTGCAAATGGCAGACGATAATGTTGTAGTACTAGAGAGTGGGGACACGTTTCCTACAAAGTGGAAGGAAATTGTAGCAGTCATATCTTCTGAGACCAATTCAGTTACCCCCACACATACAATTTAACCTATTCAACTCAAGGGTATTGAGATTCCTTTGAAAGTGGCTGCACCAGAGCCAATTATCTTACCATTCAGACCACAATATCCTGTTATCAGCCTACAGAAAGTTCCATGGAATTATGGAGAGGTTGAAAGATCCATATCTCATATAACTACAGCAGTGTCGAAGGATAATCCACTATATCTTCCCCAACGGGTGATGAAACCTACCATCAAGTCAAAGGGGAAAATTCCTATGGAGAAAATCGAAGAGTTCCTCCGTACTATGGGTCATAATGAACCAAGGTGGTTCTAAACATAAGAGAAGCTCCATAACAAATTTCCATACTGGACTTGGCTTTCTCTTTCGAAGATCACATGAAGGTCTTGCTTAGGGTTTTGGAAGAAGCCCAACTGCCTAAGTCAATATATGTTGAAAAATTCTAGCATCTGGTGGATCACACTTTTAACAACAATCTGATATCCTTCACTGACGATGATATACCTCCCGAAGGGATGGGCCATTGCAAACCGTTGCACATAACGGTAATATCCTCCGGATACGTGGTAGCATGAGTATTAATAGATGGAGGATCATCCTTGAATATATACCCTTATGCCACTTTAGAGAAGATGAATATCAATCTCAAGAGAATCCAAAGTTGCCATACGGTTATCAAAGCCTTTGACGGATCCCGACGAAATTCTGTCAGAGAGATTGAACTACCTATGGAGATTGGTCCACATACATTCAATGTATCCTTTCATGTGCTCAAAATAGATATAGGATATAACCTAATCTTGGGAAGACCGTGGATTCATATGGCTAGAGCTGTCCCGTCCACCCTGCATCAGTAGCTTAAATACATCATTTATAACAGCCTAGTCACTGTCAATGCGGAGCCAGAATGTCTTGAAGAAGGTGGCATCCCGCTCATCAGTTTCAATTTAGAAGTTGAGCCTGTCAGCTTCCATGCCCTGGAGGTGAGCAACACTCACTACTATCCCATTAGGTCACCACCTCTGACACCCAGAGTTTCCGCCGAAGTAATGGTGGCCAACCAAGAAATGTTATCTTTGGGCTATCAACCTGGACAAGGGTTGCGCAAAGACCATCAAGGCATCAAGCACCCAATTCAAGTTTCTAGTCAAACAAGGACAACTGGGCTAGGCTATTCTGCTAGATCTAGTCACAGGAATCCTCATAAACATAAACAGGTTCCATCATCTTCAGCCATACGGCGATTACCTGCACCTACAGGAGCTGAATCTATACAGACTTCAATAAAGGTTCCTGCGCATGTGATGACCATGTTATTTCCTAAGCCAATACCGGTTAAAGAAAAAGAAATCTTGATACCGGATCCGGAGGCGGAGGAAAAGGACCGGAGGCGTAAGCAGGACGTTGCCAGGCACTTATCAAATATACGCATCATCGTCCATACGGACAGTACAAATAGAATCACCCCAGACGATGATTGCCCAGATATTATGGTTATCATTCGGGAGAAGGAGGACGACAGTATCCCCTCCATCACAGCCGTCCATCAGGACTTCACCCTTGTCAATTGGAGCAGCACTCCTTGCCTTTGCCGACGAGGGTAAAATGGGAAGAAACTTGATCTGCCCTGTAGATAACAATAACTGCTTACTTTCTGTACAGTATTAGCAGTTGTTTTGTCATTTCATGCTAACACTTTGTATGATTGAACAGTTTCATATATGTTAAGTGAAAGCATTTTGTTTCAGGACTCTAATGTTAGATGTGCATGTGCTTGCTGATAAGGTGCCTTTTCACCATAACGACTGTAACTTTGATGAAAAGTTGGACTCAGACTTGATTGAAATACAAGAGGACTTTGAGATACCTCAAGAGATCAAAGAATGGGTCGAAGACAAACCCAAACCAAACCTTGATCAAACCACTTTATTCAATCTCGGATCCTTAGAAAGCCCTAAACTAATCCAGATTGATACGGACCTCACTTCAAACCAAAGGAATGACATGGTTACACTATTAACCTAATTCTAGGATGTGTTTGCATGGTCTCATGAAGACATGGTGGGTTTGTCCACTGATATAGTCATTCATCGCCTTCCCATTAAAGAGGGATTCAAGCCACTCAGGCAGAAGTTCAGGTGATTGAAGTCGGAGTGGAGTTTTAAAGTTAAAGAAAAAATTATGAAATAATTTCAAGTCGGCATCATCATGGTGTCCACATACCCTGAATGGCTATCTAACATAGTCCCCATGCCTAAACCAGGATGAAAGGTGCGAGTTTGTGTGGATTAGCGGGATCTGAATAAAGCTTGCCACAAAGATAGCTTTTCCGTGCCATTTATCCACATTCTCATTAATAATACTACTCAATACGACATGTACTCCTTTGCTGATTACTTCGCGGGGTACCATCAAATCATGGTTGCTGAAGTGGATCGTGAGAAAATTGCATTAATCACTCCTTGGGGAACGTTTTGCTACAGACGGTTGTCCTTTGGTCTCATCAATACCGGCGCTACCTATCAGCGGGCCATGATGGCCCTTTTCCACGATTTAATGCATAAGGAGATAGAGATCTATGTGGATGACATCATTGTCAAGTCCCGAAGGGACGAAGACCACTTAGACCATCTCAAAAAGCTCTTCAACAGGTTGCGTAAGTATAACTTGAAGTTGAATCCAGCCAAGTGCGCCTTAGGCGTTAAATTAGGTAAGTTGCTAGGATTCCTAGTCAGCCATAAAGGGATTGAGCTGGATCCCACCAAAATCTAGGCCATTACAAAAATGCCCATTCCTCAGATAGAAAAGGAAATACGAGGATTTTTGGGAAGAGTCAACTTCATTAGTAGGTTCATTTCTCAACTCACAGCAACTTGTGAGTCTATCTTCAAACTGTTAAGGAAGAACTCCTCCATGAACTAGAATGATGAGTGCCAGAAGGCCTTCCTTATAATCAAAGATCAGCTAGTCAAAGCTCCTATTTTGGTACTACCCAGGGATGATGTTCCCCTGTTCATGTACTTATCCATAAGTGACAATGCCACAGGCTGCATGTTGGGTTAGAAAGACGATAGAGGCCGAGAACAAGCTATCTATTACCTCAGCAAAAGATTCAGCAGCAGTGAACACAAGTACACTCTGATTGAGAAAACTTGTTATGCTTTAGCATGGGCTTCCATGAGGTTACAACATTACCTCCATGGTCACATAACCTATTTTATATCTCGCGTGCATCCTCTCAAGTACGTGTTTAGTAAGCCCATACTGAATTGCCGACTGTCCAAATGGCAGTTGATCCTACAACAATTTGACATTGTCTACATGACGCAAAAGTCAATCAAAGGTCAAGGAATTGCAGATCAATTGGCTGCCGCACCTTCAGGGGATTTCAAGCCCTTGGAAACATATTTTCCCGATGAAAGGGTAATGACAGTTTAGCAACACCATCAGTACAATGCACACTAAACATGGAAGATGTGTTTTGATGGAGCTGTATACATGGAAGGTTCTGGAGCTGGGGCAGTTTTGGTATCCGTTACGGGGAAACAGTATCCCGTCACCGTCAAATTGTAGTTTGCCAATACCAACAACACAACTGAGTATGAAGGCTGTATCATGGGGCTAAAACTTGCTCAATCAATGGGCATCAGACGGTTAACTGTCTTTGGAGATTTCGAGTTAGTAATTAGACAAACCACAGGAATCTATCACACCAAAGGTCCATATTTGCTGCCTTACCATCGGCAGGTTCTACAGATGGCTTCGGAGTTTGAAGAAATATCCTTCCTCCACATTCCTCGGTATAGGAATGGCTTTGGGGATGCACTAGCTATAGGGTTTCGGCACATAAACACAGCGGAAATAAAACAAATTTTCAAAGCAATTTCGAAATCCTAAAACAGGATCCATGCGAAAACCATATTAATTCAGTGGTTAGAAATTTATACCGATTATTAAAGGTGAAATTGATGCGATCGAATCTCCACTGCAATCCAAACGAACTGCGCCTTTACGGTATCCACACGAACGCTCCGCAAATCGTCGTACGATCTGCAGTAAAAGGAACTGCGATACTAGCCACCAAGGATGAGGATTTCGAAACTGTTTCTCTCTAGTCTCTCTCTAAAAGCAGCTAGGGTTTTGGTTAATGATATATTCCCTTAAATGGCTGATATATCTTATATATAGCAGTTAGAAGGAACTAATCAAAACCTAATCTAATTAAAATTCATATATATATATATATATATATATATATATATATATATATATATATATATATCTTAATTAATATACCTATATATAAATTATCCTATTAATTTAAATACTATCAGTCATATTGATATATTTAAATCTTTACAATTTAAATTAATTTCCTTTTAATTACGTTCTACGTGTGTGACCCTATAGGTTATTATTACGTTGGCAATAATTTTAAAATCATATTATAAAATTATAAACAGTGAGCGGCATCTAGTAATGCATCACTGATATCCAAGTAATAATAAGATCGATGATTCGATGCAACCTTTTCGTGACCAATGTTTCAATGTAATTTAATCCTTTTAACCTTAATATCCTAGATTAAACTCGAGTCATGGAATGTGTCATACTCTTCATAATTTAATCTGAGTATTTCTTAATCAATGAGTAGATTATATGAAACAAATCACTATTTAAGCATGGCCATGCATTTCATAGTCCTACTCAATCAAGTGGCCTATGGATATCACCCTAATATATAGGAGGGTTAAATTCCATCTAAATCACTCATATTCCTCACACGATTCATGATGTACCCAATAATCATCTTTATTGTCCACCCTATTAAAGGTGACTTTTGATGATATCAAAGTACATAAATTCCCGTACAGTAATATAGTGATTTCAGGTCAGAGGATCATTACATCATTATCACTATAAGAATCGCTAATGACACTTCGCATAATGCTCCACATAGAATTCTCATGGTGGGTCTGTCCAGTACATCGTTCTCTAACACGTACCTATGCATTGACTTAATATCTCATATATTTATGACCAATGAGATTTGGTCATCAGTCAATCCACATACAAGTCTCAGTGCATCATTGTTGTCCCATCAACAATGATACTCGACTAGGGACATTTAAGAGCAATGATACTAATTGTAATTATATAATCTAATGTTCAAGTCACATACTTGAAACTATATAATTTATATCACTATTCTAAGGAATTTTATTATGTTAACATTTATATAACGCAGTAAATAAAATCATAATAAAATCACTCGTTTATTCAATCAAATATAATATCGAAATGTTAAGCAATTATATCAAATAATTGGCCTCTAGGGCACTAACTCTAACACTAGCAACCTTGGCCTCCTTGATCAATATACTTGACAAGGAAAACATGCCAACCATCACATTTGCCCAACAAAAGGCACCGTCCTATGGGAACTATGTTGGAGAAATATCGGATGATCTACCTCCCATCCAACACCCTTGGTATCAGTACATCAAGGAGTACTTGCAAGATGGATCTACACCCGCTGAGGCGAGCCCGACTGAAAGAAGGCGGATCCATCGACTGGCTATAAAATTCTACCTGAGCGAAGATGCACTCTACAAAAGATGTTGGACTAGGTCTCCTCAGATGTCTGGACAAGGACCATGGATGAAATCCATGGTGGAGTATGTGGCCCACATATGAGCAGCCCTATACTAGGTAAAAAGATCCTTAGAACAGGGCATTACTGGCTCTCTCTCAAGGCTAATAGTGATGATCACGTCAAGAGATGTTATCAATGCCAAACTCATGGAAATGCTATCCACGCCCCTCCAAAGGAACTCCACAATATGAGTTCACCCTGGCCCTTTTCAATGTGGGGAATGGACGTGATCGGGCCCATCGAGCCCAAAGCCAGTAATGGGCATTGGTTTATCTTCACCATGATCGACTACTTCACCAAGTGGGTAGAAGCAGCCTCTTTCCCCAGGTTTACCAAAGAAGTCATCATTGCTTTCATTTAAAACAATATTATTTGTCGATATGGACAACCAGAGGTAATTGTATCAGACAATGCTAAGAACCTCAACAACAAGATGATGGAGGAGTTATGCAGTAAATTCCACATCAAACATCTCAACTCTGTCATCTACCGTCCAAAGATGAATGGTGCTGTTGAAGCGGCTAACAAAAATATCAAGAAGATCATGTAAAAGATGTCCGCCAATCATAAAGGATGGCCTGACTTATTACCTCTGACTCTGTTAGCCTACAGAACATCAATGCGCACTTCTATTGGGGCAACCCCTACTCATTAGCCTATGGGATGGAAGCATTACTCCCCATAGAGGTAGAAATGGAATCCCTCAAAGTTTTGATAGACGCTCAGCTGGATGAAGACCAATGGGTACAAGATAGGTATCACCAATTGTCTCTAATAGATGAAAAGCGAAGTGATACTATTTTCCATGGTCAGTTATACCAATAGAGGATCGCCAGATCCTACAATAGAAAAGTTTGGCAACGGTGGTTCAAATAACACGACTTGGTTTTGAAGAAGATCATTGACAACCAAGATCAGTCCAAGGGAAAATTCACCCCAAACTGGGAAGGCCCGTTTGTTATCAAGGAGGTATTGACAGGAGGTGCTCTCAGATTACAAGAAATAGACGGCGATGAATTTCTACAGCTCATTAACTCGGACACCGTGAAATGGTACAATGTCTGATGTTACCCTCAAGTAAACATCCTGGTTTTTGATCGCCAGTCATTTCAGGTTTTCTAACCCTTCACTACATACAACCTTTCTTTACACTCATCTGCTCCATCAGGGACAAACACGTTTTCCAACCAGTAACCTGGTTTCGGATCAGTAGATCCTTCACATAACCTTACCTTCAAAACTTATCACACCCGCAATTTTGTCCCATCAGGGATTAAAACTTTTCACACCCGCAGTTTTGTCCCATCAAGGATCAAACTTTATCCCCCACAGTTTATCCTGAACATGGGATCAAACTTTTCATTGGCTGCAAACCGTCCTGAACATGGGGCGAACTACGCCGACCTGATCTCCTTGATACACGGGAGTACGTAGGCAGCCATATTTTATATGGTCCAGTTGTAATAAAACAAAAACAACAAAAACATTTCTACACCCTTCTCATTACAAAAAAAAAACAACAAAAACATCTCTACACCCCTTTTCCACATACAACGTTGAACCTCCACACCAGGTTTGAACTACGCAGACCTGATCTCCTCTTCAATAGGAGTACGTAGGTAGCCATTCATGGTTCGGTTTCACCCTCTACCAAAACACAATAAAAATTGTCAGCAGTACTGGGATCATCTTTCAATCCACCACATTTCATTGGCTTCAGACCAAAGGGATGGAACTACTTGACCTCCTCACATAAATGCAAGAATCGGCGACCATCTAAGTTGCGGTTGATTCCTCAAAGAAAAACACCAATTCATAAGAGATGGAACTAACTAGGCTCCCCTATACAAAGGAGTACTGGCGACCATCTGTGGTGCGATCAACCTTAGAGAGGAAAGTCACACTCCTCTCCACATCTACATACAGAAACAAGTCTCAATATACCAAAGATGGTAGAGAATACACACAGATTAACGATCTATTCTGAGAGATCCTGAAACATCTCAATGTCTATCCATCAAGGAGGAGTTCAAAATACATTAAGATCACAAGACCTGAAGAAACATGCAAATATCAAGCAAACAACAAAGCATAACTAAAAGGGAAGTGATCAAAATATATTTTCCCTACTATATATAATGTTATTTGATATATAAAATGTGTACTGTACATTACAAAATGGCTAAACTAGTGTGTGCAGTAAAATACAAGCCCATCTACAAATCAGTGTATATGCAAGCTATCCAGTCCAACATGGCATCCCTCTCAGAAGAAGGAGGTAACGTTGTGATCTCCTATACATGGGTCTCTACACGAACTAATTGATCTACAGCCATCTGCATAGTGGCACTGTGTTCATCTCTGCAATAATGCCAATAGTAAGGGACCTCACTATGGTGATGTCTGTAACGACTACGTCCCGGGCAGATATAGCGCTATCCCGCTCAACTATCACTGCATCTCTAGATGATCTGGCCTCATCCCACTCAGCAATAGCGACATCTCTTTGTGCTAATGCATCATCTCTCTCTAACAGAGCGACGTCTCTCCCATCAAGAGCTGTCAACATCAGGGCTCTAGCCTGATCTCTCTCGAAGGTCATCAGATGGAGACTCTGCTCAAAATACTGTGTTAAATGCTGGATCACAGTAACACTCGTACTGGGAGAATCTACAAGAGCTGCTGGCAACCCAGTGAATAGCTCCTCCTTGGTGTGAGAATCAATGTCCTCCATGGGCTCTCCACCATCTGAATCAATCCCCGGCACTGTGGATACTACCGCAGCTGATGAAGTCTCTGTCTTTATCCACACAGAATACTCTGAAGAACAACCCGGATGGCTAACAGAAAAATTAGCTCTCTCATGCTGATCCTAACAGGCATACACCCAGGATTTGTCCTCTGCTGATAAATGGCGAGAAGCCGCATGCTGACCTGATGCCCCCTCAAAAGGATGGAAGTCCTGGAACTGGTCAAACTGTGACATCACAGCCAGTGGGTGGTAGGTAATCATGCCCCTCAAACTGGCCAGAGGGAGATAATCCATGCCAGGAGCATGAGTAATAAAGCTATAGGGTGAACTGAGCCCTGTACACGGCAGAATGCCAAATAGATCCCCGATTCTTGCCAAGAACATAGACCAAGATATATCGTCTACACACTCCGCTGGCTGAAAGGAGTAGGACATAGCTATCTCATGGGAAAAATAGTACCCATGTCGTCGGAATGTGCCGATCTGTCTCAAGTATGACATGAACCACACATACAACATGACTGAGCTGCCTATAAATACACCTGCAGGATAGGTGTGGCAAAACGTGGTTGATTTCAACATCTCCGCCACAATCATCGGAACGATGGTATGACCCTCCTTGAGAGCTCTTATTGCCATGATAACACCGATGTCCAGCTCATCCATATACAGTGGCATGTATACATACGCCACTACACACATCACGAATACATCCACTCTGGCCATATGCCACTGATCCTCTGGTGTGGTAAAATCCCCAGAATGCCATGCGTAGCTGTCCAATGAGCTGAATCTGTCTATCAGGAAATGTTTGGGCAATACATGGCCGGATGTAATCTCATCCTTTACTACTCTACGTCGCAACCCGGTGAGGGTCAAAAACTATCGGCGCATATCTCCGACAGCCATCCGAGCGCAAGGTCTGTCTAAGGGCAAAGCTGTCAACCGCTCATACTCCTCTAATGTAGGAGTCAACTCCTGGGTCCCAAACTGGAAAACTTGCCTCTCCGGTACCCAATGCTCTAGCATGCCATCTACAAAGCCCGAGGGAACCTAAAACATCAGGAAGGTCATGGAATGCTATAATAGCTGATTTACGGTCACCCTATCTGGGGGTGACATACTATTATACCAAGTTCTCAGACGGGATACCTCTAATACTAGTGGGGTATGATCTATGTGGCTGACTATCGAAGAAGAAATCTGTGTGGGCCGTATCATATGACCATTCAGGGGTCAATGTTGAATATCTCTAGACATACATACATATGCATAATATAATACATGCATGATAAACAATAGATGGTAATATGATGTAGGGAATAACAGTCTATACATTCCTAAGTACATCATCATCTAAATATATCATCTCTGTACAGCTGAAAATACAGGAAAATGGGGCACAGACGCCCTACTACTAACAGAGGCCTATCAAAAGATATAGCAAGAATGGGACACAGCCACCTAGAATCTAACAGAGGCCTATCAAAAGATATAACGAGAATACACATCAGAAGAAGATAATAGTGTCAATATCTACATCATCAATCCTGTTCACCTGATGTAACTCCTCCTGAGTTGCTGGATCTCCATTAACGGGGATGTCAGGCCTATACAGCATAGGATCTGCACCAGTAAAGCCATATGGGTCACCTGAGGGGCCAGCACCTGAGCTGGAAGGATCAAAAGTATCTGCCTCTGAAGGATCTCGACCCAAATACCAGATGAAAAAATGTGCTCGGTCCAACTGCCTAGTCAAACTGTCAATCTGTGTCAAATGAGTCGGATCTCACACATAGGCCATCCAATCCGTCATCATCATGGATCCAGGAACCATATCCCTCATAAACTGAGTGGCGCGGGTCTGGGCTCCAATGGTACGAGGGGACCACCAACGGTATAATGCCTCCTGGGTAAATGAACCCTCTGACAAAGTGTAGCCGTCAATGCCCATCAATGGGATATCATCAACAGGCGACTGCAACACAAGTCAATAACGCCTGGCAGGAGGCAAGATCGGTACACGAATCTTTCCTGTGGTGATCCTAATAGCACACTCTCCTAAATAGAGCTCTCATCCTTTATCTGTGAGGAGAGGAATCCTACGGGTGGATATCACATGCTCGACACAAGTCGGGTATCCATCCTCAAATCCAATGGTCAAATGTTCCCCAGAGTAGGGAGCTCAAGTGAAGACATCAGCTGTCAACAACTCTAACTGTAAGCGACAATGGGTGAAATTCTCAGCTACAGGAACCTCCGCCAAAATGAAGTGATGCCATCGTCGACCTCGTGGATAGGTCTCCAAACCTAACACACTCACAGGAAGCAAACATGGAAGCCTCTCATAGGCCCAAAATTGCCAACACAAAGGCAAACATCTGCTGTTAGTGAACACTCTTAACCTATACATGGGAAATCAGAAGAGAAATACTCACCAGTAGAAATGGGTAAAATCCTAACTAAACCTCTGTCAAGCCTTGGGAACGGATGCGCATTCCCCTAATGAAATAGGCAAAGGTGTAGGAGCCTCAATCATACTCTTCAATACGATCCACCTCCCGAGTGGCGCTAATCAAATCGAATGAATGAGTTGTCTGCTATGAAACAACCCCTGATAATAACTAGGAACAATCTCCAAAGAATGCGATCCCTGACTCTCACATCAGCGGGCATGGGCTCACTCAACAGCCCACTCATAGCATCTACGCTCAAAGGACCTGTACGAACGGCCCTGCCCTTGAGCGCCTCAGCCGAAACTCCTAACAAGGATCTAACGGCAGTCAGGGTAATGTTCACCGTACATGGCACTAGCGCCCCTCCAAACTCTATACTGGTGATAAACCACCAATCCATCGGCGTCATCATCACCTCACAATCCAACAAATGAATAAACTGAGTCTGGTAAAACCAACACTCAGACAATACCCTGAGGTAACCCCAGGGACAACGGTGGGGAAGAATGGAAAAGAATACCCCCAAAGTTCCAACCATGCACAATACCTCAGTAATCTGGATGCAGAGCCTGATACAGGGAGTGTATACTGAACCAGTTCCCTCGAGGCTGTGTAAAGCCGGGAACCTACATCAAATGCAAATCAATGTCAAAATCCTTGATCCTCATTAATAGGAAAAAGGAAGATCAAACCCAGCTTTTACCTCGTTTGCCTGCAAGTAAATTGAGGGGTGGTGACTCAAATCACCCAGAAGATCTGGGATAGCTACCTGAATGCTTGGAAGATCCCTACGGGGAGCATGAGTAGCAGGAGCTGGAGCCACAACCAGTACATCCTCCTCCTCGTCTTCAACATCCGGTACATCAACTCAGATAGGACGGATGTCAAACTGAATGGGGTCGAGGCATTTTAGAAGTCATCCTCCATACACCTGAAGTGGTCCTGCGGGAACCACTCGACAGATTCTTATCCATATATATCTGGACACAAGTCTCCAAATCACCTCAGAAAGGGTGTGATAAATTCTAACCTGAAGCTTTTCAAATGCATTTTATGACTATATGCATGCATGCATTACTTTAACATATGCCTACAGTAGAGTTAAAAATGCATGTCTACCCAATGCCTAGACTTTTAGAAAATTTTTTCTAGAGTCTCCTTTGTAAAAAGGACTATCCACATGCACATAGGCATGACTAGGTGGTCATTCAGTAGCACACCTACCCACAGTCATAAACATCCTATAATGTATGAACATGTCAAAGTCATAATCCATAAGGGTGGCCTAATTACCAGGATTACTTTGTTTTCATGCCTTTACTCATTTGTCCTCAAATAGGATAAGAAATAGCAGAAAAAGATACAAATTTGATTGTTTCAAAGGTCAAATTTTTTCACATCATTATGTTCAGCATGGTTTAATACTAACATTTACTATGTTGAATATTTTTTATCAAGACATATGAGCATGCATATTCACTACTATGTGTTTAGACGTGTTTCATATGATAACTCATTTTCCAACGAATAAAACCTAGAAAAAGAAGACATGCATACGTTACCAGGATAGTGTGAAACACTTGTACGGTGATAGAATTTATAGAAAGACGCCCGAACTCAGCAGATCTGAAGAATAGCACTCGAATTTCTCGTATGGAACAGTTGGAAAATTACTTATGAAAGCAACAGGCAACTTAAAACCACCCACGGTTGGCTGTCGCAGGTGTACATCCGACTGTCGTAGGTGTACCTGTGGCTCCCCTAGGTAGGGCCCACCCCTCTGGCTCGGTCCAGTTTAAGTTGTAAAGGAGATCTCACAAGCTGAAAAAACCAAATCAGGAAAAAGAATGTTACGCAATTGATCGAAAAAGCTTGAAATCCTGGTTTTCATGGACCAAACTACAGGTCTGCATGTCATTCATTGATATTCGCCCAGACACAGGTTTACTATACCAATGAGCACAACTGTTGCAAACTACGTTCGGCAATACATCACGAAGGTTCGATGCCGTCGGTTTGGGGTCGCAACTCCAAAACACTTCTCCCCAGCAGGGACTTCATACATTTCAGTTGTTGATGCACATGTCAACGAAGGTCAAGCAACCTTGACAACACTCAGCCAATGGCAAGTAAATCCATCAAAGCATTGGTAGCCATCCGATGATTTCAGCCATTGATGTAAATGTCAACGAAGGTTAAGCAGCCTTGACGTTATCCCTAGCAAGGATTTCATCCGATGATTATACATTTCAGCGAGGGTCGGGCAACCCTGACAAGCACAGACTGTTGGCAGTAACTCCAACAGAACACTAGAAAGACCTGGCAATACAAACCAGGGAAGACCATCCTCATCAGGGAGGACCAATGATGGAATATGTTATACACGTCTTCAACAGACAGAACACATCCCCACAGGTCTCTCGTTCATGAGAAGTACATCCTCAATGGGAATTTTATACCAAGGATTAAGGACTTTGGTGATACCCCCAATGTCAACATCGTGGAAGTTCCCGAGAGCTTTGGAGCACACATCAAAGCAATTCATTAGGGATACCTGTGATAACTCCAGTCCCCAACACAAGTTATGGGAGTAAAAGGTCATCACATCCCATTGGAAAATGGTCCAACAAACTACATACATCATACATTTGTATCATGTTACAGTACATTGCATCATAAATATCTTGTCACATTTCAAGTGTCTAGTATTATTTATCCTATCCATGCCATTACACTGCATGAATATGATAAAGAGGGGCATCTGTAGACACTCAAAATTTTACATTCCTATTACTAACCTTGCAGGAGGGTAAAATCGTCTTCCAGAGATAAACCTGGAAGTCAAATCTGCATAGTCCCAGAGACAACCCCGGGATACTCAGTTTGCCGTCTCGGAGACAACCCCGTGATGTACAGTCCAACCCGAAGATAACCCCGGGATACTCACTTTCAACCTCAGAGACAACTCCGAGGAATGCAGTTCCAATTTTTGGAGACTACCCCGAGATCTTCAATTGCAGTCCTGAAGATAACCCCGGGAGTTTCAGACCCAACCTCAGAGATAACCCCGAGGAATGCAGTTGCAGTTTCGGAGATAACCTTGGAAATGCTTGTTTTAAACCCTTGTAATCAGCTTCAACACTCGGTGATTGCCCCGAGGCACTCATTCCCAAACCTAGAGATAATCCTGGGAGGATAGGCATGCCTCAGAGACAACCCTGAGGACGTTCAACACTTGCAGCAGCCCAATCTCAGAGATAACCCTAAGCAACGACTGCTAAATCAGGCCAGAACTGGAGATAACCCCGGTGAGGGGCAAAATTGTCATCCCATATGGCGCCGTCTCAACAACATTCTAGTATACATTCTACACAGAATTGTCCCATAAGAACCAATTAGCTCTAATCATGAGTGATAACTACACAAGATAGCACACCGGATAGAATTTGAAGCTTGAAGACCTGGGCATGGTCCTATCTTCCCGACTTTGTACAACCTCTTATCCCATGTCATTGTGTAGCTCTCGATAATAGCATGCCGTAAAAGGTCTTATACACCTCGATCGGTTGTCCGGATTGAAGTTCTGAAAGTTCGAGTGGACAACACGTTGAACGCATGCACGTACTTCGAGATGACGAGACCCGCGAAGCCTGGGGCACCCCGGCAGCCGCAAGTGCATCTGCGGCTGCCGTAGGTACACCTATGGCTCCCCCCTCTATAAATAGAGGGATTGGGGAAGCCATTTTAAAAAGAGAAAATGCGAGGAAGCCCTGTCCAATTTGCTCTGTACACACTTTAAATTGAGTCCTTTCTCATTTCAAATACTTGTGAGCTTATATTTGGCTATTTTTTACTTGCGAGAGCCGAGTGTTCATCCTTTTAAAGCTATTGAAGTCTTCTTTAGAAGTCTACTATAAGCCTTCTTACATCATCTAAAGCCTTTTCTACACGTCTTGCACACACAGTTATTCACGTTGAGAGTTGTGTTGTGTGCGTATGCCCGGACTTCGGTTCGTGGCTTTTTAATCTTTTTGTATATATATATATATACTAACATTATCGAGTTATTCCTCGATTGACCCTGGATTTAAATTTGGAGCGTTTATTGCTTTTATATATATATACATATATATAAATTGTTGCCGAACTTTGTTCGATGAGCCTGGATTTACATATATATATATATATATATATATATATATATATATATATATATGTGTGTGTGTGTGTGTGTGTGTATGTGTGTGTGTGTGTTGTTGTCATCAAACTCTGTTTGATTGAGCCTAGATTACACATCTGGTGCGTTTACCGTTGATAAGTAGGTTTTATACCTACTTATCCAGTATCTGTTACTTGAATTAGTTGCTCAAACTCATGTTTCTTAGTTACTTTTTATGCATTTTATGTTCATTTTCTATATTATATGCTTGGGTATGAAAACGCAAGAAAAAGGCGACTATTGGCATGAAAAAGCAAGGGAAAGCAATTCGGAAATCTTTTGGACCAAAATACGTAAGTAAATGCAAAAAGGGAAGATTGAAGGACTTTTAACACTAAGTTGGATGCATGTTCTTGTCTTGAAACTTGGATTTTATTGTAGATCTACTTCTTAGCTTTTCGAAACATCTTAAATCGTCCCAATCGGAGTTCGAATGCGAGAGTTATGGCCTTTTTATCAACAAAGATCAAAGCTAAGAGTTGTCATGCTTGACATTTACATAGCATCTACTTCAGGCCCGATTTCCACCTTGATCTAATCCGAATCTGTCAATTTACAAAGAATGAAAGTTGTATATCTCGTCGATATCTTCAATTTGATAGGTGGACGGCCTCGTAACTCTTTCTGGATCAAAAGTTATGGCCATTTTACCAGAGGACATTGTAGCAGAAAAATTCCAGGAAGGACCCCCGCCGGGGCGGGCTATTTAAGCCTATTACCCCCCCCCCCATCAGGGCGGGGGTACGGGCTATAAATCAATGGCAAAGCCAGTCGGGGTAGGCTTTTTGTGAAGGAAACCCCCGCCGGGGCAGGGGTACGGGCCAGAACACGTTTTTTATGCGTTTTGGATCGAATTTTGATACCTTTTTGACTCCAAATTGGATTGGGTTTGTTCCTAAGCTAAAAATTAGACTTGTAACCTATAAATACGTGATGGGAGGCATAAAATAGGGAGGATTACATTAGATTAGATTAGATTATAGTAGATTAGGACCAAAACTCTAGTTCTGAAGAGATTTGGAGATTGAAGCAACTTGGAGACCATTGAAGATTCAAAGTAGGAGCAAGGAGAGAGCATCAAATCTACAGACAATAGATTCTATCTTCTTATCTTCTTCTATATGTGTCTTTTAATGTGTATTCAATTGTGGATTCTTAGTTTTAATTCAATGAACTAATTCTTTGTTTGAGATTACAATGGATCTTATTGTGTAGTTTATTTTAATATGCATTATTATGTTCTATTGTGAGGATTGTTTATTATGATATTGACTTAATTGCTTAATTGCCTAGCTAACAATTATCGTGATAATCTATATGAACTCAAGAGATGAAGTTTAGATTTAGATTTGATTATGATAGCATGTGTTTGTGATTTCTGCATAGATGAAATTCATGATTTGTGTTTAGGATATAGATATGCCTTTACGCCATATGTAATCTTATAGAGAACTTGTGCTTTAAATCCTTTTTAATTGTAATTCACATAGAGATATAGTGGATTAGTTAATTAGAGTGTCTTGCTTAATTCTATCATCTGTGGATTTAAGTGAGTATGGGTATTATGCATCGTGAAGTGGTTTTATCTGCTTTAGTGTTCTTGATTAATAATTCAGGATAGAAAATAATTGATGAGAAGTGTGTTAACTTAAATGAAGTAATAAGTGAAGTTGTCATCTTAAATCTTCGTAATCTAATTTTTAATTAGTGGTAATTAGAATTAGTGTAATTAAATAATTTAATTTATATAATTTGAAATTCATTCGTTTAAATAAGATTGAGTTGGTTACGGGTTAGTACTTGGTGATTTTTATTAAACAATTTCTCGTGGGAACGATACTCTACTTTAACTGTATTACTTGTTGACCACGTATACTTGCATGTTGTGCGTAATTAGATTTTACCCAATAAGTTTTTTGGCACCGTTGCCGGGGAATTAATTTAATAATTATTTACCAATATTAATTTCAATCAAATTAGTCTTAATTTAAACATTTTTATTTTTATTTTTATTTTTTTATTTTCTTCCTATATTTCTCTCTTTTCAATTACTATGGATGACTTTGCGTATCAATGGCCATACACAAACATTACTCAACCAAGGGAAACAGGGATTGATGGACTTAATATATTTTCTGTAGAGTCAGTACAAATTGAGGCAAATTCGAAGACGTTGGAGGTTATCGCAGCCCAACGGAGTCGAAGGATGGCAAACATGACTCAACCAAGGGAAACAGGGATTGATCGACTTAATGCATTTTCTGCAATATCAGTACAGATTAAAGAACTTTCGAGGACGTTGGACATTATTGTAGCCCAAAGGAGTCGAAGGATGGCAGTTACGTGTGACTATTATGCTGGCAACCATCAAAGTCATCAATGCACCGTCAGTTTTGAACCGGTACAATATAATGGTGATTACCTCAACAACTATGTTGATCCTAACTATCATAAGGATTGGGGGTATCACCTAGATTTTTCATGGAGCTACAATTATGAAGACCAATACTATGCTCCAAATCCATCATACACACCGAAATTTTTATGTCCACCTCCATTGTCACAAGATGAAAAGCCAAATCCAAGGGATGTAATATTGAAGGGCATATCAAACCTAGAGGAGATGAGGATTAGCCAAGAGATGTCAACCCAAAATTATAATAATCGGATGGAACAACTCGTCACTACCTCAACCAATGGTCCTCAATACTGGCTTTCGGGACTGAAACAGAAAATTCAAGGCTGGGGGAATTATTGTCCAAGTTCATAGCAAATGAGGAGAAGATGAGTAATCAAGCGAGGTCAATTAAAAATCTTACGGATCAGATAGAGCAAATGACTAAAGCCGTAAGCAACCTTCCTCCAAACACTTGGCTTTTTGATATGGATGACGAAACTGACGGAGAACCCGAACCAAATCTACGACTGAATGAGCCACAAGATATCGAAAGTGTGGAGACAATTGGGGATAATAAAATAGAGGTCTACGAAGATCTAAATGGGTCTCCACCAAAGAGTAAAGAGTCAGTCAGATTTGCAAATTCATGCTCACTTGGTAGTCATGTCGTCGGCGAAGCTCTTGATGACATAAGAGCAAATACAATTTTGAATCCATAGTGGGACGAGAAAGAGAAGATAGATGAAGAGCCCATTGTGTGTGACAAGCTTCTATGCCCCAAAGTGATCACATACATAATGGAGAAAGCACCTAGCTGTAGGACGTTCTTGATTGAGATCATACCAAATCATAGCATGATAGGTGACTTTGATGCATTGGCCATTGCCTGTGGGAACCTCCAAAAGGACAATTTATTACTGATGGATGGAGGGTTCCTCAACTTTTGAAGAGGAATTGGATAGCGTTGATCATACAAAGTCTGGCTGAAGGACTATAAATCAAGCGCTTCTTGGGAGGCAAACCAAGTTTAATTATTATTTTTAGTTTTTTTTTTAAGGTTTCATATTAGTTGAAAGATTTTTTTTCATTTTTTTAGGATTTAATAAGCTTGCTTCTTTTGTGTTCACAGGTTAGTTAAGTCAAATTCAAGTGTGGTGCCCAATTTGTTTCATGTGCCTAACCTATTCTCCAAACTTAGCAGACAAGGAGGAGGATTGCTATATTTTCAGGGAAGTCCTCTGCTTTACTTTTTTCTATTTCAGCCATTGAGAACAATATCTAGTTTAAGTTTGGGGGGGCATTTTAGTGTCGTATTGCATATAGTTAGTGATTTGCATTGGTTATTTACATTGTAGTTCATATAGTTACATTTATTTTTTGCATTCAGTTTCTTGAAAAAAAATTAAAAAATTGAAAAATTAGTAGTTAGTTTACTATGTTTATATAGCATTTAGTACATCTTGCATGAGTCCAGCTGTTTGATATTTACAGTTTGTTTTGGCCAATGATGAGATTGGAATTGGGTAGACAAGTATAGTACTGACTATTAAAGCTTTGATGTGATTTCTTGTTCTGAATTGAGTCTTTTTTTGTTTGAAACTGGTATAATAAAGATATCACAGTAAAAATAACTTGTTGATTGATTGAGTTTAAATTGATACGTAATGGGACTCTAAAGGATAATGCTAGTTTGAATGAAAGAATGACAAGAATAAGTAGTTATGCCTAAGGTTAGACAAGAACCTAAGTTTAGGGGAACATTTGGGGTATATAAGCTATAAAAAAAGAAAAAAAAAGTATTAATAAACACCGTGGCGTGCTTGTCTAGTTTTGTGGCCTTTGTTACTTGAGTAAGTAAGCCCGAAGGGATTGTCTTTACACCTAGCACCTTAAGGTCTTAATGGTCTAGGAGTCATTGGTCGAAAGCTCGTTAAGGTAGCATTGAAAAGTCTAAGGGAATAAGACATTGCATAGCTATGTGTATATAAAAAAAAGAAAAAAATAAATAAAAAGGGAAATAAGAGCAAAAAGCCCCCGTAGATGAAAAATAAAGCATAAGTATTCCATGTTGACCCTCGATATTGGTAATTGTTTAATTTTAGTTGGATCTAGCTTGTTTTTGGATTTCTTGAGTTTACACTGTATGATGCCTTCGAAGAGACTTGTTATATGTTAAATTTGATTTTATATCAGTTAACATTGTTGTGGAGCACACACGCACTATATTAGTGATAAAAGTCTAAGATTTGATGATTGATTGGGAAATTAATGATTTGTTTTAATATGATGTATTATCATGTTTACTTGATTTATCTATGGCCGGTTGAGTAAACTTGTTTCTGTCATTACTGCTGGATTCGTAGGCATGTAGATTAGTTGCATTACATAGCATTGTTGATTTGTATTTTTGCTTGAGGACAAGCAAAGGTTTAAGTTTGGGGGTATTTGATAAGTAGGTTTTATACCTACTTATCCGGTATCTGTTACTTGAATTAGTTGCTCAAACTCATGTTTCTTAGTTACTTTTAATGTATTTTGTGTTCATTTTGTAGATTATATGCTTGGGTATGAAAACGCAAGAAAAAGGCGACTATTGGCATGAAAAAACAAGGGAAAACAATTCGGACATATTTTGGACCAAAATACGCAAGCAAATGTAAGAAGGGAAGCTTGAAGGACTTTTAACACCAAGTTGGATGCATGTTCTTGACTTGGAACTTGAATTTTATTATATATCTACTTCTTAGCTTTCCAGAACATCTTGAATCGTCCCAATCGGAGTTCGGATGCGAGAGTTATGATCTTTTTATCAACAAAGATCAAAGCTAAGAGTTGTCAAGCTTGCCATTTACATAGCATCTACTTTAAGCCCAATTTCCACCTTGATCTATTCTGAATCTGCCAATTCTCAAAGAATGAAAGTTGTATATCCCATCGATATCTTCAATTTGATAGGTGGAAGGCCTCGTAACTCTTCCCGGATCAAAGGTTATGGCTATTTTACCAGAGGATATTGCAGCAAAAAAATTCCAGGAAGGACCCCCGCCGGGGAGGGCTATTTCAGCCGGGGCAGGGGTACGGGCTGTAAATCAGTGGCAAAGCCAGCCGAGGTGGGCTTTTTGTGAAGGAAACCCTCGCTGGGGCGGGGGTACAGGCCAGAACACGTTTTTTATGCGTTTTGGGTTGAATTTTGATACCTTTTTGACTCCAAATTGAATTGGGTTTGTTCCGAAGCTAAAAATTAGACTTGTAACCTATAAATACATTATGGGAGGCATAAAATAGGGAGGATTCCATTAGATTAGATTATAGTAGATTAGGACCAAAACTCTAGTTCTGATGAGATTTGGAGATTGAAGCAACTTGGAAACCATTGAAGCTACAAAGTAGGAGCAAGGAGAGAGCATCAAATCTACAGACAATAGATTCTATCTTCTTATCTTCTTCTATCTGTGTCTTTTAATGAGTATTCAATTGTGGATTCTTAGTTTTAATTCAATGAACTAATTCTTTGTTTGAGATTACAATGGATCTTATTGTGTAGCTTATTTTAATATGCATAATTATGTTCTATTGTGAGGATTGTCTATTGTGATTTGGACTTAATTGCTTAATTGACTTGCTAACAATTACCGTGATAATCTATATGAACTAGAGAGATGAAGTTTAGATTTAGATCTGATTATGATAGCATGTGTTTGTGATTTCTGTATAGATGGAATTCATGATTCATGTTTAGGATAGAGATATGTCTTTACGCTATATGTAATCTTATAGAGAACTTGTGCTTTAAATCCTTTTTAATTGTAATTCACATAGAGATATAGTGGATTAGTTAATTAGTGTGTCTTGCTTAATTCTATCATATGTGGATTTAAGTGAGTATGGGTATTATGGATCGAGAGGCGGTTTTATCTACTTTAGTGTTCTTGATTAACAATTCAGGATAGAAAATAATTGATGAGAAGTGTATTTGTAACAACCCGATATTTTCTATACAAATAAATTAGAAATTTTGCGTATAAAATTTTTTTATTTATTTTAAATATGGGGAATATGTGCCAAGATAATGTGTATATGTATTTATGTGATAAATAAAAATATGAATAGTTACAAATAATTTTATTTTAGAATTATTGATCATTATAAATTATATTCTTATCATAATTAATTTTATAGTAGAAATATTTTATTAATTATTTTCCATGAAGGTATAATCATATATTATTTATATAATATATGAAATGATTTTTAGAATTATTATAATAATTATATTTCACTTTTTCAGTGCTATAAATATGTACTGTATATGTGAACCAATAAGGGTTGGTCAATTATGGTGTTATGTGACAAACCCTTGTATTACTGTGTGAAACCCTAATTACAAATTTTAGGAACTAATTTTATTTTATTTTAAACCATAAATGAAAGCTTCGTAACCTAATTATACATTAGGTGAGACAATTAAATAACCTAAGGGTTATGGTAATAAGGAATGTTAGTATTTAATAAGTATATTAACTTAAGTAGATAATCTTATTATTTCAAGTGACTACTAATTTTAAACCTATTTCTAGTAAACCTAATTAGGTTATGAGCTAAAGTCACATGTATAGGAAATTAAATTTTATAAGATTGGAAAGGAAAACCCTAAATAAATAATTTGGGTAACATATATTAAAATTATTAGACTATGTTTATTACATGGCCCAAAACAATTAAAGGAAAAGCCCAAAAGAAATAAAATGCAAGCCCAAACTTAGCCCACTTGATTAAGGGTATTTTAGACATATGATTTATCTAATTTATGCATTAAAATAAAAGTTAAATGAAAGAGTTAGTGGGCATAAATATGGCTGGCCACATTAGCCTTTTTAAGGTAAGAATATTAAGCTAATCATGTTTCATAAGTAGAAATCTTACACACAAGGACAAGTGTGTCATGCTCCCATTGGTAGAAAATCCACTTAGCAACCTTAATGGCATGATTAGGCATGATTAGGAAGGGATAAGGCTAACTCTTTTGTCCAAGGGGCAAAAGAAACATGGAGGATATTAGCATTCCACTCCAATTCACCAACATAATATCTATCTCATTTTATTTTACTCATCCACCATTCTTCTTCTTCTTCTTCTATTTTCTCCCAACCCATCAAAACACAAAGCTTAGCAAGAGAGAGAGGAAAAGTTCATATTCTAGAGAGGGAGAGGAGTTTATTGTTCATGCATCCTAAGTTTATATCATACTTTGGAAGAACAAGAAGTATAGCAAAGAAAACTAGGTGAGGATTCTCTTCCATTCTTTCTTATTCTTCTTCTATTTTGGTTTTTACCACATCATATATGGGGGTTATGGTCTAATACTCAAAGTAACCTAGTTCTACATATCATCATGTATGGAACTAAGTACCTTGAGTGTTAGATCAAAGGCTTAGAGGAAGAATATGAGCATATGTTCTCTAGGGGTGAAAACTCTTGTTTTTCTTCCACTAAATCTTGTGTAACTCAAGTTTTCCAACTTAGATTTGTTATCCGTCGAAGGGAGGTGCTAGATACATGAGTTATCTAGTAAACCCAAGTGATAGAAGACAAATCTAGCAAGTTTTGAAACCTTTGGGGTTGTTTTCCCCAAAACAGTCCACTTTGAATGTTAAAGGTTCAAAACCCTAAAATAGCTTCTGTCCTATTTTTCTAGGAACTGTTTCAGATAGTTGCATGTCTTTTAAAATTCTGGGAAACATCACAGAGGTACCTTGAGAAGTTATCTACATGTAGGAAAAAGAACGGACACGTTTCGAGTTATAGATTGTGCGTAATGACTATATCCGTGAAGGACTCCTAAATATTTACCTTCGAATATCTCACTGTGTATACACTAGAAAATTCTAAAATTTTTACAATAGGTTCATATATGTTAGGAGAGCATACCCTGAAAATTTTAGATTTTTCAGAGTAAAACTCAATTTATGAAAAATGAAACAAGATCCGAGTGTTTTGGGAACTTTAAAAATAGTAGATCATTTTCTAAAATTCCAAAAAAAATTGGGGATCCTTGTAGGTTCATATTCTGTCAAAATCCAGAAGATAAGAATTTTTGGAATCAGTTTGCTATTTTTCTTAAAAATGTTTAAGTTATGAATAAAAGGAAATAAATAGTTAAATGATGTCTTTAATGAGAAAAATGTGATTTTAATTCTTGAATACTCCTAATATATAATATTATGACTATTTTAGGGTATTTTGGTAATTTATTATAAGAAATATTATTTATGACCGTTTATGGATATTAAATAAATAGTTTTATAAAGGGTGAACAATTAAAATAAATCGTTTATTGATCTAATAAATTATTAAAATGTTATTATGATATTAATAATATTAGAATATGATATTGTTAAGTAAATAAAAATATGAAGATTAAAACTTTATTAAAATATTATTAAATGGTTAATCATATTTGATTTAAAATATTAATAAATGATTAAAGTATTATTAAATGATTAATAATATTAGATTAAAATTTTAATCTTAGATTAAAATATTATTAAAAGATTAATAATATTAAATTAAAGTATTATTGGATGATTAAAATATTATTAAGTAAATAATAATATTCGAGATTAAATGTTATTAAAAACGCAATAACATTAGTAAAGGAATAAAATATTATTAAATGATTAATAATATTAGTAAATGAATAAAATATTAATACTATTGATAAATGAATAAAAGTATTATTAATAATTTAATAATAATTAAATGATAATAGAATTATTTGATATTTAATCATTTAATAATGATTTCGGTGTTTGAAAATTTATGATAAATTAATAAATGTTTATTAAGTCATTTAAAATAATATGAGTGATACTTACGGATATTGAACGTTGGAATAGAGTCTTAGACTCAATAATTACCCGATAAAGCTGTCAGTACACCGATATATTTTAGAAATTGATCTGGGCTTAGATATTTTGACTGTATTAATGTTTGTTTGTGATGCAATGACTGTTAAACATGTGTGATAATGCGATTAGATTATGTGTTGACTGTGAAATGCAGTACTATATGTTATAGTATATTGTTCTAATCGAACGAATGATCTGATTAATGATAGGTCGTAATATAAAAGATTTAACTAAGTTGCGTATTGTAAGCAGCGCATCAGGCAAATATCCTACCTTTGCATTTTCTTTATGCAACAGACATGAGTAAGAATGTTTTAGAATTATATTATTATTGTACAGATTATTAACCCTATATTATATACGCTCGTTGATTATCAACATGTTAGTATATGGTAATTCAGATATATATTCTATTCGATAATTTCTATAAATGATTATACAAGTGTCCCCACTTGGATAATCATTGCATTTAACCACATGTTGATACACTTTTGTTAAATACCCGTATATATATGTTAAATTATAGATTATTGTTGAACAAGATAAAACCTTATTATTATCCAACCGACTTGCTTTGGTTTGGAACCCCGACAAGTATGAACATCCCTTACACGGGAAAACTTTTATGCGCCCAAAGCGGACAGAGTGAACGATACCCTCGTTCTTGCATATAGTGTTAATCAATACAGGGTACAACGGGCTTATCACCCCCGTGCCTGTAAGTTATGACGGTTTACAGATGAAGTTCTGTTTAACCTTTTCGAAAATAAAAACAATGTTCATAGTATGTCACTTTAACCCTATTTATAGTCAATACGTAGTTTCAAATATTTGAAAGAGGGTTGTTATGTTATTATTATCGGTTCATATTACTTCACAACTATTGATTTGTTGTAGAAGGGTAGTATAAAGAAAATATTTAAATTCTTTCAGCTTATATATATATAATTGTTATTACTTGGTGGGCACTCAAATGCTCATCCTTGCTTAATTTAAATGTTTTCAGCTAAATGTGAATAATCTGAAGGCTCTGCTAGAAACAAGGGAAAGGGAAAGGTTGCTGAATGATTTCAATGATATCTTATGTAATAGTTTAATATTATTAAGACAATGTTATATATTTATTATCATGTATTGTAAGGAATGATTAAAGGTTACGTACTTGGGAGTTAGACTTTGATAGTTATGTAAATTAAGTTTAATATTTATATTATTGTTATTATTATTAGTGTTATTTCCCTTATAGAAATGGTATCGTGAAGCACTGAATTCGGGTTTCAAGTACCCGGATATGGGGGCTTTACAGGTTGGTATCAAAGCTTTAGGGTTAAAAACCTTAGGTGGGATAGACCTTAGGCTATAACCTTAGAACCGAGAGAAACGTTAAAAATATAAATAACTCATATAGAGGTTATAAAGAGATGAATTGACTAAATTCATCGTCAAACACAATAAAAGATAACTTATATAAAACTATTATTTGTTGTGTGTATATACTATATGCTTATCAGGATAATTTATGTGTGTAGATGTCTGATGGAAAGGACTTGTTATATGCATATAGCATGAAGAAGGATCAAATCCATACCCCCGAGCTAATATCGAAGCCAATAGCTAAAATAGAGGCTCACAATGAAAACAACTCAGATGAAGTGGTTATTGTAGAAAACGTAGTACCAGATCCGGAGATGGTGGAGCTGATAGATAGTGATTCAGACACTAAAGTTGAAGCTGAACAAGCATCAACAGAGATACAGGATCTGAGGAACAAGGTTTCTTCTCTGGAAAAGCTGTGGGAAATAGGAAAGCTGTTAAATAGTCAACTGCGTCAGGCGTTAATAGAAACAATGGAAGAACAAGATAAGCTTAAAATCCAAATTGATCATATGGGAGCCACATGCAACACATCGTGTGCAGCTCCGAGCAAGAAGGCGAAAAGAAAGATAGAAGACCATGACTTAGGAAAATTTGATAAGAGAAAGGGAAAAGAATATGTTACCTTTGTGGCTATGAGGGACATACCACTCTGTATTGTCCCGACTATAAATCAGGAGCATGTTTTATCTGTGGGATAGAATGTCATCAGGCGAGAGGTTGTCCAAGAAAAAGGCGTAGTTAATAGGTAGTATAGGTTCTGTTGTGTAGGTCTATTTAATGTTAAGTATGTCTGTGTAATGTAATATTCCCAACTTTTGGTATTAGTCAAGGCTGTAAATCCTGACTTTTATAGTCACAAAGGGATGAATGATGTTTAAAGCAGTATGTGCTATGCTATGTAAAGTATTCACTAAATGAATATGAATCTAAGTTTGAGTAATGAAATGAGTTAATATACTAAACTTACATGATAAGATTTAGAATGTAAAGAATAATATATGGTTTTACTTAACCAGATAATGCCGCCAAGACGTCAAACTCGAAACCAAAGGGCAGAAGAGTCTGTCAATAACGTTGAGGGACAACAATAAGTAGACCCGATGCAGTATTTTGTAAACATGGTAGTACAAGCTATGCAGCAAGGAATGCCAGTCGCAGGGAACCAGCCGGACAATCAACTAGCCAACTTTAAAGATTTCAAGGCAGTGGGACCGCCCGAATTCAAAGGGACAACTGACCCTGTTGAAGCCCAGACATGGGTTAAAGAGATTGAAAAAGCATTCGTGGTAGCTAGGATAGCTGAGGGGTAAAAGACCGCTTTTGCCACCTACATGATGAAGGGTGAAGCGAACTTTTGGTGGGAAGTAAATCAGGCGAGGGCAGTAGAAGGTGTAGTACTTGGGATAGGTTTAAGACACTGTTCTTCGAGAACTATTTCTCGTCCAGTATGCAGGCTAGGATGGAGGTGAAATTTCTAGAATTAAAGCAGGAAAACATGACGGTGTCAGAATACGCCGCAAAATTTAATGAGTTAGCTAGGTTTACCCCGCATCAAGTTGATACGGAAGCTAGGAAAGCGAGAAGGTTTGAGATAGGATTAAAACCCTGACTCTACAACAAGGTGGCAGTGTTGCAGATCCCTACATTTACAGCACTGATGGAGAAAACTATTATAGCTGAGGAGGGAAGTGAAGCCATGAGCCTCTATAACAAAGAGAGGAAGAATAAGGGCAAGAACGAAGGAGCTAGGAAGGTGGAAATTAATAGTGGGAGCATGATTAGAGATGGCAAGAGGAAGGGGAGCAATTTTGGGAATGTGCAGGTGAAGCAAGAAGGTGTAAAGAAGCAGATGGTGTCGTGTAAGACTTGTGGAAAGAACCACTCTAGGGAGTGTTTGAAGGGAATATTCGTATGTTATAAGTGCAGGCAGGAGGGCCATATCTCTCCCAACTGCCCCAATCCTAGGATGAACAGTGGGTGTTTTCTGTGTGGATCGACTGAGCACAAGGTGAAGGATTGTTCGAAGAGGAGGACGGAGGCAGGGAGTGTGAATACTAGCAATGGCAGTAGAACTCTGGCAATCACGGGACCAACGTCATCCAGCAAGCCGACGAAATCAACAGCAAGGGTCTACAACATGACGGTCCAGGATACCATAGCTGCTGGTGGTGCAATTTCAGGTATTATTCGTATAGCTTTTATTTTCTTTTGCATGATTTTCATATATATAGTAAATTATTTTATAAAGAAATTTTGAAGAAGGAATTTGAGTTCTTTTAGAAAACAAATTTCCGTTTAATACGATAGACAAGCTTTACGTGAATAGGTTAAAGATCAATACGATCATTTATGATGAAGATCTACTTGCAATGATTGTATATGCTACGTACACTTGTATGTGTAGGTTTTAAAACGGTGATTCCGGGGACGGAATCTTTATAAGGGAGGGTGAATGTAACAACCTGATATTTTCTATACAAATAAATTAGAAATTTTGCGTATAAAATTTTTTTATTTTATTTTAAATATGGGGAATATGTACCAAGATAATGTGTATATATATTTATGTGATAAATAAAAATATGAATAGTTATAAATAATTTTATTTTAGAATTATTGATCATTATAAATTATATTCTTATCATAATTAATTTTATAGTAGAAATGTTTTATTAATTATTTTCCATGAAGATATAATCATATATTATTTATATAACATATAAAACAATTTTTAGAATTATTATAATAATTATATTTCAATTTTTCAGTGCTATAAATATGTACTGTATATGTGGACCAATAAGGGTTGGTCAATTATAGTGTTATGTGACAAACCCTTGTATTACTGTGTGAAATCCTAATTACAAATTTTAAGTGTGACGCCCCCAAAATTAGGTATACATCACCCATCTTGGGTCGGCAGATACATAGTACAGAATACAAATACAACTTACTAATACAACTGTCGTGTACAATACGACAAAAACATAAACTGTGAGTTTGAATACAAATATTATCTTCTAGAGAGTATTCATACTCAAAAGGAGTCCTCATTACATTTATTAACACACCATTACATAGAATAGTGAGGACTACTAACTAATACTATCATTCAGACCATCACTCTGTTTCCCGACTTGCCCCAGCTACGTTCTCATTTCCTGAAGAGAACAGTGAAATAAAGGGTGAGCTCAACTACCCCAGTAAGAAATATTATGACTAAGATAATGCAGAATAAATTATCATTAGCCTTCAACAATGTTAAACTGATAAAATATAATAGACATCAAGTTTAACTGCAGCGGAACAAGTAATCCATTAAAAGAGTCAAGTAGAAAATAAACTCTACTATCTTTTATGATTTAAAAAGTTTTTCAACACTGTGATCGTTGAGACTAGGCTTAATAAAATAATCCACATCATCGAATCACCCCTGCACTACGGCCAAGGATATTCGTGTATTCATTAATGGTCATGATCATGCCAACAACTGTCCACCAATGCACTACGGCCAATAAGGACTTTTACCATATCATTTGTAACATTACGGTCATGATTACACCGAATAATCCCTGGTCATAATCATACCAAGTCCATCTATGCACTACAGACCACAGATGACTTTTAACATTTTATAAACATGAGGATGATGACAATGATATAAAAATTCAATAAAACAAGTTCAAAAATTAATTTATCCAAGAATTAACAACGTCCAATTTGTCAACATGATACTGCTTTGTGGAGTAAAATTCAAGAATGCTTAGAAGAATATTTTCATGAAAAGATACTGGATGAAACGCAATTATCAAGGATATTCCATAAATTTCATGGAGTATAGAAGTCAAAACTTAACTAACTGAGTATAATAAAGAATGGAATAACAAAAGAAATCACCATGCATGCGATAGACAGCATAGACAGGTTATTCTCACAGAATAATAAATAATGGAACCAGGTCCGGCGTAAACGCACAGACAGGATATTCCGACAGAATAATAAATAATGGAGCACAGACAGGATATTCCGACAGAATAATAAATAATGGAACCAGGTCCGGTGTAAAACACACAGACAGGATGTTCCAACAGAATAATAACAAGACGGAACCAGGTCCGGTGTAAAACACACAGACAGGATGTTCCAACAAAATAATAGAAGAATGTCACCAAGTATAGGGTAGACCGCGTATACAGATTATTCCAACAGAATAATAAGAAATGGAATAACAACAGTTCTCTTCATGAATAAAAAAGAATAACACCCCTTACCGTTTTAAAGAAGAGCTGAAATAAGGAAGTAGTTAAGTAGCAGAATATTCTTCTTCTCTCTCTCTATAGTATCTCTCTCTAGAGTTCAGTGAATTCGTAAGAAATAATGAAGGAATGAGCTATTATTTATAGAAAAATAGAATGCATAGTAACTAATCCATGAACGGTCCAGATTGATTACTTTAATCTGACGGTCCACGTTTAAAGAAAAATCTTTTAAATAAAATATAATATATTCTATTTATAGAATAACTTTAATAAAGTATTCTATTTTATATAAAAAGATGTTTCTGTTTTATTACGTTAATAATACGAATAAAATAAAACGTCATTATCGCTAAATAATTCATATTATTAACTGACAATAATTGAATAAAACTAAGTGACTTCTCACATAAGCATTAATAATCAATACCATGTGCTACTATGCAACCACATGTATTACTGTACTTTTACTACCGAGTAGTTTAACAGTATCAATGGTAAAACTTCCGCCGTTATTTTTAGTAAAATATTTTTGTCGTTTTCTCAATCCGACAATAATTCCGTTGTGGGGTCCACCAATTATTGTGCCGTTGTAAGAATATTCCCTGTTAAAATGAATATTCCCGGACCAATCGAATATAATATGACAACTTGCATACTTTGCAAAAATTTATAAATACTACCCATAACTATTATATCAAATCCACACCATAATATAAAAAAAATTATTTCGAGAAAAATTAAATATTTATTCATAAAATCTGGGGTTTCACAATCTCCCCTCCTTATGGAATTTCACCCTTGAAATTTACGTACATACTTGGTATGCCGAACATGTGAGGATACCTTGACTTCACTTCAAATTCTAACTCTTGAGGTATAACCTTTAAGCATCGAATATGATCCTTCTTATCCAAGATGTTAACACGTATCTCCTCATACGTTAAATCTTTTGCTATCTCGTCCGGTTCTAAATTAATAATGTCGTTCGGGTCGTCCACATATTTACGTAACATCGATACGTAAAAAAAATGTTCTGAACACGCAACATACTTGGCGGTAAAACGAGTCTATAGGCCACAGTTCCTACTTCATCGAGGATTTCAAATGGGCCAATTAAATCGAGAGTTGAGATTTCCTCTCTTCGTCGATTCTTGCTTCTAGAATAACGCCCTCTTGAACCTTCTTCTTCACATTTATCAGCTCTGAGCATGTAGCTTGAGCGGCTTTAACTTTATCGATTAAAATCGATTCTAATCATATATTCGTTATCTTCACGTGGGTTCGTATATTCGCACTTGTAACCGCATACGATCTTCTACTCAACGCATCAGCTACCACGTTCGCTTTTCCACGATGGTATGGTATAATCATAATCTTTAACAGCTCGAGCCAACGTCTTTGGCGCATGTTACGTTCGCTTTAGTTGAATAAATATTTGAGGGTTTAAGAAATGGGTTTTGTACTGGGGTCAATACAAAATTTGATTTCACACTCTAGGGGTAAGCTAAGAAGTCTTCAAGAATACGTCAGGAAATTTATTAACAATAGAAATATCATTCAAAACTGTGACTCTCGTCCAAGACTTGGATAACACGTCACATTGATATCTATTAACTTGTCACCGTTATTCACAACGTCCCCTACTGAAAGTCTGGCTTCGGTGCATTCCACACAAGAAAGCCAACAACTAAAGGATCGAGGCTCTTTATTTATGGCTTGATATGACAATGATTGACTTTAGTGGTTTGGTTACTTTGAATCCGCATAACAGGGTGGTTAGGAGTATGAAAGCTAACAACCTTACGAGAAGCATGATGAGTAGTGAACCAATCGTTTCAAAAAAAATCACATCAAAGGCAAGTATTTTCAAAGAGATAAGATCGACAGGTAACGTGAAAGTGTTGATTTGAACAAGATTTATAAATAGTGGAGGTAACGAAGATTTCTCTCAACTGAGTTGAAACAGACATATCAAAGTCTAAGTTCTCCGGAGTTAACTTCAAACATTGAACACAACTAGGTGAAATAAAAGAGTGAGTAGAACCGGTATCTAACACGGTATAGACTTCGCAAGAGTTTATGACTAACATACCCGTGATAATTTTATTCAGGTTCCTCGTCACGAAAAAAAAACGCTTTCTCTTAAACTACTGGCTTTGGCTTTTCTGGGACGGTCTTTGGTGCCTCCATCCTATCTGAACTTGTCTTCGGTGAACGATAAAATCGGGCTAAGTGACCTTCTCTTCCACAATTATAGCATGCTTTGGATGGCATCGCGCAGTTTGGACTGATGTGTCCCTCCCCTCCGCATTTGAAGCATATGATAGGTGGTCGTTCTCCTTCCTTAACAACGGGTGATGGTGCTGACGTCTTTCCATCATTGTTGAATTTCCTCTTCTTGAAATGTCCATTCTTATTGTTTTGACCATGATTACCATTGAAGTGGTTACCATTTCTGGCATGTTGATTCCCTCCATGCTTATTGTCACCGCTTTGATGACTGTTATCACCAGTATTATCATTTTTCTGGCTGCTCTCTTTTGGTTGCGTTGACTCGTTATCGCGCTCTACTAATTGAGCCCTATTTACAACATCTGAATACAGACACAGTTTATGAGAAATAAGATATTAACGTATCTCCGGTTTCAAACCTCTTAAAAACATCCGCGTCATTCTCTCTTCATTATCCACCAAGTGGGACGCAAATCGGGACAACTCGGCAAACTTGGCTTCGTACTGCGACACGGTCATGTTGTTTTGCTCCAACTTGATAAATTCCACCTCCTTCATGTGACGAATACTTTCGGGAAAGTACTTGTCATTGAACAGTTCTTAGAACTTCTCCCAAGACATCTTGAGTGCGTCAGGCTGGGTACGTTTTACAGATTTTCACCAGTAATCTGCCTCTTCACGCAACATAAAGGTGGCAAAGGGAACCTTTTGCTCCTCGGAGCATCCCAAGACATCAAATATCTTGGTGATCTACTTTAACCACGTCTCCGCCTTAAGTGGTTCTGGCTTTCCCAAAAACTCCGGTGGTCCTAGCTCCTTGAATTTCTTAGCGGTGACCAACCGTGGGTTGTCATTGTTTCCTCCTTCATTTTGGATAGGAGCCTCTCTCGCCCGTTGTTGCATAAATTGCCCCTTGAACTGCTTAGCGGTGACCGTCCGAGAGTTATTTTGTTGTTGCATGAATTGCATAAAGCCTCTGACCATCCCATCATTCACCATTTCATCGGTGTTATTGTTTTCATGAGGATTATTATCCTCTGGTTGCACATTACCCTGAGCATTAATCGTTGGTGATTCAATGGTCTCATGTGCTTCATTGATTATCTCAACATTTTTGGATGCCATTTGCAAATACTGCAACAAAACAAGGGTTAATTAACATATAACATATTATCCATATACTTTGACCGACCAATTAAATACCAAATAAACTTAGGTAGGTCATACTAGCGAAGAAATTTCCCGTCTCTCCCCTCCTAGTTCTATTCTCACATCTTAGCCAGGGATCATATCCCTAAGCTCTGATACCAACTGTGACGCCCCCAAAATTAGGTATACATCACCCATCTTGGGTCGTCAGATACATAGTACAGAATACAAATACAACTTACTAATACAACTGTCGTGTACAATACGACAAAAACATAAACTGTGAGTTTGAATACAAATATTATCTTCTAGAGAGTATTCATACTCAAAAGGAGTCCTCATTACATTTATTGACACACCATTACATAGAATAGTGAGGACTACTAACTAATACTATCATTCAGACCATCACTCCGTTTCCCGACTTGCCCCAGCTACGTTCTCATTTCCTGAAGAGAACAGTGAAAGAAAGGGTGAGCTCAACTAGTCCAGTAAGAAATATTATGACTAAGATAATGCAGAATAAATTATCATTAGCCTTCAACAATGTTAAACTGATAAAATATAATAAACATCAAGTTTAACTGCAGCGGAACAAGCAATCCATTAAAAGAGTCAAGTAGAAAATAAACTCTACTATCTTTTATGATTTAAAAAGTTTTTCAACACTCTGATCGCTAAGACTCAGCTTAATAAAATAATCCACATCATCCAATCACCCCTGCACTACGGCCAAGGATATTCGTGTATTCATTAATGGTCATGATCATGCCAACAACTGTCCACCAATGCACTACGGCCAATAAGGACTTTTACCACATCATTTGTAACATTACGGTCATGATTACACCGAATAATCCCTGGTCATAATCATACCAAGTCCATCTATGCACTACAGGCCACAGATGGCTTTTAACATTTTATAAACATGAGGATGATGACAATGATATAAGAATTCAATAAAACAAGTTCAAGAATTAATTTATCCAAGAATTAACAACGTCCAAATTGTCAACATGATACTGCTTTGTGGAGTAAAATTCAAGAATGCTTAGAAGAATATTATCATGAAAAGATACTGGATGAAACGCAATTATCAAGGATATTCCACAAATTTCATGGAGTATAGAAGTCAAAACTTAACCAACTGAGTATAATAAAGAATGGAATAACAAAAGAAATCACCATGCATGCGATAGACCGCACAGACAGGTTATTCCCACAGAATAATAAATAATAGAACCAGGTCCGGCGTAAACGCACAGACAGGATATTTCGACAGAATAATAAATAATGGAACCAGGTCCGGCGTAAACGCACAGACAGGATATTCCGACAGAATAATAAATAATGGAACCAGGTTCGGTGTAAAACACACAGACAGGATGTTCCAACAGAATAATAACAAGACGGAACCAGGTCCGGTGTAAAACACACAGACAGGATGTTCCAACAGAATAATAATAAAAATGGAACCAGGTCCGGTGTAAAACACACAGACAAGATGTTCCAACAAAATAATAGAAGAATGTCACTAAGTATAGGGTAGACCGCGTATACAGGTTATTCCAACAGAATAATAAGAAATGGAATAACAACAGTTCTCTTCATGAATAAGAAAGAATAACACCCCTTACCGTTTTAAAGAAGAGCTGAAATAAGGAAGTAGTTAAGTAGCAGAATATTCTTCTTCTCTCTCTATATAGTTTCTCTCTCTAGAGTTCAGTGAATTTGTAAGAAATAATGAAAGAATGAGCTGCTATTTATAGAAAAATAGAATGCATAGTAACTAATCCATGAACGGTCCAGATTGATTACTTTAATCTGACGGTCCATGTTTAAAGAAAAAATTTTTAAATAAAATATAATATATTCTATTTATAGAATAACTTTAATAAAGTATTCTGTTTTATATAAAAAGATGTTTCTGTTTTATTACGTTAATAATACGAATAAAACAAAACGTCATTATCGCTAAATAATTCATATTATTAACTGACAATAATTGAATCAAACTGAGTGACTTCTCACATAAGCATTAATAATCAATACCGTGTGCTACTATACAACCACACGTATTACTGTACTTTTACTACCGAGTAGTTCAACAGTATCAATGGTAAAACTTCTGCCGTTATTTTTAGTAAAATATTTTTGTCGTTTTCTCAATCCGACAATAATTTCGTTGTGGGGTCCACCAATGATTGTGCCGTTGTAAGAATATTTCCTGTTAAAACGAATATTCCCGGACCAATCGAATATAATATGACAACTTGCATACTTTGTAAAATTTATAAATACTACCCATAACTATTATATCAAATCTACACCATAATATAAAAAAAATTTATTTTGAGAAAAATTAAATATTTATTCATAAAATTTGGAGTTTCACATTAAGAACTAATTTTATTTTATTTTAAACCCTAAATGAAAGCTTTGTAACCTAATTATACATTAGGTGAGACAATTAAATAACCTAAGGGTTATGGTAATAAGGAAGCGTTAGTATTTAATATGTATACTAACTTAAGTGGATAATCTTATTATTTCAAGTGACTACTAATTTTAAACCTATTTCTAGTAAACCTAATTAGGTTATGAGCTAAAGTCACATGTATAAGAAATTAAATTTCATAAGATTAGAAAGGAAAACCCTAAATAAATAATTTGGGTAACATATATTAAAATTGTTAGACTATGTTTATTACATGGCCCAAAACAATTAAAGGAAAACTCCAAAAGAAATAAAATACAATCCCAAACTTAGCCCACTTGATTAAGGGTATTATAGACATTTGATTTATCTAATTTATGCATTAAAATAAAAGCTAAATGAAAGAGTTACTGGACATAAATATGGCTGGCCACATTAGCCTTTTTAACGAAAGAATATTAAGCTAATCATGTTCCATAAGTCGAAATCTTACACACAAGGACAAGTATGTCATGCTCCCATTGGTAAAAAATCCACTTAGCAACCTTAATGGCATGATTAGGCATGATTAGGAAGGGATAATGCTATCCCTTTTGTCCAAGGGGCAAAAGAAACATGGAGGATATTAGCATTCCACTCCAATTCACCAACATAATATCTATCTCATTTCATTTTACTCCTCCACCATTCTTCTTCTTCTTCTATTTTCTCCCAACCCATCAAAACACAAAGCTTAGCAAGAGAGAGAGGAAAAGTTCAGATTCTAGAGAGGGAGAGGAGTTTATTGTTCATGCATCCTAAGTTTATATCATACTTTGGAAGAACAAGAAGTATAGCAAAGAAAACTAGGTGAGGATTCTCTTCCATTCTTTCTTATTCTTCTTCTATTTTGGTTTTTACCTCATCATATATGGGGGTTATGGTCTAATACTCAAAGTACACTAGTTCTAGATATTATCATGTATGGAACTAAGTATCTTGAGTGTTAGATCAAAGGCTTAGAGGAAAAATATGAGCATATGTTCTCCAAGGGTGAAAACTCTTGTTTTTCTTCCACTAAATCTTGTGTAACTCAAGTTTTCCAACTTAGATTTGTAATCCGTCAAAGGGGGGTGCTAGATACATGAGTTATCTAGAAAATCCAAGTGATAGAACACAAATCTAGCAAGTTTTGAAATTTTTGGGGCTGTTTTCCCCAAAACAATCCACTTTGAATGTTAAAGGTTCAAAACCCTAAAATAGCTTCTGTCCTGTTTTTCTAGGGACTGTTTCAGATAGATTCATCTCTTTTAAAATTCTGGGAAAAATCACAGAGGTACCTTGAGAAGTTATCTACATGTAGGAAAAAGAACGGACACGTTTCGAGTTATAGATTGTGCGTAATGACTATATCCGTGAAGGACTCCTAAATATTTACCTTCGAATATCTCACTGTGTATACACTGGAAAATTCCGAAATTTTTACAGTAGGTTCATATATGTTAGGAGAACATACCCTGAAAATTTTAGATTTTTCGGAGTAAAACTCAATTTATGAAAAATAAAGCAAGATCCGAGTGTTTTGGGAACTTTAAAAATAGTAGATCATTTTCTAAAATTCCAGAAAAATTTGGGGATCCTTGTAGGTTCATATTCTATCAAAATCCAGAAGATGAGAATTTTTGTAATCAGTTTGCTATTTTTCCTAAAAATGATTAAGTTATGAATAAAAAAAATAAATAGTTAAATGATGTCTTTAATGAGAAAAATATGATTTTAATGCTTGAATACTCCTAATATATAATATTATGACTATTTTAGGGCATTTTGATAATTTATAATAAGAAATATTATTTATGACCTTTTATGGATATTAAATAAATAGTTTTATAAAGGGTGAACAATTAAAATAAATTGTTTATTGATCTAATAAATTATTAAAATACTATTATGATATTAATAATATTAGAATATGATATTGTTAAGTAAATAAAAATATTAAGATTAAAACTTTATTAAAATATTATTAAATGGTTAATCATATTTGATTTAAAATATTAATAAATGATTAAAGTATTATTAAATGATTAATAATATTAGATTAAAATATTAATCTTAGATTAAAATATTATTAAAAGATTAATAATATTAAATTAAAGTATTATTGGATGATTAAAATATTATTAAGTAAATAATAATATTCGAGATTAAATGTTATTAAAAACGTAATAACATTAGTAAAGGAATAAAATATTATTAAATGATTAATAATATTAGTAAATGAATAAAATATTAATACTATTGGTAAATGAATAAAAGTATTATTAATGGTTTAATAATAATTAAATGATAATAGAATTATTTGATATTTAATCATTTAATAATGATTTCGGTTTTGAAAATTTATGATAAATTAATAAATATTTATTAAGTCATTTAAAATAATATGAGTGATAGTTACGGATATTGAACGTTGGAATAGAGTTTCAGACTCGATAATTACCCGATAAAGTTGTCGGTACACCGACATATTTTAAAATTTGATCTGGACTTAGATATTTTGACTGTATTAATGTTTGTTTGTGATGCAATGACTGTTGAACATGTGTGATAATACGATTAGATTATGTGCTGACTGTGAAATGCAGTACTATATGTTATAGTATATTGTTCTAATCGAACGAATGATATGATTAAGGATAGGTCGTGATATAAAACATTAAACTAAGTTGCGTACTGTAAGCAGCGCATCAGGCAAGTATCCTACCTTTGCATTTTCTTTATGCAATGGACATGAGTAAGAATGTTTCAGAATTATATTATTACTGTACAGATTATTAACCGTATATTATATACGCTCATTGATTATCAACATATTAGTATATGGTAATTCAGATATATATTCTATTCGATAATTTCTATAAATGATTATACAAGTGTCCCCACTTAGATAATCATTGCATTTAACCACATGTTGATACACCTTTGTTAAATACCCGTATATATATGTTGAATTATAAAATATTGTTGAACAAGATAAAACCTTATTATTATCCAACCGAATTACTTTGGTTTGGAACCCCGACAAGTATGAACATCCCTTACACGGAAAAACTTTTATGTGCCCAAGGCGGGCAGAATGAACGATACCCTCGTTCTTGCATATAGTGTTGATCAATACAGGGTACAACGGGCTGATCACCATCGTGCCCGTAAGTTATGACGGTTTACAGATGAAGTTATGTTTAACCTTTTCGAAAATGAAAACAATGTTCATAGTATGTCACTTTAACCCTATTTATAGGCAATACGTAGTTTTAAAAATTTGAAAGAGGGTTGTTATGTTATTATTATCGGTTCAGATTACTTCACAACTATTGATTTGTTGTAGAAGGGTAGTATAAAGAAAATATTTAAATTTTTTCAGCTTATATATATATAATTGTTATTACTTGCTGGGCACTCAAATGCTCATCCTTGCTTAATTTAAATATTTTCAGCTAAGTGTGAACAATCTTAAGGCTCTGTTAGAAACAAGGGAAAGGGAAAGGTTGCTGAATGATTTCAATGATATCTTATGTAATAGTTTAATATTATTAAGACAATGTTATATATTTATTATCATGTATTATAAGGAATGATTAAAAGTTACGTACTTGGGAGCTAGACTTTGATAGTTATGTAAATTAAGTTTAATATTTATATTATTGTTATTATTATTAGTGCTATCCCGCTTATAAAAATAGTATCGTGAAGCACTGAATTCGGGTTTCAAGTACCCGAATTTAAGGGCTTTACAGCATTAACTTAAATAAAGCAATAAGTAAAGTTGTGATCTTAAATCTCTGTAATCTGATTTTTAATTAGTGGTAATTAGAATTAGTGTAATTAAATAATTTAATTTATATAATTTGAAATTCGTTCATTTAAATAAGATTGAGTTCGTTACGGGTTAGTACTTGCTGATTTTTATTAAACAATTCCTCGTGGGAACGATACTCTACTTTCACTGCAGTACTTGTTGACCACGTATACTTGCGTGTTGTGCGTAATTAGATTTTACCCAACAACCGCTTTTATATATCTATATATATACTTTTGAACGCGAATTAAAGAAACGAGCATGGATCAATATATATCCAGTGCGTTTATCGATTATATATATATATATATATATATATATATATATATATATATATATATATATATATGTAAGGCCTGGAATTCATTTCGTGGCTTTTTACTGCTTTCTTTATATTTAGTCCCGCCTGGAGTTTACTCCGCGGTGGTTGATTATTTTTACTGCTTTATTTATATTTTCAATCCATCGTGGATGTGACGCCCCCAAAATAGGTCCACACAACCCATTCTGAGTCGCCAGATATCATACTATAAAAATTAAATACAAACTTTATTTATACAATTGTTCAACTGTCATATAGAGCACAACAACAGATAAGCTGTGAGTTTTAATACAAATATATATAATACTCTCGTGGTGCCTTGACCACAAGACCTTACAATGTTACCTTACATAAAGGTACAGTCAATAATTGTTTTAGAAATTAAAATCTTTGGGAAGTGCTCAAGGAAACCTTCGTACATGGGAGACCATGCGTCTAGATTATGATAGATATCATATGTCCACAGAATTATCCTTGGTTGACCCAATAGACCCAAAGAAAAACAAGATGATTACTATCATCTTCTTTCCAATGGTGAGTCTTCTTTTGACATATAATTATCTCTGTTGTCTTCAAGTGAAAATTATATTTCAAATAAACTCCAAGATCATATAGGTAGTGCTCGTAGATATACTCAGCAAGTGGATGTGCACAACCCTGTCTTATGATAACACGAAGTTGTATGTCATTAGACATCTTGTATGATAATGGTAAAACACCTTTTCAAAGTTGGGTTCACCTCACCCTATTGGATTCACCAAATATAACTACTAAATAAACTTTTCTATACTGCTTAGGGAGAACCTCCACAGCTAGAGACCATCGTTCTAATCCTCTTAGTACCCCGCTCGACCCAGCTACACTTTTATTACCTGAAAAAAATTGTGAAACAAAAGGGTGAGCACAACTAGCCCAGTAAAGAATATCATGACTAAAGATAATTACATTATCAATAGCTTTTATCAATAATAACTCAGAAATTTAGAACATATGGTAGATGATAAAACTTTTCAACCATAGTTGCAGCAAAACGAGTAATCCATTAAAAGAGTCAAATAGACCATCAGGTCTATTATCTTCTCCATGTTAAAAGTCCACCAATAATGTTTTATCCATGTAACATCAATCAACAATTCCTGTCCACAATCATATGAATAACTTATAATCATAATTGTGATTCTGAATTCCTTTTCGCACCCAGGACGAAGATAATTTTCATCACCTATCTTCACCTGAAACATCAAAAATCATGGTTATACAAAATCACAATTTCTGCTCATAACATACTAATTAAATCATCTTTGCACTACGGCCAAAGATATTCATTATTATCATATCCATGAATTAATATTTCATTGATGAGACTCAGCTCAATAATTAATCCACATCATCGAATCATCCCTGCACTACAGGCCAAGGATATTCTTTAGTATCACAACCACGAATTATCCATGCACTACGGGCCAATGATAATCGTGTTTTCATCAACGGTCCTGATCATGCCATAAAATAATTCATCTTTGCACCCTTGGCCGAAAAGAATCCATAGCCATAATCATACCAAAAACTGTCCATCAATGCAGTATGGGCCAATGAGGACTTTTACCACATCATTTGTAACATTACGGTCATGATTACACCGAATAATCCATGGTCATAATCATACCAAGTCCATCTATGCACTACAGGCCACAGATGACTTTCAACATAATATAAACATGAGGATAATGATAATAATATAAGAATTCAATAAAACAAGTTCAAGAATTAATTTATCCAAGAACCAATAACGTCCAAATTGTCAACATGATATTACTTTATAGAGTAAAATTCAAGAATAATCAGAAGAATATTTCTATGAAAAGATACTGGATGAAGCGCAAATATCAAGGATATTCTACTAATTTTATGGAGTATAGAAGCCAAAACTTTAACCAACTGAGTATAATAAAATATATGAAACTACAAGTGGATTTTCGCCTGCCATGCGGTAATCCACGTATACAGATCATTTCCACAATTTAATAAGGAATGAATACAAAGGATCATTCACCATGCATGTGGTAATCCACATAAATAGGTTATTCCAAAAGAATAATAAAGAATGGAATAACAGATGGATTCAACATGCGTACGATAGACTACACAGACAGGTTATTCCCGAGAAAATAATAAATAATGGAACCGGGTCCGGCGTAAAATGCACAGACAGGATATTTCGACAGAATAATAAATAATAGAACCAGGTCCGGCGTAAACGCACAGACAGGATATTCCGACGGAATAATAAATAATGGACCCAGGTCAGGCGTAATACACACAGACAGGATATTCCAACAGAATAATAAAGAATGGAATAACAACGTAAATCACCATGCATGCGATAGACCGCACAGACAGGTTATTCTAACAGAATAATAAAGAATGGAATAACAACGGAAATCACCATGCATGCGATAGACCGCACAGACAGGTTATTCCAACAGAATAATAAATAATGTAATAACAAAAGTTCTCTTCATGAATAAGAAAGAAATAATACCCCTTACGGGTACAACAAATAATATCCCTTACCTTAAGAAGAAGAGTACTCCGACTGGTAGGGCGAGAATATACTTGAAAAAAACTTACACTATCTTCTACGCTCAAATCTTTCTTAAACTCTATAGAAATACGCTCGAGATTACAGAAGAAGAACTCTCTCTATAGTTTCTCTCTCTAAAGTTTCAATGAATTCGTAAGAAATAATGAAGGAATGAGCTTCTATTTATAGAAGAATAGACTGCATAGTAACTAATTCATGAACGGTCCAGATTGATTTACTTTTAATCAGATGGTCCATATTTAAAGCAAAATCTTTTAAATAAAATATAATATATTCTATTTATAATATAATAAAACGAATAACTTTATAAAAGTATTCTGTTTTATATTAAAAGATTTTACTATGCAAAATACAACACATGCACTATGCAACACTATGCATAATTAAATATAATATATTCTATTTATAGAATAATTTTATAAAAGTATTCTGTTTTATATAAAAAGATTTTACTATGTAAAATACTATGCATAATAGAATATAATATATTCTATTTATAGAATAACTTTATAAAAGTATTATGTTTTATATAAAAAGTTTTTCTGTTTTATTATATTAATAATATCAATAAAACAAAACTGAGTAACTTATCACTTAAGCATCAATAATCAATACTGTGTGCTACTATGCAACCACGCGTATTACTGTACTTTTACTACCGAGTAGTTCAACAGTATTAACGGTAAAACTTCTGCCGTTATTTTCATAAAATATTTTTATCGTTTTCTTAATTCGACAATAATTCCGTTGCGGGGTCCACCAATGATTGTACCGTCTTACGGATATTCCCTGATAAAAAAAAATATTCCCCGACCAAACGAATATTTTATAACAACTTGCTTACTTTGTAAAAAAAAATTTAAAATATCACCCTTAACTTTAACCTTTTATCAATTTAACCATTTACAAAATAAAATAATAATTATAAGAAAACTGAATACTTCCATTTCATAAAATTTGGGATCTCACAATCTCCCCTCCTTATAAAATTTCGCCCTCGAAATTTACGTACGTACCTAGTATTCGAAGAGATGAGAATACCTTACTTTCTTTTCGGATTATACATTTCCGGTTATTTCCTTTGTATCATGATTTTCCCATTGCTCATCTCCTATATTTCAGATATCATTCTAGAATATATCTTCAAAACAAAGGTTAATTGATATATCACAATTTGTCAACTTAGCAAGTAAAAATTTTAGCTTAGGTAAGTCACACACTAGCGAAGTATATTACTCGTCTCTCCCTTCCTAGTTCTAGACTCATATTTTCGCCAGCGACCATATCCCTAAGCTCTGATACCATTTGTGACGCCCCCAAAATAGGTCCACACGACCCATTCTGAGTCGCCAGATATCATACTATAAAAATCAAATACAAACTTCATTTATACAACTGTTGAAATGTCGTGCAGAGCACGACAACAGATAAGTTGTGAGTTTTAATACAAATATATATAATACTCTCGTGGTGCCTTGACCACAAGACCTTACAATGTTACCTTACATAAAGGTACAGTCAATAATTATTTTAAAAATTAAAATCTTTGGAAAGTGCTCAAAGAAACCTTTGTACATAGGAGGTCATGCGTCTAGATTATGATAGATATCATATGTCCACATAATTATCCTTGGTTGACCCAATAGACCCCAAAGAAAAACGTGAAGATTACTATCATCTTCTTTCCAATGGTGAGTCTTCTCTTGACATATAATTATCTCTGTTGTCTCCAAGTGAAAATCATATTTCAAATAAACTCCAAGATCATATAGGTAGTGCTCATAGATATACTCAGCAAGTGGATGTGCACAACCCTGTCTTGTGATAACATGAAGTTGTATGTCATTAGACATCTTATATGATAGTGGCAAAACACCTTTTCAAAGTTGGGTTCACCTCACCCTGTTGGATTCACCAAATATAACTACTAAATAAACTTTTCTATACTGCTTAGAGAGAACCTCTACAGCTAGAGACCATTGTTCTAATCCTCTTAATACCCCGCTCAACCCAGCTACACTTTTATTACCTGAAAGAAATTGTGAAACAAAAGGGTGAGCACAACTAGCCCAGTAAAGAATATCATGACTAAAAATAATTACACTATCAATAGCTTTCATCAATAATAACTCAGAAATTTAGAACATATGGTAGATGATAAAACTTTTCAACCATAGTTGCAGCGGAACGAGCAATCCATTAAAAGAGTCAAATAGACCATCAGGTCAATTATCTTCTCCATGTTAAAAGTCCACCAATAAAGTTTTATCCCTGTAACATCAATCAACAATTCCTGTCCACAATCATATGAATAACTCATAATCATAATTGTGATTCTGAATTCCTTTTCGCACCCAGGACGAAGATAATTTTTATCACCTGTCTTCACCTGAAACATCAAAAATCATGGTTATACCAAATCACAATTTCTGCTCATAATCATACTAATTAAATAATCTTTGCACTACGGACAAAGATATTCATTATTATCACATCCATGAATTAATATTTCATTGCTGAGACTCAGCTCAATAATTAATCCACATCATCGAATCATCCCTGCACTACAGGCCAAGGATATTCTTTAGTATCACAACCACGAGTTATCCATGCACTACGGGCCAAAGATAATCGTGTTTTCATCAACGGTCCTAATCATGCCATAAAATAATTCATCTTTGCACCCTTGGCCGAAGAGAATCAATAGCCATAATTATACCAAAAACTGTCCATCAATGTACTACGGGCCAATGAGGACTTTTACCACATCATTTGTAACATTACGGTCATGATTACACTGAATAATCCTTGGTCATAATCATACCAATTCCATCTATGCACTACAGGCCACAGATGACTTTCAACATAATATAATATTGACAATGATATAAGAATTCAATAAAACAAGTTCAAGAATTAATTTATCCAGGAACCAATAACGTCCAAATTGTCAACATGATACTACTTTATAGAGTAAAATTCAAGAATGCTCAGAAGAATATTTCTATGAAAAGATATTGGATGAAGCGCAAATATCAAGGATATTCCACTAATTTCATGGAGTATAGAAACCAAAACTTTAACCAACTGAGTATAATAAAATATATGAAACTACACGTGGATTTTCGTCCGCCATGCGGTAATCCACGTATACAGATCATTTTCACAATTTAATAAGGAATGAATACAAAGGATCATTCACCGTGCATGTGGTAATCCACATAAACAGGTTATTCCAACAAAATAATAAAGAATGGAATAACAGAAGGATTCACCATGCGTACGATAGACTGCACAGACAGGTTATTTCTAACAGAATAATAAATAATAGAACCGGGTCCGGCATAAAATATACAGACAGGATATTTCGACAGAATAATAAATAATGAAACTAGGTCCGGCGTAAATACACAGACAGGATATTTCGACAGAATAATAAAGAACGGAATAATAAATAATGGAACCAAGTCAGGCGTAATACGCACAGACAGGATATTCCAACAGAATTATAAAGAATGGAATAACAACGGAAATCACCATGCATGCGATAGACCGCACAGACAGGTTATTCCAACAGAATAATAAAGAATGGAATAACAACAGAAATCACCATGCGTGCGATAGACCGCACAAACAGGTTATTCCAACAGAATAATAAAGAATGGAATAACAAAAGTTCTCTTCATGAATAAAAAAGAAATAATATCCCTTACGGGTACAATAAATAATATCTCTTACCTTAAGAAGAAGAGTACTCCGACTGGTCGGGCAAGAATATACTTGAAAAATACTTGCACTATCTTCTACGCTCAAATCTTTCTTAAACTCTAAAGAAATATGTTCGAGATTACAGAAGAAGAACTCTCTATATAGTTTCTCTCTCTAGAGTTTCAATGAATTCGTAAGAAATAATGAAGGAATGAGCTTCTATTTATAGAAGAATGGACTGCATAGTAACTAATTCATGAATGGTCTAGATTGATTTACTTTTAATCAGACGGTCAATATTTAAAGCAAAATCTTTTAAATAAAATATAATATATTCTATTTATAATCTAATCAAACGAATAACTTTATAAAAGTATTCTGTTTTATATAAAAAGATTTTACTATGCAAAATACTATACAGGCACTATGCAATACTATGCATAATAAAATATAATATATTCTATTTATCGAATAATTTTATAAAAGTGTTCTATTTTATATAAAAAGATTTTACTATGCAAAATACTGTGCATAATAGGATATAATATATTCAATTTATAGAATAACTTTATAAAAGTATTTTGCTTTATATAAAAAGTCTTTCTGTTTTATTATATTAATATTATCAATAAAATAAAACTGAGTGACTTATCACTTAAGCATCAATAATCAATACCATGCGCTACTATGCAACCACACGTATTACTGTACTTTTACTACCAAGTAGTTCAACAGTATTAACGGTAAAACTTCTGTCGTTATTTTCATTAAATATTTTTATCGTTTTCTCAATTCGAAAATAATTTCGTTACGGGGTCCACCAATGATTGTACCGTCTTACGGATATTCCCTGATAAAAAAAAATATTCCCCGACCAAACGAATATTTTATAACAACTTGCTTACTTTGTAAAAAAATGTTAAATATCACCCTTAACTTTAACCTTTTATCAATTTAACCATTTACGAAATAAAATAATAATTATAAGAAAATTGAATACTTTCATTTCATAAAATTTGGGATCTCCCAATCTCCCCTCTTTATGAAATTTCGCCCTCGAAATTTACGTACGTACCTAGTATTCGAAGAGATGAGAATACCTTGCTTTCTTTTCGGATTGTACCTTTCCGGTTATTTCCTTTGTATCATGATTTTTCCATTGCTCATCTCCTATATTTCAGATATCATTCTAGAATATATCTTCAAAACAAAGGTTAATTGATATATCACAATTTGTCAACTTATCAAGTAAAAATTTCAGCTTAGGTAAGTCACACACTAGCGAAGTATATTACTCGTCTCTCCCCTCCTAGTTCTAGACTCATATTTTCGTCACCGACCATATCCCTAAGATCTGATACCATTTGTGACGCCCCCAAAATAGGTCCACATAACCCATTCTGAGTCGCCAAATATTATACTATAAAAATTAAATACAAACTTCATTTATACAACTGTTGAACTGTCGTGCAGAGCACGACAACAGATAAGCTGTGAGTTTTAATACAAATATATATAATACTCTCGTGGTGCCTTGAGCACAAGACCTTACAATGTTACCTTACATAAAGGTACAGTCAATAATTATTTTAGAAATTAAAATCTTTGGGAAGTGCTCAAGGAAACCTTTGTACATGGGAGGTCATGCGTCTAGATTATGATAGATATCATATGTCCACAAAATTATCCTTGGTTGACCCAATAGACCCCAAAGAAATACGTGAAGATTACTATCATCTTCTTTCCAATGGTGAGTCTTCTCTTCACATATAATTATTTTCGTTGTCTCCAAGTAAAAATTATATTTCAAATAAACTCCAAGATCATATAGGTAGTGCTCATAGATATATTCAGCAAGTGGATGTGCACAACCCTGTCTTGTGATAACACGAAGTTGTATGTCATTAAACATCTTGTATGATAGTGGCAAAACACCTTTTCAAAGTTTGGTTCACCTCATCTTATTGGATTCACCAAATATAACTACTAAATGAACTTTTCTATACTGCTTAGGGAGAACCTCCATAACTAGAGACCATCGTTCTAATCCTCTTAATACCCCGCTCGACCCAGCTACACTTTTATTACCTGAAAGGAATTTTGAAATAAAAGGGTGAGCACAACTAGCCCATTAAAAAATATCATAACTAAAGATAATTATATTATCAATATCTTTCATCAATAATAACTCAGAAATTTAGAACATATGGTAGATGATAAAACTTTTCAACCATAGTTGCAGCGGAACGAGCAATCTATTAAAAGAGTCAAATAGACCATCAGGTCTATTATCTTCTCCATGTTAAAAGTCTACCAATAATGTTTTATCCCTATAACATCAATCAACAATTCCTGTCCACAATCATATGAATAACTCATAATCATAATTGTGATTCTGAATTCCTTTTCGCACCCAGGACGAAGATAATTTTCATCACCTATCTTCACCTGAAACATCAAAAATCATAGTTATACCAAATCACAATTTCTGCTCATAATCATACTAATTAAATCATATTTGCACTATAGCCAAAGATATTCATTATTATCACATCCATGAATTAATATTTCATTGCTGAGACTCAGCTCAATAATTAATCCACATCATCGAATCATCCCTGCACTACAGGCCAAGGATATTCTTTAGTATCACAACCACAAATTATCCATGCACTACGGGCCAAAGATAATCGTATTTTTATCAACGGTCATGATCATGCCATAAAATAATTCATCTTTGCACCCTTGGCCGAAGAGAATCCATAACCATAATCATACCAAAAATTGTCCATCAATGCACTACGGGCCAATGAGTACTTTTACCACATTATTTGTAACATTACGGTCATGATTACACCGAATAATCCCTGGTCATAATCATACCAAGTCCATCTATGCACTACAGGCCACAGATGACTTTCAACATAATATAAACATTAGGATGATGACAATGATATAAGAATTCAATAAAACAAGTTCAAGAATTAATTTATCCAAGAACCAATAATATCCAAATTGTCAACATGATACTACTTTGTAGAGTAAAATTCAAGAATGCTCAGAAGAATATTTCTATGAAAAGATATTGGATGAAGAGCAAATATCAAGGATATTCCACTAATTTCATGGAGTATAGAAGCCAAAACTTTAACCAACTGAGTATAATAAAATATATGAAACTACAAGTGGATTTTTGCCCACCATGCGGTAATCCACGTTTACAGATCATTTCCACAATTTAATAAGGAATGAATACAAAGGATCATTCACCATGCATGTGGTAATCCACATAAACAGGTTATTCCAACAGAATAATAAAGAATGGAATAACAGAAGGATTCACCATGCGTACGATAGACTGCACAGACAGGTTATTCCCAACAGAATAATAAATAATGGAACCGGGTCCGGCGTAAAATACACAGAGAGGATATTTCGACAGAATAATAAATAATGAAACTAGGTCCGGCGTAAACATGCAGAAAGGATATTTCGATAGAATAATAAAGAACGGAATAATAAATAATGGAACCAGGTCAGGCGTAATACGCACCGACAGGATATTCCAATAGAATAATAAAGAATGAAATAACAACGGAAATCACCATGCATGCGATAGACCGCACAGACAGGTTATTCCAACAGAATAATAAAGAATGGAATAACAACAGAAATCACCATGCGTGCGATAGACCGCACAAACAGGTTATTCCAACAGAATAATAAAGAATGGAATAACAAAAGTTCTCTTCATGAATAAAAAAAAATATCCCTTACGGGTACAATAAATAATATCTCTTACCTTAAGAAGAAGAGTACTCCGACTGGTCGGGCGAGAATATACTTGAAAAATACTTGCACTATCTTCTACGCTCAAATCTTTCTTAAACTCTAAAGAAATATGTTCGAGATTACAGAAGAAGAACTCTCTATATAGTTTCTCTCTCTAGAGTTTCAATGAATTCGTAAGAAATAATGAAGGAATGAGCTTCTATTTATAGAAGAATGGACTGCATAGTAACTAATTCATGAATGGTCTAGATTGATTTACTTTTAATCAGACGGTCCATATTTAAAGCAAAATCTTTTAAATAAAATATAATATATTCTATTTATAATCTAATAAAACGAATAACTTTATAAAAGTATTCATTTTTATATAAAAAAGATTTTACTATGCAAAATACTACACAGGCACTATGCAATACTATGCATAATAAAATATAATATATTCTATTTATAGAATAAGTTTATAAAAGTATTCTGTTTTATATAAAAAGATTTTACTATGCAAAATACAATGCATAATAGAATATAATATATTCTATTTATAGAATAACTTTATAAAAGTATTTTGTTTTATATAAAAAGTTTTTCTATTTTATTACATTAATAATATCAATAAACAAAACTGTGTGACTTATCACTTAAGCATCAATAATCAATACCGTGTGCTACTATGCAACCACGCGTATTACTGTACTTTCATTACCAAGTAGTTCAACAGTATTAACGGTAAAACTTCTACCGTTATTTTCATTAAATATTTTTATCGTTTTCTCAATCCGACAATAATTCTGTTGCGGGGTCCACCAATGATTGTACTGTCGTACGGATATTCCCTGATAAAAAAAAATATTCCCCGACCAAACGAATATTTTATAACAACGTGCTTACTTTGCAAAAAAAATTTAAATATCACCCTTAACTTTAACCTTTTATCAATTTAACCATTTACGAAATAAAATAATAATTATAAGAAAATTGAATACTTTCATTTCATAAAATTTGGGATCTCCCAATCTCCCCTCCTTATGAAATTTCGCCCTCGAAATTCACGTACGTACCTAGTATTCGAAGAGATGAGAATACCTTGCTTTCTTTTCGGATTGTACCTTTCCGGTTATTTCCTTTGTATCATGATTTTCCCATTGCTCATCTCCTATATTTCAGATATCATTCTAGAATATATCTTCAAAACAAAGGTTAATTGATATATCATAATTTGTCAACTTATCAAGTAAAAATTTCAGCTTAGGTAAGTCACACACTAGCGAAGTATATTACTTGTCTCTCCCCTCCTAGTTCTAGACTCATATTTCCGTCACCGACCATATCCCTAAGCTCTGATACCATTTGTGACGCCCCCAAAATAGGTCCACATGACCGATTCTGAGTCGCCAAATATTATACTATAAAAATCAAATACAAACTTCATTTATACAACTGTTGAACTGTCGTGCAGAGCACGAAAACAGATAAGCTGTGAGTTTTAATACAAATATATATAATACTCTCGTGATGCCTTGACCACAAGACCTTACAATGTTACCTTACATAAAGGTACAGTCAATAATTATTTTTGAAATTAAAATCTTTGGAAACTGCTCAAGGAAACCTTTGTACATGGTAGGCCATGCGTCTAGATTATGATAGATATCATATGTCCACAGAATTATCCTTGGTTGACCCAATAGACCCCAAAGAAAATCGTGAAGATTACTATCATCTTCTTTCCAATGGTGAGTCTTCTCTTCACATATAATTATTTCCGTTGTCTCCAAGTAAAAATTATATTTCAAATAAACTCCAAGATCATATAGGTAGTGCTCGTAGATATACTCAGCAAGTGGATGTGCACAACCCTGTCTTGTGATAACACGAAGTTGTATGTCATTAAACATCTTGTATGATAGTGGCAAAACACCTTTTCAAAGTTGGGTTCACCTCATCCTATTGGATTCACCAAATATAACTACTAAATAAACTTTTCTATACTACTTAGGGAGAACCTCCACAGCTAGAGACCATCGTTCTAATCCTCTTAATACCCCGCTTGACCCAGCCACACTTTTATTACCTGAAAGGAATTGTGAAACAAAAGGGTGAGCACAACTAGCCCATTAAAGAATATCATGACTAAAGATAATTACATTATCAATAGCTTTCATCAATAATAACTCAGAAATTTAGAACATATGGTAGATGATAAAACTTTTCAACCATAGTTACAGCGGAACGAGCAATCCATTAAAAGAGTCAAATAGACCATCAGGTCTATTATCTTCCCATGTTAAAAGTCCACCAATAATGTTTTATCCCTGTAACATCAATCAACAATTCCTGTCCACAATCATATGAATAACTCATAATCATAATTGTGATTTTGAATTCCTTTTCGCACCCAGGACGAAGATAATTTTCATCACCTATCTTCACCTGAAACATCAAAAATCATGGTTATACCAAATCACAATTTCTGCTCATAATCATTCTAATTAAATCATCTTTGCACTATGGCCAAAGATATTCATGATTATCACATCCATGAATTAATATTTCATTGCTGAGACTCAGTTCAATAATTAATCCACATAATCGAATCATCCCTGCACTACAGGCTAAGGATATTCTTTAGTATCACAACCACGAATTATCTATGCACTATGGGCCAAAGATAATCGTATTTTCATCAACGGTCATGATCATACATAAAATAATTCATCTTTGCACCCTTGGCCGAAGAGAATCCATACCCATAATCATACCAAAAATTGTCCATCAATGCACTACGGGCCAATGAGGACTTTTACCACATCATTTGTAATATTACGGTCATGATTGCACCGAATAATCCCTGGTCATAATCATACCAAGTCCATCTATGCACTACAGGCCACAGATGAATTTCAACATAATATAAATATTAGGATGATGACAATGATATAAGAATTCAATAAAACAAGTTCAAGAATTAATTTATCCAGGAACCAATAATATCCAAATTGTCAACATGATACTGCTTTGTAGAGTAAAATTCAAGAATGCTCAGAAGAATATTTCTATGAAAAGATATTGGATGAAGAGCAAATATCAAGGATATTCCACTAATTTTATGGAGTATAGAAGCCAAAACTTTAACCAACTGAGTATAATAAAATATATGAAACTACACGTGGATTTTGGCCCGCCATGCGGTAATCCACGTATACAGATCATTTTCACAATTTAATAAGGAATGAATACAAAGGATCATTCACCATGCATGTGGTAATCCACATAAACAGGTTATTCCAACATAATAATAAAGAATGGAATAACAGAAGGATTCACCATGCGTACGATAGACTGCACAGACAGGTTATTCCCAATAGAATAATAAATAATAGAACCGGGGTCCGGCATAAAATGCACAGACATGATATTTCGACAGAATAATAAATAATGGAACCAGGTCCGGCGTAAACGCACAGACAGGATATTTCGATAGAATAATAAAGAACGGAATAAAAAATAATGGAACCAGGTCAGGCGTAATACGCACCGACAGGATACTCCAACAGAGTAATAAAGAATGGAATAATAACGGAAATCACCATGCATGCGATAGACCGCACAGACAGGTTATTCTAACAGAATAATAAAGAATGGAATAACAACAGAAATCACCATGCATGCGATAGACCGCACAGACAGGTTATTCCAACAGAATAATAAAGATTGGAATAACAAATGTTCTCTTCATGAATAAGAAAGAAATAATACCCCTTACGGGTACAACAAATTATATCCTTTACCTTAAGAAGAAGAGTACTCCGACTGGTAGGGCGAGAATATACTTGACAAAAACTTGCACTATCCTCTACGCTCAAATCTTTCTTAAACTCTAAAGAAATACACTCGAGATTACAGAAGAAGAACTCTCTCTATAGTTTCTCTCTTTAGAGTTTCAATGAATTCGTAAGAAATAATGAAAGAATGAGCTTCTATTTATAGAAGAATGGACTGCATAGTAACTAATTCATGAACGGTCCAGATTGATTTACTTTTAATCGGACAGTACATATTTAAAGCAAAATCTTTTAAATAAAATATAATATATTCTATTTATAATCTAATAAAATGAATAACTTTATAAAAGTATTTTATTTTATATAAAAAGATTTTACTATGCAAAATACTATACAGGCACTATGCAACATTATGCATAATAAAATATAATATATTCTATTTACAGAATAACTTTATAAAAGTATTCTGTTTTATATAAAAATATTTTACTATGCAAAACACTATGCATAATAGAATATAATATATTCTATTTATAGAATAACTTTATAAAAGTATTCTATTTTATATAAAAAGTTTTTCTGTTTTATTATATTAATAATATCAATAAAACAAAACTGAGTGACTTATCACTTGAGCATCAATAATCAATACCGTGTGCTACTATTCAACCACGCGTATTACTGTACTTTTACTACCGAGTAGTTCAACAGTATTAACGGTAAAACTTCCGCCGTTATTTTCATAAAATATTTTTGTCATTTTCTTAATCCCACAATAATTTCGTTGCGGGGTCCACCAATGATTGTACAGTCGTACGGATATTCCGTGACAAAAAAAATATTCCCCGACCAAACGAATATTTTATAACAACTTACTTACTTTGCAAAAAAAATTTAAAATATCACCCTTAACTTTAACCTTTTATCAATTTAACCATTTACGAAATAAAATAATAATTATAAGAAAATTGAATACTTTCATTTCATAAAATTTGGGATCTCACATTGGAGGTGCTTCGTGGTGGTTGATTGTATGTACACACACACACACACACACACACACACACACACACACACACACACACACACACACATATATATATATATATATATATATATTTATAGTTTTTGTATATATAACTGTTTACAGGTTTGATACGAGTTGCTACATCGTGTGAGCCTAAGAATCATGTGATCACATATTCAGTTTACTCAATCTAGATTCGGTTCCCGTGATGGACATTTTCTGATGTACATGGCTTGTAAATTATTCACGGTGTTTGAATTTTCTTAGATGGCTCTCATGCCCACAAGGAGCTCGGCACTGCTATATATCTTATTTTCTCGAAGATGCTTCGCATCTCGAAAATAAAAGCAATTAAGCCGAACACATAATAAAAATGGAAGTATCAAAGGCCTCAATTACTATTGAGCACAAAGGTTTGGAAAATCTCTTTTACAAAATATCATTGCTATATCTTGTTAAAACTTAACTTTTATACAAAATTCAAACCCTTTGTATATAGGTGCAAATGAGGCATAGCACTACTTCCAGATAATTGCACATTGATCCACACACACACACGCATTCAGATAACAGTTTAATTAAAAAGTGGCGGTCACCGTGGCAACACAGATGTCGGGGGGTGCCTAACACCTTCCCTCTGCATAATCAAGCTCCCGGACCCTAACGAATCTCAGTTTCACAGACCAGTCAAATAGTTTCACATCACTAGGTCAATGTGCAAGCCTGTTCTCGGTTAAGTTGGTGCAACCATTTAAAAATACCAACTGGCAACTCTTACAATTCGATCGTCGACATATACATATCGGACCTTTTCACAACTTATTTTTTCAAACAAATCTCACCTGACATGAGAACACCAAAAAATAAGAATAAAAAAGGGACAAATAAAAATCCCGACGTCGACAACGGGTGAAAATCCATGTACAGTTTCGTATATTATTTCATTTCATATTCCTAAATCTAAACTTACTATGGTAAGTATTGCTTCTATAATACCTAAAATGATTAGAAATTCCTTGAGGTTTGTGCTTCATCTAATATCATTTCATTGGAACATTGGTCTGAACTCTCTTATTGAAATTTTAATATTTTCATGTCGAGATACTATTCATGGGTACTATTCATTCAGGATACTATTCACAGAGTACTATTCACTCGGGATATTATTCAATCAGGGTACTATTCACGACAAAATTTGTTTCCTTTATGTCCAAATTATTTTTGATATATGAATATCATTCTTGAATTTTACTCCATAATTAGTTATCATGTTGACAATTTGGAGATTCTTGAACTCTGGATAAATTAAATTATAAATCTCTAATATTTATCCTTGATCTCACTTGATTGATTCTTTATATCATTGTCATCATCCTTATGTTTATATTGTGGTGAAAGTTATCTTTTGCCCGTAGTGCATAGATGGACTGTTGATTGGTAAAATTATGACCAGGAATTGTGTATTGGTATAATCATGACATGTAATGTTACAGACAAATGATCTGATGAAAGCCTCTTTGGCCCGTAGTGCATACATGGACAGTTGTTTGGCATGATCATGACCACTGGTGATACAAACGAAGCAAGGCAATCTGCCATTTCAACAATAGACTGCATTCAACCAATGCCAGGACAGAAAAAGAAAATTTGAAGGAACAGAAATTTGGGTGTTCACTCCACTAAGCGGTTCCCTGGAAAACATATTGGAGTTATTAATCAATCAGAGGAAAATTACCGAATTGGCTCCACCTCTTGATCCAAAAAGAAAAAGATACAATTCAAGCCAGAAATGTGCTTACCACTCAGGGTTTTCGGGACACGATACACAAGATTTTTGGTCCTTAAAGCATAAAATCCAAAATATGATAGAAAGTGGCGATGTTGTGGTCCAACAACCTGACCAACCAAATGTCAATACCAACCTTCTATTAAAGCATGATACGGAGGGAGTAAACATGATCAGGTCAAGAAGAGTAGAAATATGTTCAAATCGTAAATACATATGAAGGATGGAGAAATATCCTTAAAGGAACAAAACAAATGTCCTAGAATGGGAAAATTCGAAGGAATATAGGATAGTAAATAAAAAAATTGGAAATAATCCAACATCAAGTAACTCTGTTGGCTAATCTGATAGTGCGACAACATCAGGTTATAAGGAAACTTTTCAATCAATTATCAGAAAGCCAAGAGAAAACAGAAGTTAACCAGAATTCAAGCCTATATCCCTCCAGGATGAGCCAGCTAAATGAAGAAGATCAAAGCAGGCTAAAAGGACAAGAAAAGTGGAATGATAAAATTACTAAAAAAAATCTCGGCATTGGAAAAATCGCTCGGGGGAATGTAAATTCTCAAAGAAGAAAGATCAAACAACCTCCAAAAGAGGCCAAAAATTCACCCCTCTGAACAAATCAATTAAAGAGATGCTAAACTTTCTAATAAGCGAAGAAAAGATTACTGAGTTGCTACTTCCTGTAAATCCCGAGATGAAAAGTTATAATTCCACCAAGATATGTCTCTACCATTCTAACTCACCTGGACATGCAACTAAGAAATGTTGGTCTCTAAAGCATAAAATCCAGGATCTCAATGCACATGGAGAGCCTAAGATAGAAGTCCCCATGACCAGAAAAGGCAAAAAGGAAATAAAAAGCTTAAGATGTCCACTCGAGGCAGCCAGTTCAAAGGAGGTGACGGCTATAAGCACCAATCCTGGCAGAACACAAGACAGACTAATCCTAATGTTGTGACAGAGGAGACAAGAGAGTCCCCTAAAGAGATTCCTCCGCTACCATAAAATATTTTGTTGCCAAAAGTTAGCAACCACATTCTTGATTTTACCCTTCTGGATGATGAGGAGGAAATACTAATCCTTCCTAGTGCAGAAAAAGCCTAAAAGAAAAGTTCCTTGCGAGGAATACAACAATAGTTTGAGAGAGATTTCATTGTAAATTCCTCTCAGGCCCGTGAAAAAGGTGAAGGAACAGATGAAGAAAAAGGTGGTGAGGTTGTTGGGGAAGCCAACTCATCAAGGAATCAAGTGTTTATCCCTTTTTGCGATGGGTCCAGTCTGAGCATCTCTGAGGGATATGGCGAATCAGAAGGTGGTCAAGTTATGGCAATAATCGAAGATATTCATGACCAGGAGGTAACCTCTATCGCGAGCCTTGAAGGTAACATAACCACTAACAACTGGACTATCAGGCCTCAACTAGCCAAGAAGACGTAGATCCAGAGGATAAAGTTATGAATTCCAAGAGATGTTGGGACGATATCAATTTCTTCGCATTATGCCTTTTATGTTTCATGCATGTAAATATTGAAAAATCAAAAAATCAAACTAGTCAGGTCTTGTCTAAGCTTGAACTACGAAAGACATGATCTCCCCTCATCAATGGGAGTACGTAGGCAGCTATGGTGCGGTCAAAACAAACAAAAAAAATCCAAAAAACCCCCTCAAACCAAGCTCAAATTCAAATAAACATTGTTCAAACCATTCATGCCAAGCCTGATGAACTACGTATGACCTGATCTCCCACATACATGGGAGTACGTAGGCCACTACAACAAAAAGGCTTATCAGCGACCGCATATCTGTGACTGCATCTGGTCGAAGATGAGTATTAGCTACCGAATGCGGTCGATGATATTCGTCGCAGATAATCTGGTCGCTAGATGGACACCAGCGACCATTATTAGCGACCGACTTATCCGCGACCGCCATCAGCGACCGAATCCGTCGCTAATCTGACTCATGCTGAGTCAATTGTCAGGGATGACGTGGCACACGTGCCAGCGATTGACAATAGCGACCTAGTTTCCAAGGAGATATCAGCGACTGCGCATAGTATCAGCCACCGTATGCGGTCGCTGATGTTATTTTTTTTTAATTTTTTTCCCTATTTTATGGATTTCCCAAAAAAATACATGCTTTGTACCTACTTTCTATCCCAACACACAGCAGTATATATAAGCACCCATATAAACATCCATCCACAATAGTATATATAAACATCCATTTATATGATAGAATCGTAAACCAACACATAACAATGTAAGGACCAACACAACACAATACAATCGTAAGCATCCATATGATAGAATCGTAAACCAATAAAATTATCCAAAGAATGAATATAAAAGTACAAGGCTTTACATATCTAAAAAATAAGTCTAGCTCTTTATTGATCATCCAAATTACGACCCTATAATTAATAAAAGAATAAAACATGTTACATGTGTTGATACTGCTATGACTTAGGGAAAGCTAAATAATAGAAAATGTAGTGAAACATATAAGTAAGACAGTGACAATAACAATATATATGTATACCTCATCGCCATCCTGATTTTGTGTTGCTGCCGCCACTGAAGCCGCCAACTCACCAAGACTTAGAGACTGCAGATGCCCGCCCAGTATATGAAAAAGATCACGATCTCGACAGATCGCTCTCACATAATTAGCAGGAGTATGATAGGCTGGAAGACCTGATGACTGTGTAAACTGGGTAGTAGAGCTGCCTGTGCCACTGATGGTCGGGCGTCATTTTTTTCCTTGGCCTTTAACGTAGTTTTTCTTCACAACTGGCGCCTTCTCCCATAATTCTTAATCAATCGGCGGACGCGGGGTGCCTTCAGGATAGCGCTCGTTCATTAAGCTCTTATAAGTGTTCTGTCAGAAGGTTAACAATTAAATAGTTAAAAATAAATAAAACAAATGCTAAAAAAGGTCGTCATAATTTATAAACAACATATTAGTAGAAAGTTAACTTATTACTGCTATCTGAACAGCATCAAGTAAACCATCGTGGGTGGCCACATATATATCCAACCAATTGATAGGTTAACCTTGAAACTCAGACTCCTACAACTCATGTTCTCATATTAATATGTAAGCATATGATATTTTAGCTACCAAACATGACTGTAAACATAAAAATAAATAACTAAGCCAATAAGCTTGCTATACATACGTACCCTGGCAGTAATATGCTGCAGCTGTGATATACTATCGCCCTTGTATGTGCCTTTTGCCTTCAGATACACCTGAGGATCTGTTCGAGGCGACAGTCTTGCGTCTCTTGACCTAGCTCTCTACTCTCCATTGGTCATACATCTGTACCCATATGGGTTGTGCGCACCACCAAGGACTATGCTCATGCATATACTGCTCACCCTGTCTTGGATGGTCAATCTCTGCATTATGTAGGGCTTTCTGTCGGTCCTTGTTCATATTATCTTTAGTTTGGACGGCACACTTCTGCCAGAACAGTGTCTGAATAACTGATGCTTGTGCGTCGTCCCATCTATACCTTTTCTACAAATAAAACAACAATAATAATATTAAAATTATGATATTACCATAATCCAACATTACTAAACAATATTATTTAATTAACTATATATTATCTATCAGAGTGATAAAAAAATATACCTAAAATTCAGCCCAAACTACATCCTTATGGACGAGAGGTGTGCTCGCCCACGTGATCACTGGCGTAGGCTAGTTCTGTAAGCATAATTATGAAATACACTTCACAATTTTATTATCTTGAAAATCACTACAATATACAACAATTTACATTAAAGATAACTAATTTTATTATAATATGAAAAATAATTTACATTAGTATATATCTACAACAATGAAAATATAAAATGGTTATATATACACGATATTTAACTTACGTGCTTTCTAGAGGAGGACAAATCTGTATTAGAATGCGTTCATTCGGATTAGCCGGAGCCTTCGGCACATGATTAGGGCCCCGACCCAACTCGCGCTTTTGTTGTGCTGGTTCAGAAGACATCTATAAATAAAAAAATTAGGATGTTAGTATGAGTTATATGATTTATATATATAAATAAAATGACAATAATGACAAGTAATTGTATGAAATAGTTAACTACGACAACTATAAATGAAAGGTACATTAACATGTCAAGGATATAAAGAACATGTATATATATAATTATATGTAGTACAATTTAAACTAAACATACATGTTAATGAAAATCGTTGTTTAAGTCAGAATCATTGTGTGTAAGTATTGGAGATTTATAACCATCTTCTTCTTCAGATTTAGTGTCAGTGTCAGTCAATAACTCTTCCTCAGTATCAATGTCATCTGGCACAATAACTGTCTTGGGATCCAATTCATCAGGTTCATCTCCACCCTCTAACTGGATTAATTCATTGTTATCCTCTATATTTATTATAGGATGTCTATGAAGCATCTCCTCTTGGTAGAAATTTTCGTCTATTACTTGGACACGACTGCGCGCGGGAGTATGAATTATAACTTGCCAATCTGTAGGCGGTCTATCCCTTTTCCTAACAGGACTAGGAGTGTAGTATACTTATATTGTTTGAGTTGGTAAAACAAACAGTTCGTTGGAGTATGCAGACCTATAGAGGTCAATATTGACGATTCCATGTCTGTCAACACATATCCCTTTTTCTGAATCAAACCAATGACACTTGAACAAGTTAATATGATCCCCGTACGTGCCCTTGCACAACAACTCTATGATTTCCTCCAACTCCCCATAAAAGGCACGACCAAGCTCATTGTAATAATCTCCTTGAACACACACTCCAGTATTAGTTGTTCTTTTACCACGAGCATATGTCTTTGTATGAAATTTACATCCATTTATTTTGTAACCATTGTGAATGACTTGGTCCCTGTCTGGACCCATAGCTAGGACTTGTATATTTGGAGGAATCATTCCCTCATTAAGAGCCTACAAAAATTCTATTAAATTAAATACATTCATAAATTAATACGATATATGTCATTCTTAATTAACTTAACTTTCTTTTTTCTTTATCCAAAGAGCAAATTTTTGATCACGACTAACTTGAATATCTTTATCAGTGATGTCGGGCTGATTTACTTTTAACTCGTCATCGTATGTTCTATACAATTTTATAAACATTAACATATATTAATATGAGATTGCAGGTTAAGATATAGGTCTAATACATATGAATTTTACATGTATACCTCACAAATTCATCAATCTCCTCGCAATTGAGAAGGATGTAAGTATGCGCAGCATGTAATACTTGCTCAAAAAGGAATATGCGCTTTCCTTTTCCATAAGCGCGACCCGGTAAACCAAATACAGAAATTCGACCATTTAGTTTAACATTGCCCCCATCATTATGTCTCGGGACTCGATTGGCCTTTGTCAAGACTTCATGGGGAAAATAGCCTTCTTCACCATTTTTTTACAATAGTAGTAGTTATCGGGCAATTTTTCACCGACAGGTAACATACTCTTAATGGTCCTCAAAAGTGACTCAAAACACTCATGGCTCATGTTGTGATCAGCCTTGATGTTAAGTAATGTCGCCACTGCAGACAATGTAGTATGCTTCGTGCAACCATGCCACAACGGTTCACTACCCTCGTCTAACAACTTAAAGAATGCTTTGGCATCAGAATTCATAGGTTGCTCTCTGCCTTGTTCCCAATCAAAATTTAGCCCTACAATATCATGAACCATGTCATTCATACAATGGGTACTGCTGCCTGGATTGTGTACTTGTGCGATGCCACTATCTCTTCTCTGCCCATGTGCCAGCCAACATTCTTCGTAATTGTTCATGAACCCAGAAATAAGTAAATGATATGTCGACGTCGGGATTTTATTTGTCCCTTTTCTGTTCTTGTTCTTTGGTGTTCTCATGTTAGGTGAGATTTGTTTGAAAAAACAAGTTGTGAAAAGGTCCGACATTTATATGTTGACGATCTGACTGTAAGAGTCGTCAGTTGATTTTTTAAATGGTTGTACCAACACTACCGAAAAAGGTTTGCACATTGACCCAGTGATGTGGCACTGCTTAACGGGTTTGCGAACCTGAGATTCATTAGGGTCCGGGGACTCGCTTATGCGGAGGGAAGGTGTTAGGCACCCCCCGACATCTGTGTTGCCACGGTTGCCACCACTTTTCAAGAAACTGTTATATGAATATGTGTGTGTGTGTAGATCAATGTGCAGTTATTTAAAAGTAGTGCTATGCCTCGTTTGTACCTATATACAAAGGGTTTGAATTTATATAAAAATTCAATTTTAAACAAGATATAGCAGTGATGTTTTGTAAAAAGAAGTTTTTTTAAACCTTTATGCTCAATAGTAATTGTGGCCTTTGATACTTCCATTTTATTATGTGTTCGGCTTGATTGCTTTTATTTTCGAGATGCGAAGCATCTTCAAGAAAATAATGTACAAAGTAGTGCCGAACTCCTTATGGGTATGAGAGCCATCTAAGGAAATTCAAACACCGTGAATAATTTACAGGCTGCTAAAAGCTGAAAATGTCCATCATAGGAACCGAATCTAGATTCAGTAGACTGAATCTGTGATCACATGATTCCTAGGCTCACATGATGCTACAATTTATATGAAAGCAGTAAGCAGTTATATATATATAAGTTGTAAATATATATATACAGACTTGATCAACCACCACGAAGCACCTCTATGGGGGATCAAAAATGTAAATATATAAAAACGATAAATATATATATAGAGACATGATCAACCACCACGAAGCACCTCCATGGGGGATCAAAAATGTAAATAAAGCAGTAAAGACGATCAACCGCCATGAAGTAAACTCCAGGCAGGACGAAATATAAAGAAAGCAGTAAAAACGATCAACCGCCATGAAGTAAACTCGAGGCGGGACGAAATGTAAATAAAGCAGTAAAAGGCCACGAATTAAACTCCAGGCCTGACAGATATATATATATATATATATATATATATATATATATATATATATATATATAACTGGTAAACGCACAGGATATATATCGATCCCGGCTCGGTTTATCATTTCAGCGATTTGTCACTATATATACATATTAAAAGCAGTAAACGCACCGGATGTGAAATCCAGGCTTAATCAAACAGAGTTTGATATCAACAACATATATATAAGTGTATATGTGTGTGTGTGTGTATATATATATATATATATATATATATATATATAAGTAGTAAACGCTCCGGATGTAAATTCAGGCTCATCAAACAAAGTTCGACAACAGTTTATATATAAATATATATGTATATATATATATAAAAGCAAATAAACGCTTCGGCAGTGAATGCAGGCTCAATCGAGGCATAACTCGATAATGTTAGTCCATATATATAAATATAATATAAATATATATATATATATAAAAGAAAATAAAAGCCACGGACCGAAGTCCGGACATACACATGCAACACGACTCTCAACGTGAAGAACGGTGTGTGTAAAGATGAAGAGAAAGGCTTTAAAGCGTGTAAGAAGGCTACCAGTGGACTACCAAAGAAGACTTCAATGACTTTAAATGGATGAACACTCGGCTCCCGCCGGTAAAAATATAAAAATATATAAGCTCACAAGTGTTTAAAATGAAAAAGCACTCAGTTTATAGTGTGTATAGAGCAAATTGGACAGGGCTTCCTCGCCTTTTCTCTATTGAAAATGACTACCCCAAGCCCTCTATTTATAGAGGGGGGAGTCGTAGATGTACCTGCGGCTGCCTGGGGTTCCCTGGGTTCCGTGAGTCCCGCCGTCTCGAAGTACGTGCACGCGTGTAACGTGATGTCCGCTCGAACTTTCAGAACTTCAATTCGGGCATCCGATCGAGGTGTATAAGACCTTTTTCGACATGTTGTTGTCGAGAGCTACACAATGACATGGGATTAGAGGTTGTACAAAGTCAGGAAGATGGGACCATGACCTTGGTCTTCAAGCTTCAAATTTCAAATTATATCTGGTGTGTTGTCTTGTGCAGTAGTCACTCGGGATTGGTGCTCTTTGGTTCTTGTAGGACATTGTTGTGTATGTATGTATGAATGTTGAGACAGCGCAAAGTGGGATTGGGATGGCAAAATAACAATTCTACCCCTCACCGGGGTTATGTTCGGTTTGAGCTGTTTTAGCTGTCGTTGCTCAGGGTTATCTCTGAGATTAGACTGTTGCAAGTGTTGACCGTCCTCAGTGTTGTTTCTGAGATGAGCCTGACTTCCCGGGGTTATTTTCGGACTTGGGAAAAGAGTGCCTCGGGGCCATTGCCGAGTGTTTGAAGCTGATTGTATGGGTTTGAAACAAGCATTTTCGGAGTTGTGACGCCCCCAAAATTAGGTATACATCACCTATTCTGAGTCGCTAGATACATGGTACAGAATTTAAATACAACTTAATAATACAACTGTCGTGTACAATACGACAAAACATAAACTGTGAGTTTGAATACAAATATTATCTTCTAGAGAGTATCCATACTCAAAAGGAGTCCTCATTACAATTATTATCACATTATTACATAGAATAGTGAGGACTACTAATGCTATCATCTGGTCCTTCACTCCGTTTTCCAACTCGTCCCAACTATATTCTCATTTCCTGAAGAGAACAGTGAATGAAAGGGTGAGCTCAACTAGCCCAGTAAGAAATATTATGACTAAGATAATGCAGAATAAATTATCATTAGTTTTCAACAATGTTAAACTGATAAAATACAATAGACATCAAGTTTAACTGCAGCGGAACCAACAATTCATTAAAAGAGTCAAGTAGAGAATAAAATCTACTATCTTTTATGATTTAAAAGGTTTTTCATGACTTTTATCGCTGAGACACAGCTAAAAAAATAATTCACATCATCGAATCACCCCTGCACTACGGCCAAGGATATTCTTTAGTATCACGACCACGAATTATCCATGCACTACGGGCCAAAGATAATCGTGTTTTCATCAACGGTCCTGATCATGCCATAAAACAATTCATCTTTGCACTACGGCCAAAGAGAATCCACAGCCATAATCATACCAAAAATTGTCCATCAATGCACTACGAGCCAATGAGGACTTTTTTCACATCATTTGTAACATTACGGTCATGATTACACCGAATAATCCCTGGTCATAATCATACCAAGTCCATCTATGCACTACAGGCCACAGATGACTAATATAAACATGAGGATGATGACAATGATATAAGAATTCAATAAAACAAGTTCAAGAATTAATTTATCCAAGAATTAACAACGTCCAAATTGTAAACATGATACTGCTTTGTGGAGTAAAATTCAATAATGCTTAAAAGAATATTTTCATGAAAAGATACTGGATGAAACGCAATTATCAAGGATATTCCACAAATTTCATGGAGTATAGAAGTCTAAACTTAACCAACTAAGTATAATAAAGAATGGAATAACAAAAGAAATCACCATGCATACGATAAACCGCACAGACAGGTTATTCCAACAGAATAATAAATAATGGAACCAGGTCCGGCGTAAAACGCACAAACAGGATATTCCAACAGAATAATAATAAAGACGAAACCAGGTCCGGTGTAAAACACACAGACATGATGTTCCAACAAAATAATAATAAAGACGGAACTAGGTCCGGTGTAAAACACACAGACAGGATGTTCCAACAGAATAATAGAAGAATGTCACCAAGTATAGAGTAGACCGCGTATACAGGTTATTCCAACAGAATAATAAATAATGGAACCAGGCCCGGCGTAAAACGCACAGACAGGATATTCTAACAGATTAATAATAAAGACGAAACCAGGTCCGGTGTAAAACACAAAGACAGGATGTTCCAACAAAATAATAATAAAGACGGAACCAGGTCCGGTGTAAAACATACAGACAGGATGTTCCAACAGAATAATAGAAGAATGTCACCAAGTATAGGGTAGACCGCGTATACAGGTTATTCCAACAGAATAATAAATAATGGAATAACAGAAGTTCTCTTCATGAATACAAAAGAAATAATACCCCTTACAGGTACAACAAATAATATCACTTACCTTTGAAAGAAGAGTATTCCGACTGGTAGGGCTAGAATATACTCGAAGAAACTTGTACTACGCTCAAAGCTTTCTTAAACTCTAAAGAAATACGCTCAAGATTATAGAAGAAGAACTCTCTCTATAGTTTCTCTCTCTAGAGTTTCAGTAAATTCATAAGAAAATAATGAAGAAATGAGCTTCTATTTATAGGAAAATGGAATGCATAGTAACTAATCCATGAACGATCCACATTGATTTACTTTAATCTGACGGTCCATATTTAAAGAAAAATCTTTTAAATAAAATATAATATATTCTATTTATAGAATAACTTTAATAAATTATTTTATTTTATATAAAAAGATGTTTTTGTTTTATTACGTTAATAATACGAATAAAACAAAACTTCATTATCGCTAAATAATTCATATTATTAATTGACAATAATTGAATCAAACTGAGTTACTTCTCACATAAGCATTAATAATCAATACCGTGTGCTACTATGCAACCACACGTATTACTGTACTTTTACTACTGAGTAGTTCAACAGTATTAACGGTAAAACTTCCGCCGTTATTTTTAATAAAATATTTTTGTCGTTTTCTCAATCCGACAATAATTTCGTTGTGGGGTCCACCAATAATTGTGTCGTCGTACGAATATTCCCCGACAAAAATAATATTCCCCGACCAATCGAATATAATACAACAACTTGCATACTTTGCAAAATTTATAAATACTACCCACAACTATAACATTATCTCAAATTCACACCATAATATTTTTTAAAAATATTTCGAAAAAATTAAATCTTTATTCATAAAATCTGGGGTTTCACAGGGGTTATCTCCGGAACTGTAACTTCATGCCTCGGGGTTATCTCCGAGGTTGACGCTGTCTTTCTCGGTGTTATTTCTAGGACTGAGACTGAGTATCTCGGGGTTATCTTCGAGATGACACGGTCTTCTTCGGTGTGATTTCCGGTATTTGAACTGCATTCCTCGGGGTTATCTCAGAGGTTGAAACTGAAACTCCTGGTGTTGTTTCTGGGGTTGAGGTTGAAACTCTCGGTGGTATTTCTGGGTCCGAGCTGGATGTCTCGGGGTTATCTCCGAGATGGTAATAACTGAATATCCCAAGGTTGTCTCAGAAATTGAACTGAGCTTTCTTCTAGGGTTATCTCTGCAAGACAATTCTGCCCTCCTTCAATGTCAGTAACAGGTATGTAGAAAATTTCGAGTGTCTACATGATAGTTTACTATATCTCTACCCATATAATTTGCATTCTTACACTTCAAACAAGGACATCTTATCTTGTTTTGACTATTAACACATTTCGGGTGATTATACGTATAATCTAGAAATACTTGGCAACCAGCTCTAAATTATGCTGTAGCACCTATCTGGGCACTTGACTTTCGTCGTCTCATCTAACTACGGTCTGGATAGAGGTTCATGATACCACGGTACCTATGTTGACATGAATTATTGTATTCCCTTGTTAGAGATTTACAATTCAGCTCAATGCCACTTATGATGCTTATAAATACATATAGATGTATATGTACATATATAACATGAGTGTGCATCATATATGATTATTCGGGAATTGAACAAGGATACATGTCAAAACAAATTTACACATCTTGAGATCGAATACCCAAAGTCATGGTATATTGTTGTCATCCTACATATTTTAACTGACACCAACCTTAAGACAATAGATTCATATGGGTAGAATATGAATCATTCCATCATGCATGGTCTGCATATTGTTGCCTCTTTTTTTTTAGTTCTAACAAAAGAGCTCTAACTCATGCAAGTATACATGCGTCAACAAGTAATACAGAGTAAGTCGAGTATCGATCCACAGGGAAAGTTGTCTAATTTAAACTACTATGCTTCAATTAAATCACTATATTTTATATGCTTAAACTAATGATTATAATTGTGAATTACTCTAATTGCAATTAATAACTAAAATAAGAATGAGAATATAATAAATCAAATCTGGAGATAATGGGATCCTAACTTCATTTAATAATTCATCTAATTACCACCATCGTGCAAGATTGTTCACATACCACAGGAAAGTAGCCAAGGACACTAACATAGACATAGCCATTTTTCAATGTACTATGACCTACTTACACAGTATCCACATACGATAGACACCATGTAATCATCAATATAACCAAAATCGCTATATGTCTATGCGAAATTGCAACCATATTGAATTTAAGCACAAGCCCTTATTTTAACTCATACGGTGAAACAGTATATGTCTATCTGCTTCACGAAATACAAAGCTATGCAAAATAGCCCCATATACGCATGCTATCATGATTACAATCTATACTCGCATGTTATTTTTTAATTCCATACAAGTACTGAAAAATGAATGGTGATCAAGCATTCATGGATGCAAAACAACCATGATAGAAATTTCTTATGATATGTAAAACAGTCCAGCAGTCAAGCATGCAACTAAACTACATATTAAAATCCGTTAGAATCCCATAATGGAGTTTAGCTCATGACTGAACCAAAAGCCATTATGGGATCAAAGCAATACATGGACAATAAACAAACAGTTAAAAGATAAGGGATAGAATCGATCAAACCCAATTGCTTATTATAATCCAATAGTAACGTTCAATTCCACATTAAAATCCAACAAAGAATAATAGTTTTCCACAGTGATTGAAAATCCAAAAAAGAAGTAGAGAATATAGAGATTATGCTTGGTTCTACGTTGGAAGTCTCCCAAAGTGTAAACCCTAGTTCCAATATGAAAACACGTAAAACTAACTGAATGATACGTCTGACACCGGTCAGAATTGTTTTTAATTAATTACAACCCTTAAAATTAAAAATTAAAATAAAACAGCTCAGCAGCATCAGTCATCGCGCGCGGGCGCGCGATCCTCCTTGGTATTCCTCGCGCGGTCGTGCGTGTGTTAAATCTGTGTAATCCAAATGATCGCGCGAGCGCGCGTGTGTTGATCTGTGTAGCCGCGCGGCTTCTACAGCTTGAATTCAGGTTCTGCTGCTACTACTGATTTGTCTTGCTGCTCATTCTTTTCATGCTGTTCATTCTTCTGTCCACCCATGCTTAGTCTCCTTGCTCCACTTTATCCTCATGTTTTGCCTTCATTGAACACATGCCACTCACCATCGCCAACTTATGTCATATCCTGCACTTTTACACCAAAGAAGTTCTCAGTACATGCAATGCGAAATAACATGAAATGCAACTAAAAACACACTAAAATGTACTTGAGATGGATATAGTTCGTGTGAATTTATATCCAATATGAAAAACACGCAAAACTAACTGAATGATACATCTGACACCAGTTAGAATTGTTTTTAATTAATTACAACCCTTAAAATTAAAAATTAAAATAAAATAGCTCAGCAACATCAGTCATCGCATGCGGGCGCGCGATCCTCCTTGGTATTCCTCGCGCGGGCGCGCGTGTGTCAAGTCTGTGTAATCCGAATGATCGCGCGGGCGCGCGTGTGTTGACCTGTGTAGCCGCGCGGCTTCTGCAACTTGAATTCTGGTTCTGCTGCTACTACTGATTTGTCTTGCTACCCATTCTTTTCATGCTATTCATTCTTCTGTCCACCCATGCTTAGTCTCCTTGCTCCACTTTATCCTTATGTTGTGCCTTCATTGATCACATGCCACTCACCTTCGCCAACTTATGTCATATCCTGCACTTTTACACCAAAGAAGTTCTCAGTACATGCAATGCGAAATAACATGAAATGCAACTAAAAACACACTAAAATGTACTTGAGATGGACATAGTTCGCGTGAATTTATATCCAATAAGTAGGTATAAAACCCACTTATCACATATGCATTGGGACAAGTCTAAATTATTATTTTTTTGCATATATGTAGGTATAATATAAATATACACATTTGTTCAGTTACCCGACTAACAAAAAAATTTCGACAGTCTCCCCTATAATATGGACTATCAACATGCACGAGGGCATGCATATATGGTCATTTATAGGCATATAAGAGCAACAAGAATGTATAAGCAATTAACATAACATCAGATATGTGCTCATCACATCACATATGTCACATGGGCCGAATTAAACTTTGACCATGTGACATTTATGCACTTGCGAAAGTGGTTTGACCATGTGACATTTGTGCTCATCTCAATTGCAGCAAAACATTAGTAGTACTACAGTAGTATTATTGCACTTTAGTAGGATATATACCCAAACCCATTAATTAATTGTATTAGAAGGTGGAATCAGAAATCCTAAGATAATTTAATCAAGGCAAAGTGGTGTTTGCAACTACTACCTCGCACTAGAAAACATTAAATGGAGGGCCGGATTAGACAAAATGGGCACATAAATCTTGATGGTATGTCCTTATTTCTTGTAGCTTGCACATTAATATCATTCCTATTATATATTGGAATGGTATTGTGGGAATGATATATGACAGATGAAGAAGAAAGGACCTAGTGGGCTCAATATATAGACCCACTTGATTCTTAACAAAAATAGATAAAAAATTCTAGTACTCCATTCATTTCAAAAGTTTAAATTAATCTTACCCAATTTACTTCAAAACAGTTTTTAGACTCAATTAATCTTACCCAATTCAATTGAATTACTTCATAAAACAAGTATAAAGAGTTCATATTCATTACCCAATTTGCTTCAAAATAATTTTTAGACTCGATTAATCTTACCCAATTCACTTGAATTACTTCTTAAAACAAGTATAAAGAGTTCTTGTTCATTACCTCACCTAAATCGCTCTTTTTGAGCTTAAAACTCTCCAAGGAGCAATTTATCAAACATGATATGGGCATTATTTATATGGACATGTTTCACTAACATTTGTACATGCTTTAAACCATATTCACCTTCCTTATTACTTCGCACAACAACAACTAAGCTCCTTCTAATTCACAACTCACTTATCACAGCTCAATCATAACAATTTAATATAAATCTTTCAATTGTTGATACTAAAATCAAAATTAGAACTTACCTTATAATAATGGCTCAATGGAAGTAGGTTTGGGATGGAAGAAGAACACTAATGCTTGGAATGACAGCTCCTGCATGGTTAAAATGCATCAACACTGAGTTCTATTATTTAACTCCAACACAAACTTTTAATTTCACAAATATAAATACAATACTACCTAACTTTTAATTGCATAAAAGCACAACATGAAAATCACATAGGTTTTGATAATACCTGAGATGTCGAGACGTAAGGGCAACGGCGGTGGTCGATTTCTCCCTCCCTCTTCTCTTCTCCCCCTTATCCCTCTTCTGTTCTCCCTCTTTTTCTTTCGTCTGAACGAGCGAATGCCTGATTCTGATTAAGTTTAAGAGGATCAGCGACCGCCATCAGCGACCGCTTGCAGTCGCTAATTTTTAATGACGTGGATGTGTCAGTGACCGACTAGCTGTCGCTGATACAGATTGGTCGCACAAAACAAACGCGCCAACTTTTCACACCAATTTTTGGGAGGGAAATTCATGTCAGCAACTGCTCAGCGACCGCATACGGTCGCTGATATAAACTAGTGACTAGGAGCAATTCCGGTTGCAGATGGCAGTCGCTATTACTGATATCAGCGACCGTAAAGGGCGGTCGCTGAAATATTTGGTCGCAGATAAAGATTTTTCCTGTAGTGGGCAGCCATCAATGATGCGGTCTAACCCTCAAAAGAAACATCCAAGTCCAAACATCAATCCCAAGACACCAAAATTAAACCTAAAAAGTCTACGCCCAAGAAAAACCCTCAAGTCAGCGATCCATGTTGAGAAGATCCAACATCACTTCAATGTCATTCCATCAAATCTAAAACAAGTCCCATAAAGGAAGAGACAACGATACGTCAGGTTAATCAGTCACAGAGATGAAATGGCAATCATCAGAAGATGCAACTCGTCAGCAATTCATCACTCCTGAAATGCAAGAAGATTTGATCTCTTTTGACCTCCAGCAGTACATGGGCAACCGTTGTGGCAAAGTCTATATCATACTCGACGACCTGTTCCTCCAAATCAAGACCACAAATCAAACCTTGTAGATCAAATCAAACTAAGGTGAAGTAATCACCAACCAAGATGAGATCTTAAGGCCAATTCAGTTGAGTCCGAAGGCCTCTCGACATATATATATATATATATATATATATATATATATATATATATATATATATATGGCAAAACTAATAATTTAGCCACTATAGTTGATATTTTTACTTAATTCACCGCTGAACTTTTAATTTTTTAGATTACCCCATTAAAATAATTACAAATTTATAATTGGGCTAATCTGTTAACTCAGGCTAACTTCTGTTAAATTGATTTGGGTTTTTTTCTTACGTGGCTTTTAAACAGAAAAGAAAAAATAACAAAAATGACATGGTTGAACACAAGAGGATAACAAAAATGACATGGCTAATCTGTTAACTCAACCAAATGAATGAAACCCTAAGCCAAGAAAAAGATACCATTATCGATATTGATGTTTGCATCTTTCAGTACCCAAAAACTCAAACCGTTATAAACCCTTACTTCCCTTGCCAGATAGGCCTCGGCCCGTATCATCATCTCCGCCCAGACTTCTATAAGATGAAAAACCACAAAGTCGATGCAGTTAAAAGGGTTCTCACGGCCAGCCCAATCGCAAATTCCAAGGAGCTCTTAGTTCAAAAAGTCAAAGAATCTGAGTTTGTCATTCGTGGATTTTATGAGCAGTACATTGATCTTGATGGCGATACCATGGCTTTGATCTTCGTCATTGATGGTCTCTTCTTGTTTGATCATTTGAATAATATGTATAGTTATAAAAATCCCAAATTTGGCCTTATAAGGGAAGCCGAGAGGAAGTTAGCACAGGATATAATGATGTTTGAGAATCAAATCCCGTTGTTTTTGCTATTGAAATTGATTGGAAAGTTTCTCCGACAATATTCTGATAATGATGAAATTGAATTGGTGAGTGAATCTGAAATGGTAGATAAAATTGAAACATCAGTGTTTAATTTGTTGCAAGCACACTCCACTCTTGAATTGAATCATCAAGCTCAGTTCCAGTATAACACGAACAATGTACACCTGCTTGACCACCTGTACCATTTAATTGTCAATAATCGAGAATGCGGAGGATTAAAAGTTGTTCCACCTGTGTTCAGTCATGTCATTTTTGTTATTTTTCTTTTTTTGTTTAAAAATCGCGTAGGAAAAAACCCAAATCAATTTAAAAGAAATTAACTTGAGTTAACAGACTAACCCAATTATAAAATTTTAATTAATTTAATAGAGCAATTTAAAAAATTAAAAGTTCTGTGGTGAATTAAATAAAACTTACCAACTATAGTAGCTAAATCATTAGTTTTCCCCATTTTAATTTCATTATGTGTGCACATTTAATGCTCATGACCTCAATTAATTTGATGTCATATTGTAAACGGATTTTACCGAACAAAAACATATCCTTAAAATTTGTAAAATTTATCAAATTGGACTCCTTCCGTGGATTAATAAACATTTAAAAAACATAAAAAAGATCCTAAGACCAACAAAAACATAGATTGAACTCGATAAGAGATTCAGATTTCATTGCAGAGAAAAGTTCTTGTTATTTTCCTTCATCACTTGGCTTCCTAAATGCTGAAAATTTTATAAATTCCTCTAAAAATTGTGAAATGAATAAAACAACCAATCAAACCATGTTTAATTTATATGATCCTATAAGAAACCACAAAATACAGACAAATTTTTTTATAAAAAATATATAAGCGTTCTTCTTGTCAGTCTTCCTAAGAACCAAACAAAGGTTAGATATAAGAGACAATAGGATGTTGCATCAGCTAAAGGAATTTTAACTATATAAGACACAATTTTTTCTCTTTAGAATGCAGTTTAATTACATTCATCAAAGTATTCAAATCAGTAAAATCCTAAGCAAAATATAAAGAAAAACATTAACTAGGTGTATCACCTCAAGACTGGTCAGAAGTTCATTCGAGATGTTAGTGTAACACCTGGTCTTTTCACTTTTGTCAACTGATTTTGGGGCCGAGATAAAGCTTTTGATCCCTGAAAAACCGTGTAATTGTCTCCGCTTTCTCCGCAGAAAGGTCAGTATTTTCCATAATAGACTCCTTTGATGATTTAACAATTGCTTCAACTGAACCTATCGCCTGATTAAGCTGAGACAAATGAAATTCAGGAAAGAGGTTAAATGTTTAGACAAACAAATATGCTTATATTACATCTCGTGAGAACCTTGTGTAATTTGAGCATTAAGATCTACAATCACCAAACATTTAATTTCTGTATACTCCTGTAGACTTTCAAAGAAGTTTTTCCCATCATTGCCGAGGATATTTAACTAAGGACTGGATCAAGCCATGCATCAGAACATTAGTACTCCCTCCCTTACAAAATTAGAGATACATTTCTAAAATGACATCTTTTTAGGAGTATTTTATGTTCCAAATGTATCCTTAATATTAGCTAAGAATTTAGTAGCGGGTGTGTGAATTTGATACTAAAAATGATAGTAAAAAGGACATGACGAATTAGGAATAACATATCACTTTATAATCCTAAAATAGAAATCTCACTCTTTTGTTGTACTATACTAAAAGGAAAATATATCTCTAATTTTGGAACCGAGAGTATATCATGGACAGACCCACCTCTTTCAGATCAATAGCTATATTTTCAGGTTCTCTTCGTCTGGATATGGAAGTCATATTTCTTCTAAATACTGGAATCTAGTTGCATCTAAAATCTAAACATGCAAAATGTGATTCAAAGTACAGGTTCAAAAACATCATCTTTCTTCCATACTGATCGAGTTTCTCTCTCCACACACACACACGTGTGTGTTTGTGTCTAGAGATGATAACTGACGTCTAAATTAACTAGCCTTAAAAATGGAAGAAAATATTCAAGTCAATATGCTATTGGGTAGACGGACTCAACAGAATTTGAATTTGGAAGTGAGTTGTAGGTTTTGGAACAATAAGCCAACATATTTGAAAGATGAATCCATGAACATGCAGAAATGAATTTCATTTTCATCTTTCCTTTTTTAATTAGGACACATGCATAAATGCTTTTGAACAGGGAAACATGAAAGCAAAGAGAATACAAGTTAAAACAGGAATTTACTAAAAAGATGATTATACCGCATTTGCATCATGGTCTTTAATACCAGGAATGGATGTCACCACTTTAAGAAAAATGTCCATATCTTGCACCGACCTCTCCCTCTAAAGAATCAAAATGTTATGTACTTGGTCCATCTTAAAAGCTTAAAGTAAATTAACAGGTATTAGTAAGAAGAAATTAAACCAACTTACCTCCACCTTCAATTTGGAAATGACGTCCTGCCTCTTACACACTGCAGGAAAGAATTCTGATATGATGAATTAAATTGGAGATTGATCATAGTTATATATGGATCAAGGAGTCTTACCACCACGAGCATGTGCTATCTTCACAATCTTTTCAAATCCCATTTCTAAATCTTGAACTGGAATGAATGTTGGCCTACCAAGCTCCATGCCATATCTTCCACAAAACCAGTTTCACATAATCATATTGAGCATTCTTATTCCGAGATCATTTACGTGGATAATTATGGATTAACTTACTTGAAATAACAACGTACAAAAGATTCATTCTGCTCCTTTGTTGGGAGCACAATAACCACGTAGAGATACGCAAACAGTCCTTTCAGTTTTTGAACTCTGTATCAAGAAGATAACATCAAATGGAACACATAGCAAAAAGCTTGAATTATGAAAACAGAGTTACCTGCTGAAGATGGATGGAATGCTTTTAGATTCCCAATTGGTAACAAATATGAATGCCACTGATAAACCCCCACAATTGAAAATGAAATCCTACAAATAAAAGTCTCCTGAAGGTGAGTGGTGGACAGTCTCAATCATGAAGAAGTAAAACGGATGATATATACCGGATCGATTCGCGCAATGTTTAAACGGTAAGAATTTGAACTGAGGAAGCAGGACATAAAGTTGACGAAGGACGGGTGTTGTTCATCTCTCCATCTGTTACTCATCATACAAACCCCACCATCACCTGCATTGAATTAAAATTTAGTTATTCAATGAACATAATACTAATCATATTAAAGACGAAATGATTAGCTTTTGTGTAATGTCTTTGCAGTTTACAGTTATAAACTTTTGAGTTCTTAGAAGTTTTAGATTAGAAAACGGGTCTGAACTGTCATCAAATTAATTATATACTACATACAAAGAATAAGTTCAATATAAATGAGATATTAAATGAACTTTACGTAATAGAAATGCAAACAAAAGTGTATCTCAATTTAGCAGTACAATATTTCTTCTATCAGAAGAAGATGAAAAATAGACAAAATATTTGGCATAATACAATTAAAGGTTCCCCATTGTTAAAATATATGTATACAGTCAGGTATAAAAAAAATTCAAACTTCTGAAGAAGACTTAATAACTTGTAAATAATTGTTAAATTAATAGCATATCAAAAAGTTACAAAGAAGCAGCTCTAGGGAGGCTCATCTTGATATAATAGGACTGGGATTGAATCTCCAGTAGCATGATCCAAATAATAGAAGAAGAAGGAACTAGGGGAAAAAAATAAAAAATAAAAATAGAAGAAGTGGTCAGGATTCTCTGTGGAGAACTTCGTGGTCTTGTGCATACAATTGTCTCTCTCTCTCTCTCACAGAGACGTACACTTTACATCAAATTTAAAGAATGTTGCTAACTGTAAATTTTGAATTAAGAAGCTATCTAAGGAGAGTAAACCAAGGTATATTTGGTTCACTATTAATATGATACCTATGCGTCACTGAACTGAAACACCTCCTATAATATATATGAAATAACTCAGGCATTGAGAGAATATTCATACTACTCGACATTTCACATCTCCTGCATGCATAAGCATGCCCACAGTGCTAGTTCTGATGAGATAGATATATTAAAATGATATTATAACAATGACTCTAAAATCAATAATTGATATACTGAAAATGTAAAATACTTATCTACGTTACTCGTGTGGCGGAATTCAGAAAAGCCCCTAAAAGTTCTGAGGAGTTTGTAAAAAGGCTACAATAAGTCTGTAAACTGAACTTTCAAAATTTTCACAGTTAAGAAAACAAGATTCAATTGCAATTTACAAACCAATAGATAAATTTGTCGCATGCGAACATTTTCGTCGCTGATTGGACAGAATATTATGGTCCTAAAATTAATCCATAACTTTACCATAGGCTAACATAATTCTGGCCTCCAAAGAGAGATCCTTATTAGGCATAGGTCATGTGTAATACCCGAGAATTTTCACATCTTATTAACTGAATATATTAATGGAAATAAATATTTATTTGAATATAAATGTTAATGTTTTGTAAGTTGAGTAATTAAATTGATTCGCATTGGATTAATACGAATTAAGACGTGTGGAAATGTGATGAGCATTTGTGAAGTGCCTTGTGTGGCATAATGTGAACTGAGAAAAGTCACTAAGAAAGTTAAAAGAGAACTAGGAAGGTTATTTGTGTATGATTTTGTGATTCCATATAAAGAATGAATACACTCTTAGATTAGTAATTTCACTCATGTGGAATCTATTCATGTCGTGTAAAACTAGTACAGCGATGGAGGTTGAAACTGGCTTGAAGCTAAACCAGTTTGGCACCGTCAGGGTACGGCGCAGCTGCGCCCTCCCAGCAGTACAAACTGGCGCAGCTGCGCCAGTGGTCAGTTTGAGAAAATTAGTTTTCTTCTATAAAAATGAAATGGAACACTTATGCATTATGTGTGACATTAATAAAACCATACGATAGGAGTATATTTCAATGACATGAGGTACCTAGTAGTACAATGAAATCCCATGTAATTGTAATACAGAAATAATTAAATATGTGTATTCTAGAAACTGAAAAGAAAATTAAATGTTTAAATAAACACTAATATTAAATAATATTATAATATGGTTATGTGAGTAGTAAAAATAATTATAGGGGGATACCCGGACAATAATGTCTAACTGCGTTATTTTATTGGGTGTATTTAATGTACATGGATTATATGATGTGAATATAAAACTTATCTTTAAATTCCTAATATGGTAACAATTGTACCTTAATATTACATTATGGAAATTAAAAGAACCAAACCAAACCTTAGATAACCAAATGCTGAGATATTTGCTCTTGTCCCAAATTGAGTGTCACAAAGGTACATGAACAGTAACATGAAGCTAAAATACGTATTCTCTAAAAGGTTATGGAATAGGTGATCATTTGCTAAGAAGAGGGCTGGTAAGGGTGGTTGATCAACTCTCAACTAACAAATGTTTTCTCCCATTACACCATGAACTCCAACTTTAGTGTAATGTCAATGTCTAGTCCAAGCTTCTTCTATAAATACAAGCTTAAATTCAATTTTTGTGTTGCTAGAAGTTGTTTGATAAGTCTAAATTGGAGAGTTATAAGTTGCTAAGCTATTATAAAAGCATACTCAGAGTGTAGGGAGTCCAATTCGAGCTTGAGAAGGTATAAACCCTAGTTATGTTCTTGAAATGGGTTTTGATAAATTCTTGAAATTTCTTGAAATTTCTATGTCAATTGATATGAATTAACATGTTATAATGTGTTGAAGAAGCTTACTAACATGTATGCACACTTTAATGATGATTTGGAACTAGCTTAAATCGTTGGAAATCAAGTTGGGTGATACTCTGCAAAACAGAGTCTGCTTACTGCTTCTGACTTCGACATGGCGCAGCTGCACCCTGTTTATACTAGGGTACAGCGCAGCTGTGCCGTACCTCAGAACCAGTTTCTGGATTCTATTATGCTACATGTTGTGAACTTGGTATTATGACTTAAATATATACCTGAAAAGAAGTATAGCATGAAATTTAAAGTATTCTTATATAATAAGAAAAGATCAACATGATTTAGTGAGAAGTTTATGACAACACTTAAAATGTTGAACACAAACGTTGATGGAATTTATGTGTTACAAGTTCTGAACTTAGTATCTTATACACATGATGGATTTCAAATGTACATAAACATGATATGGTGTTTATAGTGTCTCTGTCATGACCTTGTGTTAGAGAAGTTTCAAGAAAAGCTTGAGATGTTAGAAGTTTATATACATGAATGTTACATAATGTAGGTTCTGATTTGGAAAGATATTAACATGATTTAGTTATATATGATGAGAGTTCAAAGTTGCCTTGTATGTGTTATATTCCATCATTCATGTTAAAATGGTTTCAAAAGCAAACTTGGATATGTTTTCAAAGCCAAGTGTATTAAGAATGGGTAGTTAAGTTCTTAGAATCTAAAATGACATGTTTACATTCACTATGTCTCTAAGCATGACTCTTATATGTTTGATATAACGGCAGTAAACCAAGCATGAGTATAGGTATGTTTTTAAAGCAATACCAATGCTAGTTATGAATTAATGGAACAAACCCTATGAGCATGTGTATTAACAGGTTATGTGACCTATATGTAGACATATAGCCAAGTTATAAAGCATGGTAACCACATGACGTTTCTATTCCTTAATACCATGAAAATTGTAAGCTTGTAAGAATAAACTCAAGAATGGTCATATGCTTATGTGAGCACCTATAACATGTATATATGATAGAGGACTAGTGCATAGGTGTGTAAGAATTGGACAGAAACAAGAAGTGCAAAGCTCAACCTTGGTCTGGCTAGGGGACGGCGCAGCTAAGCCTAGACAAGGCGCAGCTGCGCCATCTTGCAGTCAAGAATAGTTCTGTTTTTGATCTGAAGTTCAAGGCATACTTATATGATTACTTTAACTTGTAATATATGACCAATATGCTATGTAATGTGTTAAGGAGTGTGTTATGTAATAGAGATGAATGTTAATTAAGACTTTCAAATGTTAAGTCCAAAAGAATGTTTACAAGATATTAAGCAATGTTACGTTGTTTGAATTTGTGATGTCTTACAATCTGATTTGTGCTATGAAAATATAGGATAGGTGGTGTTGTATGAAGTTACAACTAAGTTAGACGTTTATGTGTACGTTTGAACTTACCTATGTGAGTTTATGAAACTAATGAATATCCTATACGTGTAAATATATTATGTTAGGATCCGAAAGAGGGTATTAAGTTTTACTTAGGTAAACTACGCTCAAGGCAAGTATCCTAAACCCTTGCATTACTTTATTCGACGAATGTCGTAAACAAACATTATCTCTTTGAATGCAAGTTATCTTACTTTCTCGTTCAATTGAGCTAGTATGTTAAACTCTTGAGAAAACTATTATTCATGTTGAACTTGGTATTGTTCTTGAAATATTGTGAAAGTGTCTATGCTATTTGATTCGGCTAGACTATATTCATGTTTATAAAACTGTCTAAACCAATTGACTGGTGTGAAAATATTGAAAACTGAGTTGAACAACCCTTATGATAAGGGAAGTGTTTATTGTTGGAAGCCCAAACACACGCGTGAATATTACTGTGGTGTTATGCATAACATAGAGTATTGTAGACTAATCATCTATCGTACTTAAATTCTTTTGGATTATCAGTTTAATATTGATGATTCTAGTAGATGTTCAATAGTCCTTAGTTGCTGCTCAGTATAAATTGTTTATCCAGTGGATACGTTGATAGCCTTTGAATTCATATATATCTGTTGATTTATATTGAATTATCGTTTCATATTCCAAAGGATTTGATTCAAGAATTGTTGATATTCGTTAGTCATGATATTATTCTGAAACCTTGAACTATCTTAGAAATGATATTTCAATATTTCAAACTCATGTTATAAAACTCTTTACCCTTGTTGTATATTACTTGCTTGGCAATTTGTGCTCATTCTTGCTTATTTAAAATCTTTCAGTTAAGGCAGAACAGGGAAGTGTCTCTGAAAAGACAAGGGCAAGGCTACTGACTAGCTTGTTCCTTTATGTTTAAAAGTGTTATGTTGTATTAAGACTATTTTCGGGCTATGTTTAAGCTTAAGTAGGATTATGTAATAAGTCTTTATTCGATATTATTATGTAATCTATTAAATACTATAGGTTGCGAGACTTGGGGGAATAATTATAATAAGTTATTGTATATTATTCTAAATTAGATTTTTCGCTGTGGATGTGTAATTCTAGATATTATTGTATTATCATGAGCACGTGATGAACCGAATTCGAGTGACCAAGTGGCGGTTCGAATTTGGGGGCGTCACAGGTTGGTATCAAAGCTATAGTTATAAACCTTAAGAACGAGAGTCCTTAGATTATAACTTAGAAGAACTTAGAAGATAGAGGGGGATGAGACTCGTGTAAAGTTTTCCTAGAGATTGACTTAGTGTGTTATAGAATATAACTTCATTCTATACAATGAACTTATGTTATTTAACATTCTAATGAAGTTGTTTGTGTTGTCTTGTGTTGGTGATTGTAGGATGACTGATATGGGAGGACCTAGCCGAATAGTAGAGGAGGAGTCGCATGATATTCACGTCGTATATGAGGCACCATTGATTGCAGAGCCTATATCAGTAGTGGCCCCTATTGATGAGGATGATGAGGAGGAGATGGAGCCATTACCCGAGGAGTCTGATCCGGAGGAGGAGCCTATGGAGGAAGAGCCTGAGGCCATGGAGGACTCCGACGAGGCTACTTTCGAGGATCGAATGTTGGGGGAGTATGAGGAATAGATTTTGGAATTAGGATGTAGAGTGGAGGAATTAGAGACTGAGGCTAGGGAAAGGGAGTCCGAGTTCCAAAAACTGAGGGACGAGGACCATCAGAGGTAATTAGTGATGCAGGAGATGGAGGTGGAAATTGCTCACCGTAAGGAGGCATGGATCCAAATGGGAATTTTGTTTCACCGATCAGTAGCTAGGAATGTAGAGTTGGCAGGGAAGTTGGAAGAGGTGGAGCGGAGAGAGATGAGCGAGAGGGTTGAGAAGGAAGCACTTCGTACTCAGCTAGAGATGGAGGTAATGGATAGGATCCACTTCGAGGAGAAGTGGGAAGGAACTAATGATCGGGCTAATGATCTAGAGGATGAGGTGAGATGCAAGAGAAGGAAGATAAACAAGATGGGTTATGCTCTGCACACGACCATAGAGAGATTAATTGATGGGGTAAACCACTACCCGGAAGAGCAGGGACAGACCCGACATACCATAAGCCGAGACATGGTGGTGCACATTACTCAGAAGGAATACCAGAGCACCGTGGAGCGTGGGATGTTAGATTGAGTCTAGAGAAAGAAGCTTAGTAGTTGTATTGCATTTATTTATGTGTTGTTTAATCTGTTGTTGAAATCTCAGTCTTTTGTGTAAGATGTGAGATAGTAGTAAACCCCGACTTTTGAAAAATGTTGAGGGGTAGTAAGCTAGTGTTGTCCCCGTCTTTTGTGATATTTGGGGATATGTGTTATCATTTATAGCAGTATGCTAGAGAGAATCATGTAATTGTAACGATTTGGCATATGAATATAAATGAGCTTAATTCAGAAACGTGTTATAAAGTTATTCTTCCTGATGTTAAGGGAAATGCTCAAGTGATATAACTGAATAATAATAAAATGAAATTTTGTGATGCAGATCATGGCACCAAGACGTAGAATAACTGTATCGGAAGAGTCGGTTAATGATGAGAGAGGACCAGTAGATCCGATGCAGAGGCTTGTAGATTTGTTAGGAGAAGCTCTTAGGGGAGGAAATAAACCAGTACCACCCGTTCCCCAAGCAGCTCCTGTCACAAACTTTAAAGATTTTAAGAGTGTAGGACCACCGAAATTCGTAGGAACTACTGACCCGATAGTTGCGCAAACATGGATCAAGGAGATCGAAAAAGCTTTCACTATAGCTAGCGTGGGCGAAGATCAGAAGACGGTATTTGCTACGTATATGATGAGGGGAGAAGCGAACTATTGGTGGGAGGCTAATCAACAGAGAGCTAGCGAAGGAACGATAACATGGGATAGGTTTAAGACGCTGTTCTTCGAGAATTACTTCCCGAAGAGCATGAAGAATCGAATGGAAGTGAAGTTCCTAAAGTTAAAACAAGGTGATATGACGGTGGTGCAATACGCAGCTAAGTTTAACAAACTAGAGCGATTTGCGGAACACCAAGTTGAGGATGAGGAAAGAAAGGCAAGACGCTTCGAGCAAGGGCTGAAGCCGTGGCTGTATAATAAGGTATCAGTTCTCCAATTTGATTCCTTTGCGACATTATTAGAGAAGGCAATCATTGCGGAAGGTGGCAGTGAGGCCTTAAGTCTATATCATAAGGAGAAGAAAAACAAAAACACTGGGAGTGAGTATCGTGGAGGAAGCAGTAGCGGAGGGAGTAACTCCGAAAAGAGAATGGAAAAACAATAACAACAACAACAGAAACAATAATCAAGGTGGAAGTCACCAGGGAAACTTTTAAGAAAAGGATTGAAGCTTGTAACAAGTGTAGGAGGAGTCATCAGGGGGAGTGCTGGAAAGGAAAGAGCACGTGTTATAATTGCGGCCAAGAGGGGCACATCGCCAAATTGCCCAAAACCAAAGAAGATCAGGGGATGTTTTGTTTGTGGATCAACAGAGCACCAGATAAAGAATTGCCCAAAGAAAGGAAGTGGGGGAACTGGCGGAGGCCAGGGAGGAGGAAGTAAGTTAATGATTGGTGGACCAGCGCAACCCAACCGATCGACCGCCAGAACCTTTAACATGACCGTCCAGGACGCAGTAGCGGCGAAGGACGTGGTGTCAGGTATAATCCCAATCAATAATATAAATGTTTATGTATTATTTGATTCGGGTGTCACCTGTTCTTTTATATCTGAAGAATTTGCTAGTAAACTTAGTACACCCCGAGAACGTTTAGAAGATTCTTTGAACGTAGAAGTTGCGAATAAGGAAATAACCCTGTAGAATACGTTTATCGAAATTGTCATGCAAACATTAGAGAACATGAACTGAGCGTAGACTTGATTCCTATCAGACTAGGAAAATTTGACGTAATACTGGGAATGGATTGGCTATATAACCATGCGACGGTAATTGACTGTCAGAATAAGTGTGTGAACATTCAGACTCCAAGTAAGTCTAGGTAGTGTTTTATGGTAGCTCATCGCTTAAACAATCGTGTTGCGTTACGATGATGCAGGCCAAGAAATTGTTAAGGAAAGGATGTGTAGGTTATTTAGCTTACATCGTAGATACTCGGAAAAAGAGAGTAGAAATTAAAGATATATTCGTAGTAAATGAATTTCAAGATGTGTTTCCAGACGATCTGACTGGTCTTCCGCCAGACAGAGAAATCGAATTCGTAATAGACTTAGCACCGGGAACGACACCGATTTCGAAAGCTCCATATCGTATGGTGCCGGTAGAAATAAAGGAATTGATGGTACAATTTCAAGAGTTATTGGATAAAGGTTACATTCGACCGAGTGTGTCTCCTTGGGGAGCACCAGTGTTATTCGTTAAGAAAAAAGAACGGATCGATGAGGCTCTGTATCGATTATCGAGAATTGAACAGGTAACGATCAAGAACAGATATCCGCTACCGAGGATAGACGACTTATTTGATCAACTGAATGGAGCAAAATGTTTCTCGAAGATCGACCTACGGACAGGATATCACCAACTAAAAGTGCGGGATGAGGACATATCAAGGACTGCGTTTCGAACCCGTTATGGACATTACGAGTTTTTGGTAATGTCATTTGGTTTGACTAATGCTTCGGCAGCATTTATGGACTTGATGAATCGAGTCTTCAAGCCATTCTTATTAGATAAATTCGTAGTAGTTTTCATCGACAACATTCTGATCTACTCGAAGACAGAGGAAGAACATGTCGAACATCTGAAGATTGTTTTGGAGGCACTACGAAAGGAGATATATGCGAAATTTTCAAAGTGTGAATTTTGGATGAAGAAGGTTCAATTCTTAGGCCACGTGGTGGATGAGAATGGAATCTCAGTAGACCCCGCAAAGGTCGAAGCGGTAAATAATTGGGAACAACCGAGAATACCAACAGAGGTGAGAAGAGGGTTAGCTGGGTACTGTCGAAGATTCATCCAAGATTTTTCTCAGATAGCGACCCCGTTGACTAACCTGACGAGGCAAACGGTGAAATTTGTATGGACTGACAAATGCGAAGAAGGTTTTCAAGAGTTGAAGAAGAGATTGAGCGAAGCGCATGTGTTATCACTACCAGATGATGCGGGAAATTTTGTGGTATATAATAACGCATCGCACAAGGGACTTGGTTGTGTGCTCATGCAACACGGCAAAGTCATTGTGTATGCATCACGACAACTAAAAGATTATGAAAAACAATACTCTACTCACGACTTAGAGTTAGCGGCAGTAGTTTTTGCGTTAAAGATATAGAGGCATTATTTGTACGGAGAGAAATGTGAGATATACACGGACCACAAAAGTCTGAAATATATCTTCACACAGAAAGAGTTGAATATGCGTCAGAGAAGGTGGTTAGAATTGATCAAATATTATGACTGCGATATTCTTTATCACCCGGGGAAGACAAACGTAATTGCCAACGCTCTGAGCAGGAAAGGAAGGGAGAAATTGTTTCAATTGACGACCCAGAAAGAGTTAATAAGAGAAATAGAGAAATTGGAGATAGAGGTAAAGGGACCCGAGAGGTCTGAAGAGAAGTTATTTGTAATGGAAGCTTGTCCGACATTGTTGGATAGAGTAAAAGAAGCACAGGAGAAAGATGAAGAATGTGAGAAGATCAGGAAAATAATTTCAGAAAATGAGGAAGAGAAATTTCGAATAGATAAAGACGGTATCTTAAGATTCGAAAGGAGAGTATGGGTACCAGCGGTAACCGAGTTAAGAGAAGAGATTTTGCACGAGGCACACAATACGACGTATTTCATTCATCCGTGAGGCACTAAGATGTACCGAGACTTGAAGCAACATTTTTGGTAGCCCAATTTGAAACGAAAAGTCGCAGAGTGCGTTAGTAGATGTTTGACTTGCCAACGCGTAAAAGCAGAGCATCAGCGGCCGAGTGGTTTACTACAACTATTGGAAATACCGGAGTGAAAATGGGAGCACATTACGATGGATTTCGTAGTACGACTTCCAGTTACGCAGAAAGGTTATGATGCCATTTGAGTTATCGTGGATCGACTTACGAAAACCGCACATTTTCTACCGATTCAAATCTGCTACAGTTTGAACCAGTTAGCAAGCCTATACATAAAGGACATTGTCTCACGACATGGAGTGTCGGTATCTATTGTCTCTAATCGAGATCCGCACTTCACGTCAAATTTTTGGAAAAGCTTGCAAGAAAGGATGGGAACACAGTTAAGGTTGAATACCGCTTATCATCCTCAGACAGACGGACAAAGTGAGCGAACTATACAAACACTAGAGGACATGCTTAGGACTTGCGTGATGGACTTCAAGGGAAATTGGAACAACCACCTACCCTTAGTCGAATTTGTGTATAATAATAGTTACCATGTGAGTATCGACATGCCACCGTACGAAACTCTTTACGGAAGAAAGTGCAGAACGCCATTATATTGGGACGAAGTCGAAGAGCGACGAATACTCGGACCAGAGTTAGTACAACAAACTACAGACGTGGTGACGGTAATAAGAGCCCGACTAGTAGCAGCTCAGGATCGCCAGAAGAAGTACGCAGACTTGCATCGGCAGGACCGAGACTTTAAAGTCGGCAGTTTCGTATTCTTGAAGGTATCTCTATGGAAGGAAAAAATCCGTTTCGGCAAGAAAGGAAAACTGAGTCCAAGATTCATAGGACCGTTCGAGATACTGAAGCGAGTGGGCGAAGTGGCGTACAAAGTTGCATTACCATCCGAATTGGAGCACATCCATAACGTGTTTCACATCTCCGTGTTACGAGCCCATTCAAGTGGAGAAGAATTTGGCGTATGAAGAAATTCCTGTCCAAATACTAGATAGGAAAGAGCAAACCTTGAGAAACAAAGTCATTTCTTCTGTAAATGTGCTTAGGCGTAACCACGATGTCGAGGAGGCTACGTGGGAGTTAGAAGATAGGATGATGAGGGATTATCCCCATTTATTTGTGTAACCTTGTAGCAATTCCGGACGGAATTTTTATAAGGGGAGGATGATGTAATACCCGAGAATTTCCACATCTTATTAACTGAATATATTAATGGAAATAAATATTTATTTGAATATAAATGTTAATGTTTTGTAAGTTGAGTAATTAAATTGATTCGCATTGGATTAATACGAATTAAGACGTGTGGAAATGTGATGAGCATTTGTGAAGTGCCTTGTGTGGCATAATGTGAACCGAGAAAAGTCACTAAGAAAGTTAAAAAAGAACTAGGAAGGTTATCTGTGTATGATTTTGTGATTCCATATAAGGAATGAATACACTCTTAGATTAGTAATATCACTCATGTAGAAATTAATTCATGTTGTATAAAACTAGTATGGCGATGGAGGTTGAAACTGGCTTGAAGCTAAACTAGTTTGTCACTGTCAGGGTACGGCGCAGCTGCGCCCTCCCAGAAGTACAAACTGGCGCAGCTGCGCCAGTGGTTAGTTTGAGAAAATTAGTTTTCTTCTATAAAAATGAAATGGAACACTTATGCATTATGTGTGACATTAATAAAACCATACGATAAGAGTATATTTCAATGACATGAGGTACCTAGTAGTACAATGAAATCTCATGTAGTTGTAATACAGAAATAATTAAATATCTGTGTATTCTAGAAACTGGAAAGGAAATTAAATGTTTAAATAAACACTAATATTAAATAATATTATAATATGATTATATGAGTAGTAAAAATAATTATGGGGGGATACCCGGAAAATAATGCCTAACTGCATTATTTTATTGCGTGTATTTAATGTACATGGATTATATGATGTGAATATAAAATTTATCTTTAAATTCCTAATATGGTAATAATTGTACCTTAATATTATATTATGGGAATTAAAAAAACCAAACCAAGCCTTAGATGACCAAATGCTGAGATATTTGCTCTTGTCCCAAATTGAGTGTCACAAATGTACATGAACAGTAACATGAAGCTAAAATACGTATTCTCCAAAAGGCTATGGAATAGGTGATCATTTGCTAAGAAGAGGGCTGGTAAGGGTGGTTGATCAACTCTCAATTAACTAATTTTTTCTCCCATTACACCATGAACTCCAACCTTAGTGTAATGTCTAGTCCAAACTTCTTCTATAAATACAAGCTTAAATTCAATTTTTGTGTTGCTAGAAGTTGTTTGATAAGTCTAAATTGGAGAGTTATAAGTTGCTAAGCTATTATAAAAGCATACTCAGAGTGTAGGGAGTCCAATTCGAGCTTGAGAAGGTATAAACCCTAGTTATGTTCTTGAAATGGGTTTTGATAAATTCTTGAAATTTCTTGAAATTTCTATGTCAATTGATATGAATTAACATGTTATAATTTGTTGAAGAAGTTTACTAACATGTATGCACACTTTAATGATGATTTGGAACTAGCTTAAATCGTTGGAAATCAAGTTGGGTGATACTCTGCAAAACAGAGTCTGCTTACTGCTTCTGACTTCGACATGGCGCAGCTGCACCCTGTTTATACTAGGGTACAGCGCAGCTGTGCCGTACCTCAGAACCAGTTTCTGGATTCTATTATGCTACATGTTGTGAACTTGGTATTATGACTTAAATATATACCTGAAAAGAAGTATAGCACGAAATTTAAAGTATTCTTATATGATAAGAAAATATCAACATGATTTAGTGAGAAGTTTATGACAACACTTAAAATGTTGAACACAAATGTTGATGGAATTTATGTGTTATATACACATGATGGATTTCAAATGTACATAAACATGATATGGTTTTTATAGTGTCTTTGTCATTATCAAACTTGTTAGACCTTGTGTTAGAGAAGTATCAAGAAAAGCTTGAGATGTTAGAAGTTAATATACATGAATGCTGCATAATGTAGGTTCTGATTTGGAAAGATGTTAACATGATTTAGTTATATATGATGAGAGTTCAAAATTGCCTTGTATGTGTTATATCCCATCATTCATGTTAAAATGGTTTCAAAAGCAAACGTGGATATGTTTTCAAAGCCAAGTGCATTAAGAATGGGTAGTTAAGTTCTTAGAATCTAAAATGACATGTTTACATTCACTATGTCTCTAAGCATGACTCTTATATGTTTGATATAACGGTAGTAAACCAAGCATGAGTATAGGTATGTTTTTAAAGCAATACCAATGCTAGTTATGAATTAATGGAACAAACCCTATGAGCATGTGTATTAACAGGTTATGTGACCTATATGTAGACATATAGCCAAGTTATAAAGCATGGTAACCACATAACGTTTCTATTCCTTCATACCATGAAAATTGTAAGCTTGTAAGAATAAACTCAAGAATGGTCATATGCTTATGTGAGCATCTCTAACATGTATATATGATAGAGTACTAGTGCATAGGTGTGTAAGAATTGGACAGAAACAGAAAATGCAAAGCTCAACCTTGGTCTGGCCAGGGGACAGCGCAGCTGCGCCGTCCCTAAGCCTTGACAGGGCTCAGCTGCGTCATCCTGCAGTCAAGAATAGTTCTGTTTTTGATCTGAAGTTTAAGGCATGCTTATATGATTACTTTAACTTGTAATATATGACCAATATGCTATGTAATGTGTTAAGGAGAGTGCTATGTAATAGAGATGAATGTTAATTAAGACTTTCAAATGTTAAGTCCAAAAGAATGTTTACAAGATATTAAGCAATGTTACGTTGTTTGAATTTGTGATGTCTTACAATCTGATTTGTGCTATAAAAATATAGGATAGGTGATGTTGTATGAAGTTATAACTAAGTTAGACGTTTATGTGTACGTTTGAACTTACCTATGTGAGTTTATGAAACTAATGAATATCCTATACGTGTAAATATATTATGTCAGGATCCGAAAGAGGGTATTAAGCTTTACTTTGGTAAACTACGCTTAAGGCAAGTATCCTAAACCCTTGCATTACTTTATTCGACGAATGTCATAAACAAACCTTATCTCTTTGAATGCAAGTTATCTTACATTCTCATTCAATTGAGCTAGTATGTTAAACTCTTGAGAAAAATATTATTCATGTTGAACTTGGTATTGTTCTTGAAATATTGTGAAAGTGTCTATGTCATTTGATTCGGCTAAATTATATGCTTGTTTATAAAACCGTCCAAACCAATTGACTGGTGCGGAAATCATGAAAAACTGAGTAGAACAACCCTTATGGTAAGAGGAGTGTTTATTGTTGGAAGCCCCAACACAAGCGTGAATATTACTATTGTGTTATGCATAACAGAGTATTGTAAATTCTTTTGGGTTATCAGTTTAATATTGATGATTCTAGTAGATGTTCAATAGTCCTTAGTGGCTACTCAGTATAAATTATTTATCCAATTGGATACGTTGATAGCCTTTGAATTCATATATATCTGTTGATTTATATTAAATTATCGTTTCATATTCTAAAAGATTTGATTCAAGAATTGTTGATATTCGTTATTCATGATATTATTCTGAAACCCTGAACTATCTTAGAGATGATACTTCGATATTTCAAACTCGTGTTATAAAACTTTTTACCCTTGTTGTATATTACTTGCTGGATAATTTGTGTTCATTCTTGCTTATTTAAAACCTTTCAGTTAAGGCGGAACATGGAAGTGTCTCTGGAAAAGGCAAGGGCAAGGGCAAGGCTACTGACTAGCTTGTTCCTTTATGTTTAAAAGTGTTATGTTGTATTAAGACTATTTTCAGGCTATGTTTAAGCTTAAGTAGGATTATGTAATAAGTCTTTATTCGATATTATTATGTAATCTATTAAGTACTGTAGGTTACGAGACTTGGGGAATAATTATAATAAATCATTGTATATTATTCTAAATTAGATTTTTCGCTGTGGATGTGTAATTCTAGATATTATTGTATTACCATGAGCACGTGATGAACCGAATTCGAGTGACCAAGTGGCGGTCCGAATTTGGGGGCGTCACATCATGCATAAGTAATAACAACAGTAGGTCACGAGAATGTGCAAAAGAGTTGCAGGCTTTGTAAATAAAGTGCCACATAAGAGCATGTCTTCAAAGGTTTATCCATAAGGACAGATAACAAGGAAAGCTTGTATAACCTATGTCCAGTAAGGAACAAGACTCTCTTGATAAAGCTTGTAACTCCCAATTCATTTAGCAAATTTACATATACAGATATTACCATTTCCCATTTACTATCCTAATCTTCAAAGAAACAATCAAGGATTGTAAAATTAAACAAGACATGACTAGTTTATTGACAAATTTGGAATTGTTCAAATAGAAATAGAATAGGCTCTCGACAAGCCGCCGAATAGCCATCCTCTAAAATCCAACAGCTATGTGGCAAGTCAATAATGACATTATCGGAATTACCAAATCTACATTAGTTGTCCACCACCAAAGAAATCCTCAAAGTTTTGCTATCTAAAAATTTAATATGCTATTGACCAAAAGTAAAGATTACCATATGCAAGAAAACTGAGATAGAAATGAGAACTACTACCTAAAATTGGTTGATTCAGCACAATATATCTAACAAAAAAGTGCTAAAAAGATTTAATTACTATCCCTTGTGAGAAAATGGGAAATACTAGTTTCTTCGAGGCCTAACAGATTTCCTATGCCACATCATTACAACAAATTTAGACTCATAAGCAGCTGGTATAATGCTGCAAATATGAATTATGCTATCAAATCTGACATTTCGACTCCCAAACGACATGAAAATGTGTTCCTAACATTTAGTCCAAGTCTAAGTTTGTTCAGGTGCCATTGTGTTATGGTAACTATTAGTTGCCACGTGATTTGAGATTAAAAATTTGATGGTAGATTTGGGACCATAGCATCATTCTTCAAAATCTAATCCTCAAAAAAAACAGAAAGAGTTAAAAAGGAAAGAAGAATTTATTTACAAAATTAAAAACACCTTGATAGGAAACTTAGCTAGTGAATTTAATTCTTCAAATCTATAAACTAAATTTGTAATTCCACAGTCCTAATATTAGCTAAAAGTGGATTAAAATGGTAGTAGAGGTTTTGAGAATTAGCTAAAAAGCCAATCAATCTTTCCATAAGTTTTGTGTAAACTTCAAATTCGTTTTCAAACTAAATGTCAGTGAAATACATTACTGTTTTCACTCATTGCAAATGAAAATGAATAATTATCCAGTTACTTTGATTTTATTTCCACATTTCTAAGGAAAAATGATCTTTAGTTTAAGCCTAAATTGGATATTGATTTCAATTTTCAAACAACAAACAGTCATTTTTCGTACTCTCTAACTTAAATTGGAGAAAATAATTTCCTATATATGAAATTATGAAATTGTCTCAGACGAAGAAACTGAAAAGAGCTAAATCAAATCAAATTAACAAAATCGTGGGGCTAGTTCTCGAAAAAAAAAACAGAGCAGAAACGAGTGAATTAAACGAAATCAATTTAACATACGGAAATAAATTTTTTAAACAGGTATACCTGAATGTGAAAGATTTGAATAAGGCGTTGATTCTCTATATCTGCGTCTCGCATTCTCCATTTTTGGAGAGAGGAAGAGAGAGCTTGTTTACGTGTGATAGTGCCCGTTGCATCTATTTAGCTTTTTATGTCTGTATGCACTTTTTAAATTTGTTGTAATTTTAGTTTTAGAAGTTTTACACCGTGTATGTAAGGGTTATAATTCTTTTTAAATTGTGACTAATAAATAAGGGTGTTCGTTTTGACTTGTAAATTAAAAATTAAGTTAAAATAAATTTTTATGTTAGGCTAAAATAAATTATTATAAGTTTAAGTTAGCTCTATAGATCATTTAAACGAGAGCAAAATAATTTTACATTTAATTAAATCTACTTATTGTAAAATAAATTTTAAGTTAGTTTTTGATAAATAAGTAAGCGTTATTCTCAAAGATTTAACTTAATTTGTATATTGTCGACGTTGGGATTTTTATTTGTCCATTTTCTGTTCTTGTTCTTTGGTGTTCTCATGTTAGGTGAGATTTGTTTGAAAAAATAAGTTGTGAAAAGGTCCGACATGTATATGTCGACGATTTGACTGTAAGAGTCGCAAATTGGTTTTTAAAATGGTTGTATCAACACAACTGAGAAAAAGTTTGTACATTGACCCAATGATGTGACACTGCTAAACGGGTCTGTGAAACCGAGATTCATTAGGGTTCGGGGGCTTGATTATGCGGAGGAAATGTGTTAGGCACCCCCCGACATCTGTGTTACCACGATGTCCGCCACTTTTTAAGAAACTGTTATATGAATGTGTGTGTGTATATGTGGGTCAATGTGCTGTTATATGGAAGTAGTGCGAGGCCTCGTTCGCACCTATATACACAAGGTTTGAATTTATATAAAAATTCAGTTTTAAACAAGATATAGCAGTGATGTTTTGTAAAATAGGTTTTTCAAACCCTTATGCTCAATAGTAATTGATACCTTTTCATACTTCCATTTTATTATTAAATGTTCGGCTTGATTGCTTTTATTTTCGAGATGCGAAGCATCTTCGAGAAAATAATATACAAAAGCAGTGTCGAACTCCTTATGGGCATGAAAGCCATCTAAGAAAATTCAAACACCATGAATAGATTTACAAGCTGTTTACAGCTGAAAAATATCCATCACTGGAACCGAATCTAGATTCAATAGACTGAATCTGTGATCACATGATTTCTAGGCTCACATGATGCCGCAATTTATATGAAAAGCAGTAAGTAGTTATATATATATATATATATATATATATATATATATATATATATATATATATATATATATATATATATATATATATATAAGCTGTAAATATATATATACATACATGATCAACCACCACGAATTAAGCACCTCCATGAGGGATTGAAAATATAAATAAAGCAATAAAATTCAATCAACCACCACGAAGCACCTCCATGGGGGATTGAAAAATATAAATAAAGCTGTAAAAGCGATCAACCGCCTTGAAGTAAACTCCAGGCGGGACAAAATGTAAATAAAGCTGTAAAAGCGATTAACCACCACGAAGTAAACTCTAGGCGGGACGGAATGTAAATAAAGCAGTAAAAGGCCACGAAGTAAATTCTAGACATGACAGAAATGTAAAAAAAAATATATATATATATATATATATAAGTATATATATATATATATATATATATATATATATACAAACAGAAATAAAATCACGGTCCGAAGTTCGGGCCTACACACGCAACACGACTCTCAACGTGAAGAATAGTGTGTGCAAAGATGAAGAGAAAGGCTTTAAAGTGTGTAAGAAGGCTTACAGTGGACTGCCAAAGAAGACTTCTATAACTTTAAGTGGATGAACCCTCGGCTCCCGCCGATAAAAATATGACAGAATATAAGCTCACGAGTATTTAAAATAAGAAAGCACTCAGTTTATAATGTGTACAGAACAAATTAGACAGGGCTTCCTCGCCGTTTCTCTTACTAAAATGGCTGCCCCAAGCCCTCTATATATAGAGGGGGGAGCCGCAGGTGTACCTGCGGCTACCCGGGGTGCCCCGGGCAATGTGGATCCCGCTGTCTCAACGTACGTGCACTCGGACAACGCGTTGTTCACTCGAACCTTCATAACTTTCAATCCGGGAGTCCGATGGAAGCGTGCCATACCATTCCGGAAAGCTCTTTCCGAGGGTTATGTAATGACATATGATTTGCCTTTTTTGAATATGGGTAGATGGGTCTATGACCGAAATGACATTTTTGGATTTTTATTAGGCAATCCATTGAGCTGTTTTGTGTAGTTTGCGCTCGAAAGTTAAGATATGGTTCTTGTGGGACTTCTTTTGAAGTAATTTGAGTTGAAAGGAGTGTATTTTATGATAACCCGAGAATTTATACGATTAATAAAATCTAAATTGATTAATTAAAAGTTGAATAATAAGACCTAGCCTGGAAATAAGGTATGGGTTTAAAAAAAATTGTGTGAAAGACTTATATTGTTTTGTGTATTGTTATATGTGAGTAATTGCATATGAAAAATATGTGTTTATTTTTATTTGTTTATTATAAACAAATAAGAGAAGCTAAGGTAACCTAATTATAAATTAGGAATAAAAAAATTTGATTAACTTAAGAGTTATGATACGGGAGAATATTAGTATATAAAATATATATTAATTCTAAGAGATTTAATTTATATATCTCAACTAATTAATTTTATAACCTAATTATAGCAAGTCTAATTGGCCTAAGAAATTAAATGTGCATGAGTAAGGATTAATGTTATAATTGAGAAAATAAAAACCCTAATTAAATAATTAGAGAATGGAAATATTAAGGGTATTGGACTATGTAAATTACATGGCCCAAACATGTTAAGTAGAAAGCCCAAAGGATTAAAAGAATGGCCCAACTTTTAACCAAGTGGGAGAAGACTTTTTGGACATTTAGTAAATCAAATAAAGCATAAAAGGAAAGCCAAAATTGGTAAATAATAAGGCCAAGTGGCCGGGTATTAGAGAGGAAAAAGGAGAGGGGAAGAATGTGGTTTATTTACTTTAGTTGGTGAACAACTCCTCCTATGTGTCATTTTTTTATTTCACCAACACTTGAACTAAGCATGTAAGCAACCACTTCGTAATTGAGTGGGAGAGAGAAGATCTAGATATGTTGGTATATTAGGGATAGATATACCAAATATATCTATGCATACTTTTCTAACAAACTAAAATCTAAGTCTCATCTTTTTCTTTTTATTTTATTATCTATCATAAACTAAGAAAGAAAGAGAGAGACTAGAGAAGAGAGAGAGAGAGAGCTATCATTTCAGCAGCTCCAAGAGGAGAAGGAGATTTTGATCTTCATACACCCAAGATCCATCTCATATTTTGAAGGAGAAAGAAAATCAAGCAAAGGTATAAACCCCTTTTGTTTATGTAATTTTTTATTATTGTAAATCAAATCTTGAAACTATGTTTATAAACTTAAAAACCATGAATATACTTGTTAATGAGTATTTCATGTTTAGATATATCCATATTGGGTGTTGTTTTAGTTGGAGATCAAAAGTAAAGAAAAAGTGATTTTCTAGTTTATAAACCATAAAATTTCTATGCACTTTGGAGTTTTACCCTTTTTGATCTACACCTTCTTTTTGTGATCCGTCAAAAAAGGGTGTTAGATAGGTAAGTTATCTACAAAACCCAAGTGGTAGAACTTAAAAATGTTGAGTACACAGTCCGTAGTAACTGATTTAGCAAAAATAGTTTTATGTCTTTTAAGGAAAAACAGACTATTTTGGACAGTCAAGGGTAGGGGCAGTTTTGTCATTTTTCTGACATTCAAAAATTCTAAAAAAATTTGGGAGGATAATATGATAAGTTTTCTAATATCTCCAAGTGAAATCACTGAAAAAGGAGTTGTAGATTTCCGTAGGGACTATTTTTAACAAAGCACGAAAAAGTGAAAAAAGGGAAAAAGCTACTGCCCAAAATTTTGTAGGGGCTGTTTCGGCAACTTAATTTGTGAAATAAATTCCGGCCTTTTGAGACATGAAAATATATGGTATTAAGTACCTCCTGTCCAAAAATGAGCTCATTCTGACTTAAAATGACCAAGTTATGACCATTTCAATTTTTGTGATTTTTCGACGAAAACGGCTATAACCGGAGTTCTTTAACTTTGATTGCCACGAAATTTAAACTGGAGGCTCACGTTAACACGCATAAGATTGTGCCAAGAGATGAGAATTTCTGGAGTTAAGCATGATGGGGCTAAATTCTTAAGCTACACACTAAAAATGATTTTTGAAAAATACTAAAGGAAGTTGGAAAATTATGAAAAAATACTTTTTGTGTAAGGAATATATGTATATGTGGTTGGTCAAAGGATAAAAAAATAATAAGCTGATTTGGTATTTTCGTGAAAAGGATATGGAATCCAGCTTGCTGGATTGAGTAATTTATGAATCCAGTTTGCTGGATTGAAAAGTAGTTTACTGAATTAAAAATATGTTGAATCCAGGTTGCTGGATTGCATTCTAGTTGCTGGATTTGAAATCCAGTTTGCTGGATTGCAGTTTAGTTTGCTGGATTGGCTATCTAGATGCTGGATTTGGAATCTAGGTTGCTGGATTTGGAATCCAGTCTGTTGGATTAGCAATTTGGTTGCTGGATTAGTATTTGACTTATTAGATGTTAAAGAATAACTTATGAAATGAAAAAGTAAGTGTTAAATCATAATATATATGATATAGTGATTAAAGAATTATCAAAGGATCATAATAATACTAAGGTTGCAAGGTGTTATCTAATATTTAATTATGTGATTAAGTGTTAGATAATTGATTGATAAAGTAATTGTATTATGATACAAAGTATGATATGTTGATTGAAAGACCAATCTTATTAATGATAGGTCTTACAAAAGAGGTTAACTTAAATTGTGTAGCAGTAGTCAACGAATTAGGCAAGTTTCCTTAACTCAACCTTGAGTTATATCTTTTAAATAGTATGGTGGTTAATTATTGTTGATTAGACCACGTCTGAGAATTATTGTTGATTATTCGCAGTTAGTGCATGTTTATTAATTCAAATTGAATTAGTGATTCTGAGAATATACTTGGAGAATAACTGTTGTTGGATATTTACATCCGTAGAAGCTATTATTGATTGCAAATAGTACAGTCAAATTCTGTCTATTGTTAAATCGCGTTGAGAAATGTATTAGCTAATTGTTCTAGCTAGACGAACTTTTGTTAAAACCTGATAGGTTTGAGAAGAGAAGAGAACTAAATTATTATTAACAGGTCGTTGCCAATTGTTTCGGTTAGATCGAGAAAGTGATTTGATATTGAAATTGGAACTTGGTAGGTTCGAGAAGAGAATTTAATTATTATTGACAGGTCAATGCCAATTGTTTCGGCTCGATCGAGAAAGAGAATAGATATTGTAATCATAGTATTTCGTTGTTAAGATTCAAAATCTGTTTATAAGACTGAGAAGAACAACCTTTTATATAAAGGGAACATTTTGGTCGTATATTTGGCCGTTGCGCACGTGTAAGTATTATGCATAATATAGGGTATATAAAGCTAATCACTTTATATACTTGCTGAGGGGTATAATTTAATCTTTATGGTTATCTGATACACCTGGGTATATCAAAGTAAATCTTTGATAGTTACTCGAGAAGAGAAGTTCAAGATCTAATGGATCGCTCAGCATAAATCTGGAAAATATTCCACTTAGATATTGTGTAGAATTGATTCTTGATTATTCAATAGAATATCATAGAAACTTTGAAAGCGTTGTACTCTTTCATTATCAGAAAATTATGTTGCATAGAATGCGAGAAGACTTGTTAGCGATTAAAGATTTGTTCAGCTATTTCAAAGTTCTCCGAACTTTAGTGTCATTCTATCAAAATAGACAGTCTGATATTCTTGATTCTTATACATTCATTGTATGTCTTAACTTGCAGGGCAAATTTGTTGCTCACCCTTGCTAAATAAAATATTTCAGCTAGGAACGAAGAAGCCGGAGGGGCAGAGAAGAACAAGGGCAAATGTGTTTTACGTGATTAGTTGTAATGAACATTACTTATTATGTTATATTTGTAAAACCTTTTGTATATCTAAAGGGTATGTTTGTGATATAAAGATTAGATAACCTGGGATGAATGTATTAACTATATCAGTTAATGTGGTGTAAATTTCTATTCATAATTAATGAGTAGTTAGATATTATTTATATTGTGGATCGTGAGCACCAAACTCAGGAGTCAGGTAACCCGGATTTGGGGGTGTCACATATTTGATGTGAGTTGAAGTTGAGTTGGAAAAATGACCATTTTGCCCTTCCCGGGGTTATCTCCAAATTTCACGCAGTTGTAGCAGTCTTTTCTCAGGGTTATCTATGAGGTTGACTTGATGTTGACTTTGACTGTCCTCAGGGTTATCTCTGAGGTTGGCTTGACCTCGTGGGGTTATCTCCAGGCTTTGAACTTGATCCCCCGGGGTTATCTCTGAGGTTAAAACTGACTTTCCCGGGGTTATCTTTGGGGTTGGAAACTGATTTCTCGGGGTTATCTCCGGGGTTGAAAATTGGATCTCCCGGGGCTATCTTCGAGGTTGAAATTGATGTTGTGGTCCTCCAGGGTTATCTCTGGTGTGACGACCCCAAAATAGGTCCATTCCACCCAACTCATTCTGAGTCGTCAAATACATAGTACAGAAAACAACTACAACTTTATTACAACAATTGTCGTGCAAAATACAACAACACATATGCTGTGAGTTTGGATACAAATATATACCAAATGTGACTCATATTCCAACCGTGGACATCACCTCACAATAACACCTTACATAAAGGTATAGTCAAAAACTGTTTTAGAAATTAGAATCTTTGGGAAGTGCTCAAGGAAACCTTCGTACATAGGAGGCCATGCATCTAGGTTATGATAGATATCATATGGCCACAGAATTATCCTTGGTTTACCCAATAGACCCCAAAGAAAAACGAGAAGATTACTATCATATTCTTCCCAATGGTGAGTCTTCTCTTGACATATCATTATCTCTACTGTCTCCAATTGAGAATTATACTTTAAACAAACACCAAGATTATATAGGTAGTGCTCGTATATATACCCAGCAAGTGGATGAGCACATTCCTGTTTTATGATGACACGAGGTTGTATGTCGTTAGACATCTTGTATGATAGTGGCAAACCACCCTTCCCACGTTGGGTACACCTTACCCTATTGGATTCACCAAATATAACTACTAAATGAACTTTTCTATACTGCTTCGGGAGAACATCCACAGCTAGAGACCCCCGTTCTATTTCCCCGTTACCCTCGCTCGACCCAGCTACACTCTTATTACCTGAAAGGAATTGTGAAGCAAAAGGGTGAGCACAACTAGCTCAGTAAAGAATATCATGACTAAAGATAATTAAATTATCAATAGCCTTCATCAATAATAAATCAGAGATTTAGAACATATGGTAAATAATAAAAATTTCAACCATAGTTGCAGCGGAACGAGCAATCCATTAGAAGAGTCAAATAGACTATAAAGTCTATTATCTTCTCCATGTTAAAAATCCATCAACAATGTTTTATCCCTGTAACATCAATCAACAGTTCCTTTCCACAATCATATGAATAACTCATAATCATAATTGTGATTCTAAATTTTTCTTCGCACCCAGGACGAAGAATATTTTCATCACATGTCTTTACCTGAAACATCAAAGATCATGGTTATACCAAATCACAGTTCCTGTTCATAATCATACTAATAAATCCATCTTTGCACTACGACCAAAGATATTCAACAACAGTTTATCTTTGCACTACGGGCCAAAGATATTCATCAACAGACCATCTTTGCACTACAGGCCAAAGATATTCATCTACAATTCATCTTTGCACTACAGGCCAAAGATATTCCTCAACCGTTCATCTTTGCATTACTGGCTAAAGATATTCAACAACAGGTCATCTTTGCACTACGGGCCAAAGATATTCATCTACAATTCATCTTTGCACTACAGGCCAAAGATATTCCTCAACCGTTCATCTTTGCATTACTGCCAAATATATTAATACATCAAAGAATATATAATCATTTAAGAATTTATATAAACAATAATTATAACCATGTTGATCATTTCACCTTTGCACTTAAGCTAAAGATATTCAATTATAAATTCAATGGTCATGATCATACCAGTCAACAATTCAACTTTGCACTACTGGCCAAAGAGAACCCATAGTCATGATCATACCAATAATTTACCCATCTTTACACTCAAGCGAAAGAGAATTTCAACATCAAGGTTATAAAAATGTTATATATGATTATAAAAATAATATGGTCAAAACATGGATTTAATTTCAAGAGCAATATTCATAAATCAACTATAATTTGGTTAGAAAAAGAAACCAATTTTGTCGTGAATAGTAACTCGTGAATAGTAACTCATGAATAGTAACTCATGAATAGTAACCCCGACATGAAAAAGGTACAAATTCTACAATAATATACATACCAATATTTCGGTATAATGATATTGAAAGAATAATATTCTTAAGCTTATAAACAATTTATTTAAATTGTTTACACTTTACTAATTAATGCATTTAATCATCATAAAATGCCAACTCTTAAGATTTCATCATCAATAACCAAAACCCTCATCAAAAATCTGCATATACCTCATATATAGGATTCTCAAGCCATAAAATCCTATTTTTCAATTTTCTTACTTCACATAACATATTTAATTCATTTTCTCATAACTAGACTATTTTCATGAAAAATACCAAATCCGTTCCAAAAATATTTCTTTTCTGGGATTTAGCATAATATAGTCCCATAGTGAACATATATTTTTCTCAGAATTTTTAAAAGTCATTTACTATTTTTCATATGGCCAAAATAGCCGAATATTTAGATATTTATCAAAAATTGTACTTTTATCTAAAAATTCTGAAATTCACAGAGTATACTTCTATCATATACATGTACCCCCAATAAAAATTTCATCAATTTTGGAGTTAACCACAAGGAATTATAAGCTGTTACTTCTAAAATAGTCTTTTCTCATAAAATTCATAACTCTCAATCTATACATCCAAAAATCACCATTTTTGGACACAATCAATAAAACTCATCAAAATATCATTTCAAATTTTTCCAGAATTTTAGAAAAATTACGAAACTGAAAAACATAACAACCCTTAAAATCCCTTACTATCCCTTACCTCAAAAATGCAGTATTTCTGACTGGAATGCAAAGCCGAAGGAAACTTGCACTGAATAGCAACTCTCAAAGTATCTAAATACTCACAAAATATGCTTCATAATATAGAGAGAGAAAGAGAGAAAGCTTATGTTTTTGGTGTGATTTTCAATTCTAACTTAGCCCTCTATTTATAGGAAAATTTTGATAGGTTTGACCTGCAACCTGATGGCTTTACCTGATACTATTCCCACCCACCACATTTAAAATATAATTCAGCACATTTCTTCACCAATCACAAGTGGGGCCCACCAATTCTAGAATTCTCCACCAAAATGATAAACTCCGAAAATTCAACAATTTCTGAACCAGTCATCTCGTAAAATTCGTAATAAATCATACGTTCATTTTTAACGGTTCAAAATTTGTGGACATATACTCAACTTATATATGTATAACATATCCAAAAATTACCACGATCCAACGGTCGGATTAAAAATTATAACCCCCGCAAACTATCTCAAAAACCCTGATTTTTAATACCTCCATTCCGACAAAAATACTGACAAACCTCAACATTAACTCCTTCATTTTTAACCACAAAAATATATCCCTCATTTATATCCACAATAAATATTTCCTTATCATATGAATCAATAATTAATTATTCACAAATAATATTACAGAATCACATTTATGACAACCAGGCCGTTCCCAGGAAAGAGGGGGCTTTCCAATAAGAATTTTTCCTTACTGGCGCGCAATTAGATGACCAAACCTCTCCTTAGACAGAACTTTCTAGACATTGCCAATAATGCTATCTAATAATACTATTCAAATAATATGAATTATTGATCTGATAATGGGAAATACTGTGCAGCAACAATTATTGAACAACAATAATACAAAATTTCAACGTAGCAATTATTGAATCAATAAAATAAAATATTGAACAGTAACTACTGTAACAATTATTGAGTAGTGCCTTCTTACGTAAGAATCAATAATTTCAAAAATACTATGCAATACCGTGTGCTACTGTGCAATAACGCGTATTACTGTTATTTAACCACCGGGTATTCCAACAGTGTTAACGGTAACAACTACGCCGTTATTTGTAAAAACTTAAATTTGTCGTTTTCTTCACCCGACAGTTATTCGTTATGGGGCCCACAAATAGCTGCGCCGTCGTACGAATATTCCCCGACAGAAAGAATATTCCACGACTAAACGAATATTCCCCGACAACAACGAATATTTTATAATCACCCTTAACTTTAACATTTATCAATTTAACCATTTACTGAATAGTAATTATAAGAAAAATTGAATACTTTTATTTCATAAAATTCGGGGTCTTACAATCTCCCCTCTTATAAAATTTCGTCCTCGAAATTTGCGTACCTGGTATTTCAAATAATTGAGAATACCTTCCTTTCATTTTAGATTCCATCTTCCCTGCCATCATAATTTCTCCATTGCTCATCTCCTGTATTTCAAATATCATTTTAGAATACAGCTTCAAAACAAGGGTTAATTTAACAAATTAACATATCACATAATATCCCGATATTATGACTGACCAACAAATAAGCTTAGGTAGGACACACTAGCAAAGGATTTACTCATCTCTCCCCTCCTAGTTATATTCCCCGATCTCCGCCAGAGATCATATCCCTAAGCTCTGATACCACCTGTGACGACCCCAAAATAGGTCCATTCCACCCAACCCGTTCTGAGTCGTCAAATACATGGTACAGAAAACAACTACAACTTTATTACAACAATTGTCGTGCAAAATACAACAACACATATGCTGTGAGTTTGGATACAAATATATACCAAATGTGACTCATATTCCAACCGTGGACATCACCTCACAATAACACCTTACATAAAGGTATAGTCAAAAACTGTTTTAGAAATTAGAATCTTTGGGAAGTGCTCAAGGAAACCTTCGTACATGGGAGGCCATGCATCTAGGTTATGATAGATATCATATGGCCACAGAATTATCCTTGGTTTACCCAATAGACCCCAAAGAAAAATGAGAAGATTACTATCATATTCTTCCCAATGGTGAGTCTTCTCTTGACATATCATTATCTCTAATGTCTCCAATTGAGAATTATACTTTAAACAAACACCAAGATTATATAGGTAGTGCTCGTATATATACCCAGCAAGTGGATGAGCACATCCCTGTTTTATGATGACACGAGGTTGTATGTCGTTAGACATCTTGTATGATAGTGGCAAACCACCCTTCCCACGTTGGGTACACCTTACCCTATTGGATTCACCAAATATAACTACTAAATGAACTTTTCTATACTGCTTCGGGAGAACATCCACAGCTAGAGACCCCCGTTCTATTTCCCCGTTACCCTCGCTCGACCCAGCTACACTCTTATTACCTGAAAGGAATTGTGAAGCAAAAGGGTGAGCACAACTAGCTCAGTAAAGAATATCATGACTAAAGATAATTAAATTATCAATAGCCTTCATCAATAATAAATCAGAGATTTAGAACATATGGTAAATGATAAAAATTTCAACCATAGTTGCAGCGGAACGAGCAATCCATTAGAAGAGTCAAATAGACTATAAAGTCTATTATCTTCTCCATGTTAAAAATCCATCAACAATGTTTTATCCCTGTAACATCAATCAACAGTTCCTTTCCACAATCATATGAATAACTCATAATCATAATTGTGATTCTAAATTTTTCTTCGCACCCAGGACGAAGAATATTTTCATCACATGTCTTTACCTGAAACATCAAAGATCATGGTTATACCAAATCACAGTTCCTGTTCATAATCATACTAATAAATCCATCTTTGCACTACGACCAAAGATATTCAACAACAGTTTATCTTTGCACTACGGGCCAAAGATATTCATCAACAGACCATCTTTGCACTACAGGCCAAAGATATTCATCTACAATTCATCTTTGCACTACAGGCCAAAGATATTCCTCAACCGTTCATCTTTGCATTACTGGCCAAAGATATTCAACAACAGGTCATCTTTGCACTACGGGCCAAAGATATTCATCTACAATTCATCTTTGCACTACAGGCCAAAGATATTCCTCAACCGTTCATCTTTGCATTACTGCCAAATATATTAATACCTCAAAGAATATATAATCATTTAAGAATTTATATAAACAATAATTATAACCATGTTGATCATTTCACCTTTGCACTTAAGCTAAAGATATTCAATTATAAATTCAATGGTCATGATCATACCAGTCAACAATTCAACTTTGCACTACTGGCCAAAGAGAACCCATAGTCATGATCATACCAATAATTTACCCATCTTTACACTCAAGCGAAAGAGAATTTCAACATCAAGGTTATAAAAATGTTATATATGATTATAAAAATAATATGGTCAAAACATGGATTTAATTTCAAGAGCAATATTCATAAATCAACTATAATTTGGTTAGAAAAAGAAACCAATTTTGTCGTGAATAGTAACTCGTGAATAGTAACTCATAAATAGTAACTCATGAATAGTAACCCCGACATGAAAAAGGTACAAATTCTACAATAATATACATACCAATATTTCGGTATAATGATATTGAAAGAATAATATTCTTAAGCTTATAAACAATTTATTTAAATTGTTTACACTTTACTAATTAATGCATTTAATCATCATAAAATGCCAACTCTTAAGATTTCATCATCAATAACCAAAACCCTCATCAAAAATCTGCATATACCTCATATATAGGATTCTCAAGCCATAAAATCCTATTTTTCAATTTTCTTACTTCACATAACATATTTAATTCATTTTTTCATAACTAGACTATTTTCATGAAAAATACCAAATCCGTTCCAAAAATATTTCTTTTCTGGGATTTAGCATAATATAGTCCCATAGTGAACATATATTTTTCTCAGAATTTTTAAAAGTCATTTACTATTTTTCATATGGCCAAAATAGCCGAATATTTAGATATTTATCAAAAAATGTACTTTTATCTAAAAATTCTGAAATTCACAGAGTATACTTCTATCATATACATGTACCCCCAATAAAAATTTCATCAATTTTGGAGTTAACCACAAGGAATTATAAGCTGTTACTTCTAAAATAGTCTTTTCTCATAAAATTCATAACTCTCAATCTATATATCCAAAAATCACCATTTTTGGACACAATCAATAAAACTCATCAAAATATCATTTCAAATTTTTCCAGAATTTTAGAAAAATTACGAAACTGAAAAACATAACAACCCTTAAAATCCCTTATTATCCCTTACTATCCCTTACCTCAAAAGTGCAGTATTTCTGACTGGAATGCAAAGCCGAAGGAAACTTGCACTGAATAGCAACTCTCAAAGTATCTAAATACTCACAAAATATGCTTCATAATATAGAGAGAGAAAGAGAGAAAGCTTATGTTTTTGGTGTGATTTTCAATTCTAACTTAGCCCTCTATTTATAGGAAAATTTTGGTAGGTTTGACCTGCAACCTGATGGCTTTACCTGATACTATTCCCACCCACCACATTTAAAATATAATTCAGCACATTTCTTCACCAACCACAAGTGGGGCCCACCAATTTTAGAATTTTCTACCAAAATGATAAACTCCGAAAATTCAACAATTTCTGAACCAGTCATCTCGTAAAATTCGTAATAAATCATACGTTCATTTTTAACGGTTCAAAATTTGTGGACATATACTCAACTTATATATGTATAACATATCCAAAAATTACCACGATCCAACGGTCGGATTAAAAATTATAACCCCCGCAAACTACCTAAAAAACCCTGATTTTTAATACCTCTATTCCGACAAAAATACTGACAAAAACCTCAACATTAACTCCTTCATTTTTAACCATAAAAATATATCCCTCATTTATATCCACAATAAATATTTCCTTATCATATGAATCAATAATTAATTATTCACAAATAATATTACAGAATCACATTTATGACAACCAGGCCGTTCCCAGGAAAGAGGGGGCTTTCCAATAAGAATTTTTCCTTACTGGCGCGCAATTAGATGACCAAACCTCTCCTTAGACAGAACTTTCTAGACATTGCCAATAATGCTATCTAATAATACTATTCAAATAATATGAATTATTGATCTGATAATGGGAAATACTGTGCAGCAACAATTATTGAACAACAATAATACAAAATTTCAACGTAGCAATTATTGAATCAATAAAATAAAATATTAAACAGTAACTACTGTAACAATTATTGAGTAGTGCCTTCTTACGTAAGAATCAATAATTTCAAAAATACTATGCAATACCGTGTGCTACTGTGCAATAACGCGTATTACTGTTATTTAACCACCGGATATTCCAACAGTGTTAACGGTAACAACTACGCCGTTATTTGTAAAAACTTAAATTTGTCGTTTTCTTCACCCGACAGTTATTCGTTATGGGGCCCACAAATAGCTGCGCCGTCGTACGAATATTCCCCGACAGAAAGAATATTCCACGACTAAACGAATATTCCCCGACAACAACGAATATTTTATAATCACCCTTAACTTTAACATTTATCAATTTAACCATTTACTGAATAGTAATTATAAGAAAAATTGAATACTTTTATTTCATAAAATTCGGGGTCTTACATCTGGAGTATGAAAAAGATCCTCCTGCATAGTTAGTAACAGGAAAACAAAATTTCGAGTGTCTACATACATCATTATTTTATCCTTATGAGTTACTTTTAATAAAGGCGAAACAAATGTGAGGGTAGACATGCACAACAGGACCCCCTAGTCTGGTTGCGCTTTGATCAAATCAGGGTTTGGTCGGTCTAGTCTTGCCCTCACACACTATTTTTTTTTCTTTTTTCATTTTTTTAATATGGAATATTAAATATTGAAAAAATATATAAACTATAAAATAATAGAATTTTGTAAAAAAAAACATTTGAAAGAAGAACTAGAGTATTTATAAGAAATTAACTTATTATTAATATTTAACATTAAAACTTAGTTTATTGATGTATTAATTAGTGTTAATATTTAACATTAAAAGTACTAATGAATATTAATAAAAGTTTAATATTAAATATTGGTATTTATTAGAACTAACTTATTATTAATATGTAATCAACTAATTTTTAATATTAATATTAAATAAATTAACTAGAATATTAATTAAAAATCTTTACAAGAAATAAAGAATTAACAATTAAAATTTTAAACTTTATTGATGTATTAATTAAAACTAATGTATTATAACTTACAAATTACAATAATGAAGTTGCAGTTGGGCTTGAGCCTTGGTCTATTTAAGCATGGGAGTGAGAGTGGTAAGTTGTGCTATGGCAGGCTGTACGATGGATTGGTAAACAAACCAGGCCAGGCATCAGGCTGGTCTAGGCTTCAGTTGGACCTGGCCAAATCATGCTATTTTGTAGCCCGAAGCAGACCAGATATTAGCTTAAAAACCATGACCATTTCAAAGACTTTAGATCGAGCCAGGCCTGACCAGGTCTTGACTAGGTTGAGTTTTGAAAAGGCTGGGCCTAGCTCAGATAAAAGTCAGGTCGCAGGTTTTTTGTGTTAGGTTTGTATATAGCGCGATCATGCAATCAAATCAGATAAAAAGTGCTGAAACACGATAAAACAGAATTTAAAATTTTTCATACAAACCATCACTATAATCATACTTTGTGTATAATTATCAATCAATAGAAAAAAAATCGGAGATCAAATTTATACCATTGTAGAAACTAGCTTACTCAGGTACGAGTTCACCTCCAATTCCTTTCACGTTCAACTTGAATTCACTGGGTTGGATTCCTTCCTTTGATCAATGTTAGTCACCCAAGTGTTTGGCCTCTAAAGGTGATCCACCAAGAAAGAACAAGTATTCAAGAAGATAGTACTTGGCAAAACCCTAGATTCTATCTCTATAAAATTATGCGTACTCTTCCAACTCTTGGAATTATCATTAACCCTAAATCAAAATAAGACTTCTCTTATTTATAGATGTAGACAACCCTCCTAAATAATTTAGGAATATGGTTTTATTTTAATTAATTAAACTCCTTTAATTAATTAAGTTTCCTAATCGTATTAGGAATAATTAATTAAACTATTTTAATTAATTAGTTTCTTAATCTTATTAGAAATATGTGAGAGTACTTTTATTAATTCCCAAACTCCTTTAGGAATTAAACTAATAATAATAGTAATAATAATAATAATAAGACTCCTCTTATTAATTTATATTTAATATTTTTAAATATTAAATAATAAATATTAAGCTATTTAATTTATTCTATCACCATAGATTAAATTAAATGCACTTAACTTATTATTACGATTATGCCATTTATTTTTTAAATAAATAGTTTTCCTTTTATGGTGTGACCCTTTAGGTTCTCTATATTAAACAGGTTGTGAATAAATTAATTAGAACAATTCTAATCTTATTTAAATAAATAACTTAAAATATTAATTCATTTAAATAAATAACATTTATTCTACAATAAGGACCGTACAATTCAATCCTTCTACCATACAATGTTCCGATTAAATATAAGACATGAAATTACTGTCAAGACTTATTTAATTTAATTATATGTATTTCGATTCTAAAATTCACAAATCCAAATAATACAAATTATAAAATCCCTTCTAATTTCATATTGCCTTTGCTAAGGACTACTGGGTTGTTGTTAGTTCTCAGAGGGCACATAATAGATCTAGAAAGCGGGGTTGAATAGATACTTTTTAATTTTAAAAATCTTTTCCATTTTAGTTTATATTGCTGAGTAAATAACAGATGACAAACTTAAGAATTATTTTAAACACAGCGGAATAAGTTAAGGTTCCCCTTTATAAATGTTATGTTGACCATTTATCTAGAGTTAGTTTAGTTATAAGTAGTCATCATGTTAATAGCAGTTATATCAGTTATAGATCCATAATGTAAATGACAGAATGTAAAAGACACAAGGGATTTTAAGTGGTTCACAAACTCAAGCTTCCAATCCACTCTTCTACTTCAACAAGCAGGGATTCCACTAAGGAAGTCTTTACATCACCGAATCACTAAGATTTCTTCAAGGTCAGCAGCCTTGGAACTCTAGTTCACTAAGAACTCTTCAAGTCCAGCAGACTTGGAACTTCAGTTCACAAAGAACTCTTCAAGGCCTGCAGCCTTGGAACTTGGTTTAGTCCATTAGACAAGGACCCTTCTGGCCTTGGCTCTTGTTGTTGTTGTAGTTGGTGCTAAGCTGCTAAGAGGATATTAAGCTTGTTCATCCTTGATACTTGGCAGCTTGTTGTGATCCTCTTTGGATTCTGCATTGAGAGTGGATCACCATTGGACATACTGATAAGTTGTTCATGAAGCCCGATCTCTTTGAGTACTTAGCAGTTTGTCACTTCTTCCTTGGTGCAGCTGATCTTGTGGTTGGTCCTTTTCTGATCTCAGCTTGCACTCCTTCACCACATGAGGTTTGCTAAGTCTTTGCATTTTTGGTAGGCTTTGTCTGGCACTTAGGATCCCATGAACCTTGGTTGGCTTGTGTACAGATTTGGTTCAGTATCTGTTCTTCTTTAGCTCTTGGTGGTTCAGGGTGATTCGTAGATTGGCTCTTTGAATCTTCTTTCTGATTTGCTAATCTCTTGAATGCTATTATCTTGGCCTTCTCGGCTCTCAGCTTGGCTGACATTCTTAATGGCATTCTCATTGTTGTTGACTGAAGCCTTTTTCTATTAAAGCTCTTTTCTTAACTTGCTTCACTTCTACTTTCGTAGTCTCACTGCCACTGAGATATATTCTATTTTGCTCTATAGAACTCGTAGAGTTAACAACCTTACTTGAACCAACAACTTCTTCTGTTGAGCTTCTGCTGTTAAATAACCTTTCATAAGCTCCCCGTTAGATTATAGCCGTTAGGAGTTATTTGAATTGATTCGCAGATCTCAAGTTATTTGGTGCAGACTGCAAATGTGACATGACAAACCCTTTTTCACTTTTCTGACACTGTAGTTTACTATTTCACCTACCACATCAGAAATGTCACTATTGCGTGTAAGGCTGGTAGTCACCTTTATTTCTTCTTTCTGATGTCTCGATCAGAGCATCAGGAGTTATCCTTCTGCATCGATGCTTTCAATATCTAATGTTTGAATGTCAGTCTTTGCATTAAGACGTTGCCAAGGCTTCCATACTCAGATGACTGAACTGTACGATTCTGATGAAGATGACCTTGAACTTGATCGTAGTTAGTTTATTGAATATTACTTGTTGACTGATTGAGACAACACTACGATTTTGAGAGTGTTCTTTGGATTTGCAATGTAGAACCTCTCTTACTCCACTCGTGCAATGCTTCATCACTTCTGTTTGTCTTGACTTATATTAGGTACTGACAACTTGTATGATTACTCTGGCCCTCCTTAACTTCAAGACTTATCAAGTTTTTCATGCTCAGTCTCTTTCTCCTTGTGATCTCCTTTTCACATATCATCAATAGTCCGACCCATGTTTAATCTTCTATGTCTATTCTATATAGGTTGGCCAGTGTCTCCGTTATATACCCCATCAGTTTCTGCTTCTAACCTGGCAAACACTACGAGCATAGTTATACCCAAGATAGTCATCTTTTGTTTATCTTGACAGCTACTGCATTGCTGACTTCCTTTAGTCATTCACATCATCTGATGTCTTCTTACTATTGCTTGTGGAAGACTTCCCTTAAATGGCTTCACTACTCAATCAGGATGCTTATTGAATTGGAGCTTCGATCTTCTGTTTGCTTGCAAGCCATTTGGTGAATGCCCTCTGGCTTCCTTTAGGCAGATTGCATCTTTTACAGTTCTGACCAGAGGCTTCATTCTTTGGATGCTTTGGAAGTGCTCATGTGTTGAGAATCGTGTTAACACTATGATTCTTCCTTAGCATTGTGAGCACTGATAGGCTTTGTCGAAGACTTTATTCTGCAGACTACGATCTAGCTTTGGTTCTGCAGACACTACGACTCCAAGTGTAAATTATACATTAGACTACGATTTTTGCCTTAACACTTGTTGTTCTTATCTGATCTAGCTTGACTACGATTTTTGCCTTTGGTATGATCAGTAGACTCTACGACTTCAAGTGTGGTCTATGATTCTTGACTTGGCTTGGTAGGTTCTTGAATCAACTCTACGATTCTGAGTGAGGCCCTCCAAGGCAGACTACGATCTATAGCCACTTTCTTGATACTCTACGATTCTGCCTTGGCTTCTGCAATCCTTCGACTGGCTCGATGAACTACGATTCTGCCTTAATAGTCTCTGAATACTTTGTTTCTCCTGGCAAACTTCTAAGGCTTGTGTAGTACTCGACGATCAAGCAGGCCTATCTATTACATCATATAAGATCAACCTAACAAGTTTGATCTTTCTATACTTAGTCCTTGTACATCATGTTCTTTTGAAGGACTTTACAAAGCTGTTTTATTCATGTAGGATCAACCTAACATATTTGATCATTTCAGTCTAAGTCCTTGTACATATATTCCTATTGTCTATTCAAGGACTTTACAGCTTATTTTCAATGCAGACATATTTGCATATTCATTGATTAAGATCATAATCAAATCTTATATAAATAGGAATATCATTCACATGCTTATTCCTAACAGTTGTCATTTATCAAATTTCATAGGTCATTCCCTTCTTTTATTAGAAGCGATAGATTCTTTGTTGATCATACATTATCTCCATGTACAACTTAGTATACCCAAGCATACTTTTTGATATACCCTAATGGTCTTAAGTAATATGTCAAAGTATAACTCATCATACACAATATACTTTGATGATCTCAAGTCTAAGGATCACTTGTACTACTATCACTACAAGAATTCCTATTGACAGATAAGTAAAACTCCATTAGGTATTCCTTAGCGAGTCATGTTCAGTGAGCTTATTCTCCAATAAGCACCTACACACTTGCTTTAGTATCTCCACACAAATAATCATGAGATCAATCATCTTCATCCAATGAGCAAGCAACGTATGTACCAATCTATCCGGATTCATTAATCTCATTTTTAGTAATCCAGCGATTGCGAACAGTTTTAGTTTCTGAGCTATCTAAGAATTTAGATCTCATTAGCGTGATCATCATCATGATTTTAAAAGCATTGCTCAAAACTATGAGTTTATCACATATTATAAAGCAGCACCATGTAGACTATAAGATCAAATCTTGGCTCAACTCTCCATCCATGACAAAACCATGTTATCCTAATTGTTTAATCAAATTGATCATGCTGAGGACATGTGTTTGTACTGTAGTGCTATTGGTTATTCTAGATCGGAAGAGCTCCTTAGATATATGATATCTAACAGTCCTACTTTCCTCACCATCAACTACTAGATGTGCAAGAATATAGTAGGAACATCCATAGTTTCATGCTGACGCTGAAGCTCCTTACTCATGGATGTGAGCATGATGCATTGAGCCAACTGTGCATTATCTTGTCACTTTCTAAAAGTAGCAATCTCTTCCTCAAAGACATTGTATGTAACCATTGCAAGGATAGGCGCATTAAGGACATAAGATTACTTTTCAACCTTAAAAACTATTCTCAAATTCATTAACTATCTGTTTAACTCGGTCCAGTTAAATTAGCATCTAATATGTTCTACAGTGATAGTGAATTAGACATTGTAAAATTCTATAAATGAATTTGTAATTAACAATATTTTAGCATACATTCATTATATTAATTACCAAAATAAATTATGCCTTTATTTAAATTGGCATCTCCCACTATTTTATAAAACACATACATTTATGCATCCGACTAAAATAAAATCTAATAACATTGGTCAATAGTTCATAATCAATCCCATTTATTATCATACATGTCATCATATGCATCAATAAATAACATTCAACTCATGAATAATAAATCCATTCCATATATGCATCGATATCAATTTAATGGGCAATTAAAAGTTTACTCGAAATCCAGTTTTGAAACAAAATAAACTCCTTTATTTTAATAAAAATTTAAATCATAATAAACTTATTTTATTTTATTTTATCCAATTTTAAATAAAAATAAACTCTTTTATTTTAAATCAAATTTTAAATCAAACTAAACTCTTTATTTTAATTAACAAGGAATACAATTTCAAGTACAAAATAAACTCCTTTATTTTAACTTAAAATTACTGAAAAAATAAAATATATTGAATCCCATTCCTTATTAAAATAAACATCTTAATTTTTCAGAAAACATGGAATCCTATTCCGTATGTGAATAAACTCCTTTATTCTAGGAAACATGGAATCCTATTCTAACTTCGAATAAACTCCTTTATTCTAGTTAACATGGAATACAGTTCCAAGTTAATATAAAACTTTTATTTTTAATCATATTTCAATTCAAAATAAACCTTTTATCTTAATTGAAATAAAAAAAACAAAAATTAAAAGAAAAATTAAATTTTGGTGTTGGGCGCGGTCGGGTCCATAATGAATTGGGACACGACGCGACCGAACTACAACCCCAGAAACGTTTTCTAGGTTAGGGTGCAACCGTGCTCCAGAATGAACTGGGAGCGGCGCGGCCGCACTACTACGTAGAATCATAAAAAAAATTTTGTTGCCTAGAAAATTCGATCCAATCGCATACCATACATATATGGAATCATCAAGACCGATAATTAGCATAAAGTTAGGCTTTGATACCACTGTTAGGTTTGTATTTAGCTCGATTATGCAATCAAATCACATAAAAGGTGCGGAAGCGCGATAAAACGTAATTTAAAATTTTTCATACAAACCATCACCATGATCATACTTTGTGCATAATTATCAATCAATAGAAAATAGAATGAGATCAGATTCATACCCTTGTAGAAACTAGCTTCCTCAGATACGAGTTCACCTCCAATTCCTTTCACGTTTAACTTGAATTCACCGAGTTGAATTCCTTCCTTTGATTAACGTTAGTCATCCAAGTGTTTAGCCTCTAGAGGTGATCCACCAAGGAAGAACAAGTACTCAAGAAGATGAGTGTTTGGTAAAATCCTAGATTCTATGTTTATAGAATTATGTATACTCTCAAAACTCTTGAAATTGTCATTAACCCTAAATCAAAATAAATGTCATCTTATTTATAGATGTAGGCAACCCTTCTATACAATTTAGGAATAGGGTTTTATTTTAATTAATTAAATTCTTTTAATTAATTAGGCTTCCTAATCTTTTTAAGAATAATTAATTAAACTTTTTTAATTAATTAGCCTCCTAATCTTATTAGAAATATGCATGTGAGAGCAATTTTATTAATTAATTCGTAAACTCCTTTAGAAATTAAACTAATAGTAATAGTAATAATAATAAGATTCATCTTATTAATTTATATTTAATATTTCAAAATATTAAATAATAAATATTAAACTATTTAATTTATTCTATCGCAATAGATTAAATTAAATACACTTAACTTATTATTACGATTATGTCATTTGCTTCTTAAATAAATATTTATCCTTTTATGGTGTAACCCTTTAGGTTCTCCATATTAATCGGTTATGAATAAATCAATTATAACAATTCTAATCTTATTTAAATAAATAAATTAAACTATTAATTTATTTAAATAAAAACATTTATTCTATAATAAGGATAAGCCTCCTTAACGATTAACGACTTTTCAGATAATATAGATTTCAACATTAATCATAAAAAACCCTTGAGTAAATAGTTATCTTACAATTCAATCCTTCCACCATACAATATCTTAATTAAATATAAGATATGAAATTACTGTCAAGACATATTTAATTTAATTATATGTATTTCGATTCTAAAATGAACAACTCTAAATAATGTAAATTAGAAACTCCTTTCTAATTTCTTTCTAATTTCATTCTGCCTTGGCTAATGTTTACTTAGTTGTCATTTATCGAATTACATACGACATTCCCTTCTTTTACTAGAAACAGAAGATTCTTTGTTGATCATACATTATCTCCATGTACAACTTATTATACCCAAGCATACCCTTTGTTATACCCTAAGCGTCTTAATGAATATGTCAAAGTATAACTTATCATACACAAGATACTATGATGATCTTAAGTCTAAGGATCACTTGTACTACTATCACTACAGGAATTCCTATTGACAGGCAAGTAAAACTCCATTAGGTATTTCTTAGCGAGCCACGTTCAGTAAACTTATTCTCTAATAAGCACCTAGACATTTGCTTTAGTGTCTCCACACAAATGATCATGAAATCAATTATCTTAATCCAATGAACAAGCAACTTATGTATCAATTTATCCGGATTCACTAATCCCCTTTTTAGTAATCCAACAATTGGGAACGATTTTAGTTTGTGAGCTATCTAAGAATTTAAATTAGCATAATCATCAACATGATTCTAAAAGCATTGCTCAAAACTATGAGTTTATCAGATATTATAAAACAACACCATATTGATAAATTAAAAGCCTTTAATTAAACAATTTTTTTATTAATAAATGAATAAGATTGCTACAAAGTATATGCTTTATCATCAAACATGATTGGCTTGTGTGCATAATACTTTTATTTTGTGTATGCCTAGGTGAAAGACACTGATCCTCTCCCATGATATGAACAAAAAGGTATTTTTATAATTTTTCAAAATATTATTATTATAGAGGACTCCTCACACAAGAACATGAGATCTATACGGTGATAAAATAGTACTGCAAGCGCATAGTGTCGACACTGAGAATTTTTACTTTTCCTAATGTTGTTTCTAACCTTTAAATCTCGCTAAGTTGATTAATTAATTTAAAGGGTAAGTTTTAGGAAAGACCGACATACATGTCGACGATTTTGAAAAGATTGATTTTAATAATTAGGTCAAATTAGACAGAGCTTCCAGTTGGTATGAATTTAAATGGTTGTACCAACTCTTTCGGATTTTTAAGGTTTTCGCAATATGAACAAATATGTGACTCCGTTTAATTGGTTTGGAACTCGAAATAAATAGAGTTCGGGGGCTTGCTTAAGCGAGGGGAAGGTGTTAGGCACCCCCCAACTTTCGTAAAACACGGTTACCGCATCTTTTCATTCTTTATGCAGTTAATGTGTGTGTGTTGAAAGCTTTTATTTAAAAAAGATATTTAGTGCTTTATTTGAAAGTAGTGTTGTGCCTCTTTGAACCTATGTACAAAGGTTTTGATTTATATAAAAGTTCATTTTTTTCATTTAAAGCATAAGAAAGTGAGGTTTTGAAAGATAGTTCTCAAACCCTTTTGCCAAATAGGAATTGAAGCCCTTTGATACTTCTATTTTTATTCTAGATTTGGCGTGATTTGATTTTATTTAAGATGCGAGGCATTTTTGATCATATTGAAATAAATATCTACAAGGGTCGGGCTTCTTATGGGCATGGAAGACATCGAAGTAAGCCTGAACACCTACAAACCATGATTTCACTATTTCAGGGCCTTAAATCCAGATAATCATTTTAAAGCCCAATATTACATGTACAAGGATTGCAAACTGGCTGTACAACTTAAACAAGTCCATCATGGGAACCGGATCTAGATCCATTGATTGAATCTTCAACCTTGTGGTTCCTAGACTCACATGATATCATTTAAAGCTTTCAAACTGGGTATTTAAACATAATATATACATATATTACATAATTTCGCTAAGTGATTTATTAATTAAATCCTTACACGCGTGCAGATAAGCTTCCCGCTTCCTCTAGATACAGATCTAGGGTCACGTGGTTGCTAAATATTTATAAACTAGAAAGTTAACTAGATCTACCTAGATCTTAGTCATTCTAGCTCAACGATTTCAGTTTTACAACTTTTGAACCGGTTAAAAACTAGATCTAGGATAGATCTAGTCAATACACTATAAATACTGACTATTTACACGAAATGAACAGTTAAAACTTAGATATATGAACAACCAAGTAGTATATATATATATATATATATATATATATATATATATATATATACACACACACGAGCAGTAAATAAGGACAAATATGAGAAGGTCTTACAATATGGCGCTAAAACTGCACAACGAACGGCTAAAAGCTTTCAAAACTTGATTTCAATAGGTAGAAACTTGATATAATGAAGTTTATAAGTATATAAGTGTTTACAACTGAGATTTACAAAGTTTAGAAGAAGATTTGGGTTGTTTCTCTTTAGAACTCTCAGATTTCTCTCTTTTGAGACTTCTCTCTCTCTCTCTCTCTTCGAGTATACTAAAAATGGGCTGCGAGGTGCTGTATTTAAAGCCCTGACCAGCTGCATGTAGACCCATAATAGGTGGACCCCGCTGCCTCGAAGTCTGTTCCATTAGTCGACGCGCTATCTGCTGAAACCTTCATAACTGGCAATCCGGGAATTTGATGGAGATGTGCCATACCATTCCAGAAAGCTCTTCTGAGAGCTACACAATGACATATGGCTTGCCTTTTTCCAAATCCGGAAAGACGGGTTCATGACTAGAATAGCATCTCCAAGTCTTCGCAGGTAGTCCGTTGAGTTATCATACGCAGTTTGCACTCGGGATTGCTGCGATGACTCTTTGTGACCTTATTTACAACTAGATGACTGTTGTTTATATTGCATTATCAACATTCCATCTTTTTCCTCCCGGGGTTGTCTCCAGGGTTGATGTGGCTGTAGCTGTCCCTCGTGGTTGTCTCCGAGGTTTGACCGCTGTTGATTTTATCTTTCCTTAGGGTTGTCTCCGAGGACTGATTTGCTAGCATAATCCCTTAGAGTTATCTCTGGGGTTAAAGTTAGCATGTTGTCTTTCCCCGAGATTGTCACTGAGATATAAAAGACGTTCTTGCCCTCCTATAGGGTTAGTAACAGTAAAGAAAAAATTTTGAGTGTGTACACATGCCCCTCTTTATCATGTTTATGCAATGCAATGGAATGAACATGATAAAGATTACTAGACACTTGAAATATTACTAGATAAATATAATGATGCAATGTAATGAAATGCAATGAATGGTATAATGAATGTTAAATTGCTTTCGCAAATTGCACATCGCAAATCGCAAATCGCACATTGCATATCACATTTCGCACATCGCATATCGCACATCGCACATCGCACTTCGCATATCGCACACCGCCCTTTGCAAATTGCACTTTGCAATTCGTACATCACACTTCGCACATCAAAAATCATATATCAAGTTATGTATCATATACCATCAGACATTATCGATGTTTAGGCTGAGGCTGACTTCAACGGTTTGATTTCCATCGGGGTTGATTCCAACGGTTTCATTTCCATCAGTGCTGCTGATGCTTACGATGGTGTTGACTGCAATAATTTGATTTTCATTAGTGCTGCTGATACCTACGCTGGTGTTGATTCCAATAATTTGATTTCCATTAGTGTTGCCGATGCTTGCGCTGGGGTTGACTCTAACGGCTTAATTCCCATTAGTGCTGCTGATGCCTACGCGGGTGTTGACTCCAACAATTTGATTTTCATTAGGTTGATGCCGATGCTTACGCTGGGGCTGACTCCAATGGTTTAAATCACAGGACGATCTCGGTGCCTACCATAACGATAGTTTACAACAGTTTACATCATCGGACGATCTCGATGCCTACCCTGACGGTAGTTTACAAAGGTTTACATCATCAGATAATCTCGATGCCTATCCTATCCATAGTTTACAAAGGCTTACATCATCGGATAATCTTGATGCCTACCCTATCGGTAGTTTACAAAGGCTTACATAATCGAATAATCTCAATGCCTACCCTGCTGGAAGTTTACAAAGGCTTACATCATCAGATAATCTCGATGTCTATCTTTTCAGTAGTTTACAAAGGCTTAATCATCGGATAATCTCGATGCCTACCCTACCAGCAGTTTACAAAAGTTGACCTCATCGGATGATCTCGATGCCTACCCTGACGGTAATTTACAATGACTTACGTCATTGGATGATCTCGATGCCTAACCTACCAGCAGTTTAAAAAGGTTTACGTCATCAGATGATCTCGATGCCTACCTTGTCGGTAGTTTACAACGATTTAATGTTTGATTATAAAAGGGAAAGCTCTTTACTTGTGACCCTATTGGATTAGATTTTGGCTTGACTGATGACCTAGATGCCGCTGACGTCCCTGGAGGATGTGGCTCGTCCTTTCATTACCTAGATTTGAACTTCGGTGCAGAGGCCTCGACTTATGAGGACTTGGCGTAGGTTGACAAGTTTGATGATGTAAATTTCACTCCTTCAATTTCATTGAATTGCCAGAATGCCCAAGTTCTTTCACATGCTGTTATTTGGGACTCATATCAGAAACTTGCTTTGTTCACCACATCTAGAGTGAGCAATATCCTGTACATCAGATGAATAACATGCGCTAAAATTTTGACGGCTCGAGTCGTCAAGATTATTATAATCTTGTCAATGAGGCATATGAAGTTAAAGTTCATGAATTTGAATGCTCCCATTTGCAGAGTTTTTATCTTATTGCTAAAGTTCTTGAAATTGAGTATGAAGATGATTTTTCTAAGCAAATTGTGAATCACTATATTCTAGGTTAAAAAATTTTTATATTTCCATTTTGACTAAATTTTCATTTAACAAGTTATGAAATTGCAAGAAAACTTTTAAGCATCCATGGTCATTGTTCATGGGTAAGATATTTCATCTTTGCTCTAGGCACCGTTCTTCGCAAAATTAACATCATATGACATGTGCACTATGAGTGACACAACCCTTAATAGGGGTTTCTCTTCTATGACTTTTAGATGATCTCATTTCCATCTTGCAAATTTTCCTTGATTCCAAATTTTCTTTTTTCCTTTTTCCCTCGCTTAAGTTGTCTCATTTTCTTAGGCTATTCAAAGTTAACCATTTAACTAGTTTTGGACCAATGACTCCCAAACCAAACGACTTTAGGGCACTAGGTGTAAAGACACCCCTTCAAGTTTACTTGCTCGAGTAACAAAGGCCACACTTCGAGATAAGTCAAGAGGTCTACTCTATTTGCTCCTCACTTGAGCTTGTACAAGATTCATTTTCTTAGGCTCTAAGTTACCCATGTAGTGAGCGTTGAGCCGGTGACTCCCAAACCAGACGACTTTAGGACACCATGTGTAAAGACATCCCTCGAGCTTAATTACTCGAGTAACCCAGGCCATGATTCAGATCTGCTCAGGTCTCGCCTTCTTCTTCTTACAATGCTCATTTTCTTAGGCGTTAAGTTACCCATATAGCAAGCATTGGGCAAGTGACTCCCAAACCATACGGCTTTAAGGCACCAGGTGTAAAAACACCCCTCGGGCTTAATAACTTGAGTAACTCAGGCCACGATTCGAGATATTAGGCTGACTAATTTTTGCCCTCTAACATTGCATTAATCTTCATCACCGTCGCCATAGTTTCATAACCCACAACTAAGAGTCAAAGTAATTGCAAAGTGCAGACACACATACGAGGTTGATTCTGCTCTAAAAATAGCTTTGAACTAGGATGTCATGCCTAATAGGTTGAATGGTCTTAATTCTCTAATTGTTCTCGTGATTCTTGCTCCACAAACGCTTATCAGAATTAATCCAATTTATAATAAGTTAAACAAAAATTTCATTTTTGAAACCTTTTTCTAAGATTCTAATGCAATATTTATCTTAACATGTCTATCATTGCTAGTGAATGTAAATGGAAAAAGAAAATAAAGAGATGAAAGAGTCGTACCTCCTATGTGGATCGATGCATTCTGAGAAAAGTATAATTCGAAAAAAAACCAACTGATCTTACCAAATCGCCATGGAAATGTCATGAGGGAAGGTTTGATGATGATGAACCATGCTGATGGTGTTGACTAATGCATTTTCATTTTTAGGATGGCCGATAAATGCCCCAGTGTTGAGTTGTAGTGGTCTCTAACATTGATTCAGTCTTATTTGTTGTATGGATCCCAATATTGGGTTGTTGTCGATTCTGAAATTTCCCTAGTCTTGCTTGTCGTCTATGGTAATCATTTTGTTGTATGTTTGACAGATGGGCTGATAAGATCTCAAGATTGTAAGAGTCTTTTACCTCATGACCCACATGCATGTAGTGGATTTGGGCTTTGATGCTTGGATACCCCAATCATTATTTTTGATTTGTAAGCACAATTGTATTTGATGATTTTCTTCTAATTTGATGAAGACTTGTGACTGAGGGTGTCAACTTACATTGTTAAGTCAATATTTATTACGATCACCTTTGGTTGTATCTATACTTACTGATGATCATGTTTGATATATAGCTATGATATTGCTTCAACTTTGATGATTGATGTCGAGAGGCCTTCAGACTCCACTAAATTGGACCTAAGAGCTCAACTTGGTTTGTGATGTGATGGCTTCAACCGAGTTTGGTTTGATCTGTAAGGTTTGATTTACGGCCTTTATCTTGGGGAATAGGTCGTCGGGTATAAGATAGACTTTTCCATAACTTTCGCCTATGTACTTCTATAGGTTATAGAAGATCAAGTCTTCTTGCACTTCAGGAGTAATGATTTACTAAAGGGTTGCATCTCAGGATGATTGTTATTTCATCCCTTTGACTGATTGTCTTAACATATCGTTGTCTCTTCCTTTCTAAGACTTGTTCCGGATTTGATGGAATGACATTGAGGTGCCATTGGGTCTTCTCAACATGGGTCGCTGACTTTGAGGATTTTTATTGGGTGTAGAAATTGCTGTCTTGGGATTGGTGTGTAGGTTTATATTTGGGTTAATGTTTGGGTGTAGATGTTTCTTTTGAGGGTTAGACCACGCCATATATGGCTGCCTACATACTCCCATGGCTGGAGGGAGATCAGGTCTTTCGTAGTTTAGGATTAAACTGACAAAACCTGATTGGTTTGAATTTTTTAATGTTTGATTGAATTTTTTAACATGGAAAATAACATACATAATGCTAAGAAAGTGATACCGTTCTAACATCTCCTGGAACTCACAACTTTATTGTGACACCCCCAAATTTGGCTACTTCATTCCCACAGAATTTGGTGTTCACTATCCAAACATTCATTTCTAACTACCTAAGTTAAATAAAAATTAAGAAATAAACCTTCCCATTAAAGGGTTACATAAATTAATCAAATAAATCCCAAGTTTTATAACCTTAATACAATCATCGAATGTGGAAAAATTGATTACATCACATAATTAAAATTTAAGTCTGATTACATAAACCATAACAAATTAACAAGTCTTCAACACTTGTTCATCTTGCATTTTCCTTTGCTAGTGGTTGGCTCGTTAACGTTCTCAGTTTTAGCTGCAATGGTTATATATATGCAAGAGTGAGCAAAACAGAACATAATAACTGGCAATGAATAAGCTCAATTGAAATGAATAACATTCTCTATTATTGATAATCAAAAACTGAAGTTAGAATTCATCTGAGGGTCACAAGACTATAAATTCCAATCTATCCGGATTCACTAATCCCCAATTTAGTAATTCAACGATTGGGAACTATTTTAGTTTTAAGCTTTCTAAGAATTTAGATCTCATTAGAATGATCATCATCATTATTCTAAAAGTATTACTTAAAACTATGGGTTTATCACATATTATAAAGCAGCATCATGTAGATAATTCAAAAGCCTTTAATAAATTAATACTTTTTATTAATAAATGAATAAGATTGTTACAAAGTATATACTTTATCATCAAACATGATTGGCTTGTGTGCATACTACTTTCAAAATTTGCTAGGCTGTCAAGCTCAATCTTGCAAACACAAACTTTTTACAGGTTAACGATGTTAGGCAATATTACTTGCTATACGGATGATGAAGATTGAACGATGTGCAAAATGAATACATTTCCTTGAATTAGAAATGGTATAAATCTATGATTGATAGTTTTGTCAAATGTAATTGGCAGTTATGTATAGTTTGAAATGTTGAATGGATAAAGAATATTTATTCTGAAATGAGAATAGATATGATTCTAAAATAAATGAATCATCGATAGAAAAGATATGAAGTATTGAGACTTAAGCTTTTAATATGTTTACACAGATTATACAAATCATATAATAAATATGATTCTAATATAAGGAAGAATTGTAAAGGTTGCGATTCAGGCAATGAATGGAAAAAAAAAATTATTTTATATTTTTAGCTATTTTAACATTAAATAATGTTTTAAAGCTAGAACTGGATAATATTAACGCACAAGATCGGGAAGAGAAAATGTCCCGATTTTGGGGGCGTTACAATGTATTTGGTGACTCAAAATGAGTGATGTATACCTATTTTGGGGGCGTCACAGTTAATGAGCAAGATTTCTAATTCTTGTTTGTTGTTAATCAAAGTTTGAACAATTTTTGTCTTTGACTTTAAATGAGGCTTTCTAATTCTTTCGAAAGCTTTACCCTGATGTACATTGTTATTCAATCATGAGTTTTTATTGTTTAAACCTTGATTATAAATCATTGTTCGAACCTATATTGTTATCAAACTGTTAAATAATTAACGACCCCTTACTGATTCAAGTAATCCCTAGTTGATGAACATTTTGAACTCTAAATTAACCTTGAAGCTAATTTAAACCAAACCTACTTTGGTCCGGACTCGTAAAATAAAACGGAGATGAACAACCCTATTATAGGGGATTATTTACGCAAAAGCGTTAAGATGTTTGTGTATAATATATGGTACAAATGGCTGATCCCCTAAGTACGAGAAGGAATGTCCATATGGTCTAACGACTGTTAAAGGTTTAAGTAGAAATACCTACAACCTAGGACATAATTTATAGTCTTGTGACCCTCAGATGAATTCTAACTTCAGTTTTTGATTATCAATAATAGAGAATGTTATTCATTTCAATTGAGCTTATTCATTGCCTGTTATTATGTTCTGTTTTGCTCACTCTTGCATATATATAACCATTGCAGCTAAAACTGAGAACGTTGACGAGCCAACCACTAGCAAAGAAAAAGGCAAGATGAACAAGTGTTGAAGACTTGTTAATTTGTTATGGTTTATGTAATCATACTTAAATTTTAATTATGTGATGTAATCAATTTTTCCACATTCGATGATTGTATTAAGGTTATAAAACTTGGGATTTATTTGATTAATTTATGTAACCCTTTAATGGGAAGGTTTATTTCTTAATTTTTATTTAACTTAGGTAGTTAGAAATGAATGTTTGGACAGTGAACACCAAATTCTGTGGGAATGAAGTAGCCAAATTTGGAGGTGTCACAATAAAGTTGTGAGTTCCAGGAGATGTTAGAACGGTATCACTTTCTTAGCATTATGTATGTTATTTTCCATGTTAAAAAATTCAATCAAACATTAAAAAATTCAAACCAATCAGGTTTTGTCAGTTTAATCCTAAACTACGAAAGACCTGATCTCCCTCCAGCCATGGGAGTATGTAGGCAGCCATATATGGTGTGGTCTAACCCTCAAAAGAAACATCTACACCCAAACATTAACCCAAATATAAACCTACACACCAATCCCAAGACACCAATTTCTACACCCAATAAAAATCCTCAAAGTCAGCGACCAATGTTGAGAAGACCCAATGGCACCTCAATGTCATTCCATCAAATCTGGAACAAGTCTTAGAAAGGAAGAGACAACGATATGTTAAGACAATCAGTCAAAGGGATGAAATAACAATCATCCTGAGATGCAACCCTTTAGTAAATCATTACTCCTGAAGTGCAAGAAGACTTGATCTTCTTTAACCTATAGAAGTACATAGGCGAAAGTTATGGAAAAGTCTATCTCATACCCGACGACCTATTCCCCAAGATAAAGGCCGTAAATCAAGCCTTACAGATCAAACCAAACTCGGTTGAAGCCATCACATCACAAACCAAGCTGAGCTCTTAGGTCCAATTTAGTGGAGTCTGAAGGCCTCTCGACATCAATCATCAAAGTTGAAGCAATATCATAGCTATATATCAAACATGATCATCAGTAAGTATAGATACAACCAAAGGTGATCATAATAAATATTGACTTAACAATGTAAGCTGACATCCTCGGTCACAAGTCTTCATCAAATTAGAAGAAAATCATCAAATACAATTGTGCCTACAAATCAAAAATAATGATTGGGGTATCCAAGCATCAAAGCCCAAATCCACTACATGCATGTGGGTTATGAGGTAAAAGACTCTTACAATTTTGAGATCTTATCAGCCCATCTGTCAAACATACAACAAAATGATTACCCTAGACGACAAGCAAGACTAGGGAAATTTCAGAATCGGCAACAACCCAATATTGGGATCCATACAACAAATAAGACTGGATCAATGTTAGAGACCACTACAACTCAACACTGGGGCATTTATCGGCCATCCTAAAAATGAAAATGCATTAGTCAACGCCATCAGCATGGTTCATCATCATCAAACCTTCCCTCATGACATTTCCATGGCGATCTGGTAAGATCAGTGGGTTTTTTTTTCGAATTATACTTTTCTCAGAATGCATCGATCCACATAGGAGGTACGACTCTTTCATCTCTTTATTTTCTTTTTCCATTTACATTCACTAGCAATGATAGACATGTTAAGATAAATATTGCATTAGAATCTTAGAAAAAGGTTTCAAAAATGAAATTTTTGTTTAACTTATTATAAATTGGATTAATTCTGATAAGCGTTTGTAGAGCAAGAATCACGAGAACAATTAGAGAATTAAGACCATTCAACCTATTAGGCATGACATCCTAGTTCAAAGCTATTTTTAGAGCAGAATCAACCTCATATGCGTGTCTGCACTTTGCAATTACTTTGACTCTTAGTTGTGGGTTATGAAACTATGGCGACAGTGATGAAGATTAATGCAATGTTAGAGGGCAAAAATTAGTCAGCCTAATATCTCGAATCGTGGCCTGAGTTACTCAAGTTATTAAGCCCGAGGGGTGTTTTTACACCTGGTGCCTTAAAGCCGTATGGTTTGGGAGTCACTTGCCCAATGCTTGCTATATGGGTAACTTAACGCCTAAGAAAATGAGCATTGTAAGAAGAAGAAGGCGAGACCTGAGCAGATCCGAATCATGGCCTGGGTTACTCGAGTAATTAAGCTCGAGGGATGTCTTTACACATGGTGCCCTGAAGCCGTCTGGTTTGGGAGTCACCGGCTCAACGCTCACTACATGGGTAACGTAGAGCCTAAGAAAATGAATCTTGTACAAGCTCAAGTGAGGAGCAAATAGAGTAGACCGCTTGACTTATCTCGAAGTATGGCCTTTGTTACTCGAGCAAGTAAACTTGAAGGGGTGTCTTTACACCTAGTGCCCTAAAGTCGTTTGGTTTGGGAGTCATTGGTCTAAAACTAGTTAAATGGTTAACTTTGAATAGCCTAAGAAAATGAGACAAGTTAAGCGAGGGAAAAAGGAAAAAAGAAAATTTGGAATCAGGGAAAATTTGCAAGATGGAAATGAGATCATCTAAAAGTCATAGAAGAGAAACCCCTATTAAGGGTTGTGTCACTCATAGTGCACATGTCATATGATGTTAATTTTGCGAAGAACGGTGCCTAGAGCAAAGATGAAATATCCTACCCACGAAAATGACTATGGATGCTTAAAAGTTTTCTTACAATTTCATAACTTGTTAAATGAAAATTTAGTCAAAATAGAAATCTTTAATTAGATTTTGCCGAACTATATAAGTGCTGGTAATATAGTTTGATGAAAATAGTGGGAGATACCAATTTAAAACAAGACCAAAATTATTTTGGTAATTAATAAAAGAATGTATGCTAAAATATTATAAATTACAAATTTATTTACGAATTTTACAATGTTTAAATTACTATCACTGTGTAGCATATTAGATGCTAAATTAATCGGATCGAATTAAACGGATTGGTTAAGGAATTTGAGAATAGTTCTCATGGATGAAAAGCTATCTTATGTCCTTAATACGCATATCTCTGCAATGGTTGCAGATAATGCCTCTGAGAAAGAGATTGCTACTTTTAGAAAGTGGCAAGATGATGCACAGTTGGCTCAATGCATCATGCTCGCATCCATGAGTAACGAGCTTCAGCGTCAGCATGAAACTATGGATGCTCCTACTATATTCCTGCACGTCAAGTAGTTGATGGTGCAGAAAGTAGGACTAATAGATATCAGATATCTAAGGAGCTCTTCCGATCTAGAATGATTGAAGGCACTACAGTACAGACACATGTCCTAATGATGATCAATTTGATTGAACAGTTAGGACAACGATTTTTGTCATGGATGGGGATTGTGCCAAGATTTGATCTTGCACTCACTCCCGGACTCCTTTCACAATTGTTGTGAATTTTTCATATGAACAAGCTAGATATCAGCTTCGCTGATTTGCTTCATATGTTGAAAAATATTGAGAGTCACTTTTCAACCATGAAAGACCAAGTCTTACTAGTAGGGGCCAAATGATCTTCTGAAAAGAAGAACGATTCAAAGAAGGTAAATAGAAAGGCAAAAACAAATGATAATAAGAACAAAACTGATACGGATAGCAAAGGAGTTTGCTTCCACTTCAATAAGCCTGGACACTGGAAAGAAACTGCGAGAAGCATCTTACAAAGGCTAACCAAAGAAGCATAGTGAAGTTTCGGTTATAAATACAATTTTGTTCATGATTTAATTTTTTCTTTAAGTCAAAGTTCTACTTGGGTATTGGATACTGGCTTTGGTTCTCATAAATATAGATTTATGAAGGAACCAAGCAGTAGTAGAAAGCTAAACAAAGATAAGTAATCCTATGTGTAGGAAATGAAGCAAATGTTGCTACATTAGCCATATAAACCTTTTGTTTAGCATTGCCTACGGGCAAGTCTATTAAGTCAATAAGTTGTTACTGTATTCCAGTTCTCGTTGGAAATATTATTTCTATTTTGTTGTTGGACAATGAAATCTTTGGTATTATATTTAAGAACAATTGTTGTTCTAGTTATAATAATAATATTTTGTATAGAACTAGAATATTACTTAATGGATTTAGTATACTTGACTTGCATGAAAATAATTTTACATATTAAACAAATTAGTATAAGAAAAGGAGATGATCATTCAAATAGTTGAATATGCGTATTTGCTGAAATACAAGTGTGTATTATTTGAAAGGTTCAAAGAATTCAGAAGTGAAATAAATTGGAAAAGTATTAACATTCTCTGATTAGATCAAGGAATAAATACTTATGTAATAAGTTTTTAGATCATCTCAAATGGTTTTCTCACAATAGACACCTCCTTATATGCAATAATTGATTGATGTATCTGAAAGAAAAAATCGTACCTTGTTGGACATGGTGCGGTCCATAATGATTTTACTGACATTCCAGTATCCTTCTGGGGTAATGTCCTAGAAATGGCTGCATATCTACGAAAAAAAGGTAACCTCAAAATCCAGCCCCAAGACTCCATAAAAGTTATGGACATGGAGGATTCTTAATCTTAAGTATGTTAAGATAAGGGGTTGTCCAACTTATGTGAAAAGGTTTCAAAGAATAAGCTTGGGACAAGATTTGGCAAGTGTAGATTTATGGGACATCCTAAAGTAAGCTTAGCAAAAGGTGTTTGTTGCGAAACACGCTTTCTTCTAAGATAAAGGTGTTTATCATTGAAGGGGCTAGTGGGAGGATACTAGATCTTGAAGAGTTCAAGAACCGTAAAACACTATAAGTCAAATAATAGGAACCTGTAGATAGACCTATTGTACCACAATCGAACCGTAAATCTGGAATAGTACCGAAGATACCTAAAAGGTATGGATTCATCATAGATGATGATGATGAGTTACACATCATAGAAGATGATGATCCAGTTATATACGATAAGGTAAGAGTTGTAGACACTCAGAGAAATGGATTGAAGCAAGCTTCTCAAATATGGAACAATCGTTTTGATGAAACAAATCAAAAGAGTTTGATTTTATCACAAATAAGAATGAACCTAGTGTGTATAAAAGGGTCAGTGGGAGAGCCGTGACATTCCTAATATTATATGCTGATATATTATTGATAAGGAATGACATACTAATGCTACAATCATTAAAGATAAAGTTGTCTAAATATTCCTCCATAAATGATTTAGGAAGAGTATCTTAATTGGGGATACAAATCTATATAGATAGATTTAATAGGATGCTCGACTTAACCCAAGGAACGTATATTCATTTGATGCTAAAGTCGTTTAGCATGGCAAACTCCATGGGATGTCTCATGTTGATGAGCCCTGGAGTGTATCTCTTTTAATAGTCCCCATAGACTCATAAAAGAGAGATCGCATGAGTAACTATCATGTATGCGATAAAATGTACGAGACCTGATGTTGATCAGTCATATTCTGGAGAAGTTCACTATGAGTCAGTGAAAAATATCTTAAAATACTTAACCGACACTAAGGATGTGATCATATTTATGGTGGGTTTGAATTAAAACTAGAGGGCTTAACATACTCAATTTTTTCTTCAGACAGACCAAGATGACAGAAAATCCACTTTAAGGTAAAGCGTTACCTTGAACGGTGGTGCAGTGAATTTGAAAGGTTTCAAACAGCAAAGAGTTGCTGGTTTAGTGATAAAGACAAAATATATAGCTGTAAATGAATCTGCAAGTTAATTGTTTGGATGATAAGTTCATAATAGAACTAGGAATAGTTCCTAAGTCTCATCTTGGATCTAAACATGTGTTGTGGCACTTTCATTTGATTATAGGAATCATTGGAAGATGGGAAATCACTATAGAGATAGTGAACTCTCAAGAACAACATTACATATCCATTAACTAAAGCTTATCCAACAGCAGGATAATCGTCACTTAGAGAAGAAGAGTATGAGATACCATGGCGATTGGCTTTAGTGCAAGTGGGAGATTAAAAGTAGTATGCACACAAGCCAATCATGTTTGATGATAAAGCATATACTTTGTAACAATCTTATTCATTTATTAATAAAAAGTATTAATTTATTAAAGGCTTTTGAATTATCTATATGATGTTGCTTTATAATATGTGATAAACCCATAGTTTTAAGCAATGCTTTTAGAATAATGATGATGATCATTCTAATGAGATCTAAATTCTTAGAAAGCTTAAAACTAAAATAGTTCCTAATCGTTGAATTACTAAATTGGGGATTAGTGAATCCGAATAGATTGGTACATACGTTGCTTGCTCATTGGATGAGGATGATTGATCTCATGATCATTTGTGTGGAGACACTAAAGCAAGTATGTATGTGCTTATTAGAGAATAAGTTCACTGAACGTGGCTTGCTAAGGAATACCTAATGGAGTTTTACTTGCCTGTCAATAGGAATTCCTGTAGTGATAGTAGTACAAGTGATCCTTGGACTTGAGATCATCATAGTATCTTGTGTATGACAAGTTATACTTTGACTTATTTCTTAAGACCCTTAGGGTATATCAAAGGGTATGCTTGGGTATAATAAGTTGTACATGGAGATAATGTATGATCAATAAAGAATCTACCACTTCTAGTAAAAGAAGAGAAATGTCCTATGTGATTCGATAAATGACAACCCAGTAGTCCTTGACCAAGACAGAATAAAATTAGAAAGGAGTTTCTAATTTGCATTATTTGGAGCTGTGCATTTAAGAGTCGAAATACATATAATTAAATAAAATAAGACTTGACAGTAATTCCATTTCTTATATTTAATTGGGACATTGTATGGTAGAATGATTGAATTGTACGGTAACTATTTACTCAAAGGTTCTTTTAAGATTAATGTTGAAATCTATATTATCTGAAAAGTCGTTAATCGCTAGGGAGGCTTATCCCTACTGTAGAATAAAAATTATTTATTTAAATAAATTAATAGTTTAATTTATTTATTTAAATAAGATTAGAATTGTTCTAATTAATTTATTTACAACCGGTTTAATATGGAAAACCTAAAGGGTCACACCATAAAATGAAGAATAATTATTTAAGAAGTTAATGACATAATCGTAATAATAAGTTAAGTATATTTAATTTAATCTATGGTGATAGAATAAATTAAATAGCTTAATATTTATTATTTAATATTTTGGAAATATTAAATTTAAATTAATAAGAGGAGTCTTATTATTATTACTATTATTATTATTTAATTCCTAAAGGAGTTTGGGAATTAATTAATAAAAGTACTCTCATATATTCCTAATAAAATTAGGAGGTTAAATTAATTAAAAGAGTTTAATTAATTATACCTAATAAGATTAAGGAGCTTAATTAATTAAAAGAATTTATTTAATTAATTAATACCCTATTTTCTAATTAGATTAGAAGGGTTAACTGATATCTTTATCAGATGAGTCTTATATTAGATATCAACGTACGTGATTCCAATTGTTGAAGAGTACATCCTTTTCTATGAGATATAGAAAAACTAGAGTTTTGCCAAACACCCATATTCTTGAATCTTTATTCTTTCTTGGTGGATCACTTCTAGAGGCCAAATACTTGGGTGGCTAACGTTGATCAAAGGAAGGAACCAAACCTGGTGGATTCAAGTTGAACGCGAAAAGAATTGGAGGTGAACTTGTACTTGAGGAAACTCGAATCTTCAAGGGTATGATTCTTGTTCTTCATATCTTTTCGTTTAATTAATAATTGTGCATAAAGGATGATCCGGGTATATGGTTTGTAAAATTTTAAACTCTGATTTTTACACGTTTTCGCTTATTTTGTGCAATTTGATTGCGTTCATGAATATTACAAACCTAACAAATTTAACAGTCTATCATGTTCACATAGCACACAATTCCATATGCACTATATTTCTTTTACTATGCATATTCGCATGCAACATATATTCTTTACTATACATATCCTACATGCATCAATAATTCCTTACAAAGTATACATTCATGCATTATACATTTTTAATTTATCGAGTTACATCATACAATATGTACTAGCACATATCACATATAAATTGAGTTCCATAACCCAATTAACTTATTCATATTTTGACTTTAACAATTCATAAAGCATGGTATATAACCCACCACATAATCACATTTAATCCACAAACATAATTGAACTGAAAAACTTGCAAATCACCCCCTGGCATATTCTTAGCATATTCTCAGAATATTCTTTATTTCTTAACATATTCCTTAAGATATTTTCTTAAGTTTTAATTATTAAATTTTTAACCCTAAGGTTTTCTTAACTCCCACAATTCTCCCTTAACTTTCATAATTCACTTTCATACTTTATTAAGTTCTTTAATTACTCAATCTTAGTAACTTAATTTAATCAAATAAGTTACTACATAAATCTCCTTAATTTATTTTACCATGCTGGAATCATATAATTTACATAACACATCATTGATATATAAATTATATAAAATATAACATAACATACTCAAATTACATATTTATTTTATAATTGTAAAAAAAATATGCTACACAAAATTTCATATGTAAATACAATTATTTACATACCCAAGATATTATAATATAATATCCTCACCTCATTATCATAAATTCAATTAAGAATTTATTTACTTTCTTAAGATATTACGATAAATATAATATCTTTTCTTTATTAAATTAATTTTATATAAGAATTTATTCTAATACTCTTGGGTAAATTATATATAAATATTATATGTTTAACCCGCCTCTTTTTGCCTCATTACGCAAATTGTTCCCACAATTTTATTTCCCTGCGTAATATATATTTATTAACTCCCCAGTACCTAATTTAAATAACTTATTTAATTTATACAATCTATATTGTATAATTAAATTTAATTTCCTCCTTTCTATAAATTGTTTTTAAACAATTTATTTATATATTAAATATACAATTTAATATATTTAATTTATTCAAATATGAATTTAATTTACTAACTAGTTAATACCAATATACATATTTTATATATTGGATCTCATCTCATTTTCTTTAAAAATTACCCCTATAATTTATTTACATATAATAAATATATAATACCAATATATTTATTAAGCATAAGCATCACATATTGCATAGTTCATACCCACTTATGCAATATAATATCATACAACATATTATCTAATAAGAGTTTTGTTTATTTAATTCTTATTTTAATATTACCCAAAATTTGGGTTATCATATTCTTTTTCGTCCCCGAAATCACAATACTGAATCATTCTTAATCGGTTTAGATCTTATTCTTTTTCGTAACATTATCGTCGAATTATTTCAACATACCATTTCCTTAGATTTTTCTTTAAAATAAATCATCTATTTTCACTATAGGTTTTAAACTTTAACCTTTAATTTAATCATTCAAGATCTTCTAAATTTTAGGGTTGTCACATACATGATACATAATTTAAATACAAACTTAATTTATACAACTGTTAAGTGTCGTGCAGAATACGACAAAACATAAGCTGTGAGTTTTAATACAAATATTGTCTCCTAGACAATATCCAAACTCAAAATAAGTCCTCATTACAATTATTATCACACTATTCTTATAGAATAGTGAGGACTACTATAGCAACCATCTTGGACCATCACTCCATTTCCTGACTAGTTCCAGCTATATTTTTCTTTCCTGAAGAGAACAATGAAAGAAAAGGGTGAGCTCAACTAGCCCAGTAAAAAATATTATGATTAAGATAATGCAGAATAAATTATCGTTAGCCTTCAACAGTATAACAACTGATAGAATACGATAGACAACAAGTTTAACTACAACGAAACAAACAATCTATTAGAAGAGTCAAGTAGAGCATAATATCTACTATCTTCTATGATTTAAAAGTTTATCATCAATTTTATCACTGAGACTCAGCTCAATAAATAATCCACATCACTGAATTATCCATGCACTACGGGCCAAGGATATTCATTATTATCACATCCATGAATCATCTATGCACTACGGGCCAAGGATATTCGTTATTATCACCAATGTTCATGATCATGCCAAACAACAATTCATCTTTGCTCCCTTGGCCGAAGAGAACGCATGGTCATGATCATACCAACAACTGTCCATCAATGCACTACGGGCCAATGAGGACTTTTACCATATCATTTGTAACATTACAGGTCATGATTATATTGATACATAATTCCTGGTCATAATCATACCAATCCATAGTCCATCTATGCACTATGGGCCAAAGATGACTTTCATCACAATATAAGCATGAGCATGATGACAATGATATAAGCATCAATCAAACAAAATCAAGGATAAATATTAAAGACTTTAAATTTATCCAGAGTTTAAAAATATCCAAATTGTCAACATGATAATTGCTTTGTGGAGTAAAATTTAAGAATAATATTGTATCAAAAATAATTTGGACAGAAAAGAAATCAATTTCTGTTATGAATAGTACCTCGGGTGAATAGTACCCGAGCGAATAGTACTTCGTGAATAGTATCCCATGAATAGTACTTTGTAAATAGTGTCATACATATGAATAATATCGTACGTATGTGTAGACACTAGAAATTTTCTGCATACCTGTTACTAACATTGAAGGAGGGCAGAATCGTCTTTCAGAGATAACCCTGGAAGACAGCTCATTTCAATCCCGGAGACAACCCTGGGATATTCAGTTATTACCATCTGAGAGATAACCCTGAGACATCCAGCTCAGTCCCAGAAACAACACTGGGAGTTTCAGTTTCAAGCTCGGAGATAACCCCGAAAAATACAGTTTAAATACCGAAAATTACACAGGAGAAGACCGTTTCATCTCGGAGATAACCCCGAGATACTCAGTCTCAGTCCCGAAAATAACATCGGGAAAGATAGTATCCACCTCAAAGATAACCCCGAGGAGTGCCGTTGTAGTTCCGGAGATAACCCCGAAAATACTTGTTTCAAACGCATGCGATCAGCTTTAACACTAGGCGATAACCCTGAGGCACTCATTCCCCAAACTCGGAGATAACCCTGGGAGGTCAGGCACACCACAGAGATAACCCTGAGGACGGTCAACACCTGCAGTAGCCCAATCTCAAAGATAATCCTGAGCAACGACTGCTAAATCAGCTCAAACCGGAGATAACCCCGGTGAGGGGTGAAATCATCATTTGGCATTTGCGCCGTCTCAACAACATTTCAACATACATTCTACACAGAAGTGTCCTACAAGAATCAAGGAGTTCCAATCCCGAGTGACTACTACACAAGACAGCACGCCGGATATAATTTGAATCTTGAAGACCAAGGGCATGGTCTCATCTTCCTGACTTCGTACAACCTCTAATCCCATGTCATTGTGTAGCTCTCGACAACATCATGCCATAAAAGGTCTTATACACCTCGATCGGATGCTTGGATTAAAGTTCTGAAAGTTTGAGCGAACAACACATTACACGCGTACACGTACTTCGAGACGGCAGGACCCGCGGAGCCAGGGGCACCCCAGGCAGCCGCAGGTGCATCTGTGGCAGCCGCAGCTCCCCCTCTATAACTAGAGGGCTTGGGGCAACCATTTTGTAGAGAAAAAGGCGAGAAAGCCCTGTCTAATTTACTCTGTACACACCCTAAACTGAGTGCTTTCTCATTTTAAACACTTGTGAGCTTCTATATTGCTATATTTTTACCGATGGGAGTCGAGTGTTCATCCATTTAAAGCTATTGAAGTCTTCTCTAGTAGTCCACTGTAAGCCTTCTTATACATTTTAAAGCCTTTTACATCCCATTTGGTAGATAATGAGGAGCGTATGACGTGAATGTTTCTAAGAGATTTGAAACCCAAAATAAGTCAATACCTCATTTCTCACAAACTTTGCTTGTATTCAGATGTTATGAATAGGGCTCAGTTATTGGAGCGCGATAATGAGTCAGCCCAACCAAAATATAGCAGCCAGCAAAACGATAATACTAGTTGTAGCTGTCATCGAAGCGGTGACAACAAACGTGGAGGAAATCAACAAGCCAAAAATGGTAACCATTTCGGTGGTAATCCTAGCCAAGATAATAGAAGTGGAAATTTCAAAAAGAGGAGATTCAACAATGATGGAAAGATAGTAGCACCAGCACCTGTTTTCAAGGAAGGAGAATGACAACCAGTCATATGCTATCAGTCCAAACTGTACGCAGCAACCCAAAGCGTGTTATAATTGCGAAATAGAAGGTCACCTAGCTTAGTTTAGCGGGTTATTATCGACGTTTCTTAATAGATTTTTCAAAAATAGCAACCCCGTAAACTAATTTAACTCGAAAGACGGTAAAATACGTCTGGACAGATAAATGTGAATGAAGCTTCCAAGAGTTGAAGAAGCGACTGAGCATGACTCTAGTGTTATCCTTACCAGATGATAAAGGAGGCCTTGTAGTATATAGTGATGCATCACACAAAGGATTAGGGTGTGTGTTGATGCAACATGGGAAAGTGATTGCTTACGCATCATGACAACTCAAAGATTATGAGAAGAGGTATCCTACTCATGATCTTGAGTTAGCCGTTGTAGTATTTGCCCTGGAAATTTGGAGGCATTACTTGTACAGAGAGAAGTGTGAGATATATATAGATCACAAAAGTCTGAAATATATTTTTACACAAAAGGAGTTAAACATGAGGCAGAGAAGATGGCTAGAACTGATAAAGGATTTTGACTATGAAATCTTGTATCATCCCGGAAAAGCCAATTTAGTTGCAGATGCGTTAAGTAGAAAGAACCAATAGAAGTTAAACGTAATAAAAAACAATGAGGTGTTAATAAAAGAATTTGAAAGACTTGAAATTGAGCAGAAATTTCAAACTACCTCTACCCAAAAATTGTTCTTTCTGGAGGGAGTTTCGACTCTACTAGAGAGAATCAAGGAGATGCAGGGTAAAGATTAGGAGTGTTAAAAATAAAAATCTGATACAACTTACATTAAAAATATCAAATTCAGAGTAGACAAGGATGTAGTACTAAAATATGAAGATAGAATTTGGATTCCTATAGATCAAACATTAAAAGATAAAATCTTAAATGAACCCCATAATTCTAAATTTGCAGTCCACCTAGGTAGTACGAAAATGTACAAAGACTTAAGTTGACATTTTTGGTGGTCAAATATGAAAAGGAAAATAGCGGAATGGGTAAGTAAATATCTCACGTGTCAAAGGATTAATGCTGAACATCAAAAGTCGAGTGGTTTACTTCAACCCTTACCAATTCTTGAGTGGAAGAGGGAACACATAACAATGGACTTTGTGGTAGGCCTTCCTGCTACATAGAAAGGCCACAATTCTAGTTGGGTAATAGTTGACCAACTAACCAAATCAGCTCATTTTCTACCTATCAAGGTTACTCATAACCTAGATCAACTTTCCAAGTTATACATTAATAAAATTATCTCTAGGCATGGAATACCTGTTTCTATAGTGTCAGACCGAGATCCACGTTTCACCTTAAATTTTTGGGGAAGTCTTCAAAAACACTTAGGAACTCAATTGAGATTAAGTACAACATATCGCCCACAAACAGATGGGCAGAGTAAGAGAACCATTCAAACACTAGAAGATATGTTAAGAACTTGTATCATAGAATTCAAAGAAAGTTGGGAGGATCAGCTACCTTTGGTAGAATTTTCCTACAACAATAGTTATCATGGTAGCATAAGTATGCCACCATATGAAGCTTTATATGGTAGAAAGTGTAGGACACCTTTGTGTTGAGATGAGGTTAGGAAAAGACAAATGTTAAGACCCGAGATAATCAAACAAACTACTAATAAAATCTGAGTTATACGCGAACGATTACAAGCGTCTCAAGATTGACAAAAGAAATACGCGGATCCGCATCGTCAACAACGAAATTTTAGCGTTTGAAACCATGCTTTCTTTAAAGTGTCCCCTTGGAAGGGCAAAATGCGTTTTGGCAAGAAAAGAAAATTGATTTTGAGATTATTTGGACGATTTGAAATTTTGAGGAGGATATGTGAAGATATTTATGAGATGGTGTTAGAGTTTATGACCTAGAGGCCAATTATTTGATATAATTGCATAACATTTTTGATATTATATTTGATTGAATAAATAAATTATTTTATTATGGTTTCATTACTACGTTATATAAATGTTAGCATAATAAAAGTCCTTAGAATAGTGTGTTAGGTTTGTAATATTCATGAACGCAATCAAATTGTAAAAATAAAGCGGAAATGTGGAAAATCAGAGTTTTAAAATTTTACAAACCATATACCCGGATCATCCTTTATGCATAATTATTAATTAAACAAAAATAAAGGACGAGAATGATACCCTTGAAGATCCGAGCTTCCTCAGGTACAAGTTCACCTCCAAATCTTTTTCGTGTTCAACTTGAATCCACCGGGTTGAGTTCCATCCTTTGATCAACGTTAGCCACCCAAGTGTTTGGCCTCTAGAGGTGATCCACCAAGGAAGAAGAAGTATTCAAGAAGAAGAGTATTTGACAAAACCCTTTTTTTATCTCTATAGAAAAGAGCGTACTCTCCCAACTATTAGAATTGTCAGTTGTGAAAAAGTCAACAACTACTCTACACCTATAATAAGACTCCTCTTATTTATAGATGTGGACAACCCTCCTTAGCAATTAAGGAATTGAGTTTTATTTTAATTAATTAAACTCCTTTAATTAATTAGGCTCCCAATCTTATTAGGAATAATTGAGAGCACTTTTATTAATTAATTCCCAAACTCTTTAGAAATTAAAATAATAATAATTGTAATAATATTAATAAGACTCCTCTTATTAATTTATATATTTAATATTTCTAAAATATTAAATAATAAATATTAAGTTATTTAATTTATTCTATCACCATAGATTAAATTAAATACACTTAACATATTATTACGATTATGCCATTAACTTCTTAAATAATTATTCTTCCTTTTATGCTGTGACCCTTTAGGTTCTCCATATTAAACCGGTTGTGAATAAATCAATTAGAACAATTCTAATCTTATTTAAATAAATAAATTAAACTATTAATTTATTTAAATAAATAATATTTATTCTACAATAGGGATAAGCCTCCCTAGCGATCAACGACTTTTTAGATAATATAGATTTTAACATTAATCATAAAAGAACCTTTGAGCAAATAATTACCGTACAATTCAATCATTCCACCATACAATGTCCCAATTAAATATAAGACATGGAATTACTGTCAAGTCTTATTTATTTAATTATATGTATTTCGATTCTTAAATGCACAACTCTAAATAATGCAAATTAAAAACTCCTTTCTAATTTCATCCTGCCTTGGCCAAGGACTATTGGATTGTCATTTATCGAATAACATAGGACATTTCTCTTCTTTTACTAGAAGTGGTAGATTCTTTATTGATCATACATTATCTCCATGTACGACTTATTATACCCAAGCATACCCTTTGATATACCTTAAGGGTCTTAAAGAATAAGTCAAAGTATAACTCGTCATACACAAGATATTATGATGATCTCAAGTCCAAGGATCACTTGTACTACTATCACTACAGGAATTTCTATTGACAGGCAAGTAAAACTCCATTAGGTATTCCTTAGCGAGCCACGTTCAGTGAACTTATTCTCTAATAAGAACCTACATATTTGCTTTAATGTCTCCACACAAATGATCATGCGATCAATCATCCTCATCCAATGAGCAAGCAACGTATGTACCAATCTATCCGGATTCACTAATCCCCAATTTAGTAATCCAACGATTGGGAACTATTTTAGTTTTAAGCTTTCTAAGAATTTAGATCTCATTAGAATGATCATCATCATTATTCTAAAATCATTACTTAAAACTATGAGTTTATCACATATTATAAAACAGCATCATGTAGATAATTTGAAAGCCTTTAATAAATTAATACTTTTTATTAATAAATAAATAAGATTGTTACAAAGTATATGCTTTATCATCAAACATGATTGGCTTGTGTGCATACTACTTTTAATCTCCCACTTGCACTAAAGCCAATCGCCATGGTATCTCATACTCTTCTTCTCTAAGTGACGATTATCCTGCTGTTGGATAAGCTTTAGTTAATGGATATGTAATGTTGTTCTTGAGAGTTCACTATCTCTATAGTGATTTCCCATCTTCCAATGATTCCTATAATCAAATGAAAGTGCCACAACACATGTTTAGATCCAAGATGAGACTTAGGAACTATTCCTAGTTCTATTATGAACTTATCATCCAAACAATTAACTTGCAGATTCATTTACAGCTATATATTTTGTCTTTATCACTAAACCAGCAACTCTTTGCTGTTTGAAACCTTTCAAATTCACTGCACCACCGTTCAAGGTAACGCTTTACCTTAAAGTGGATTTTCTGTCATCTTGGTCTGTCTGAAGAAAAAATTGAGTATGTTAAGCCCTCTAGTTTTAATTCAAACCCACCATAAATATGATCACATCCTTAGTGTCGGTTAAGTATTTTAAGATATTTTTCACTGACTCATAGTGAACTTCTCCAGAATATGACTGATCAACATCAGGTCTCGTACATTTTATCGCATACATGATAGTTACTCATGCGATCTCTCTTTTATGAGTCTATGGGGACTATTAAAAGAGATACACTCCAGGGCTCATCAACATGAGACATCCCATGGAGTTTGCCATGCTAAACGACTTTAGCATCAAATGAATATACGTTCCTTGGGTTAAGTCGAGCATCCTATTAAATCTATCTATATAGATTTGTATCCCCAATTAAGATACTCTTCCTAAATCATTTATGGAGGAATATTTAGACAACTTTATCTTTAATGATTGTAGCATTAGTATGTCATTCCTTATCAATAATATATCAGCATATAATATTAGGAATGTCACGGCTCTCCCACTGACCCTTTTATACACACTAGGATCATTCTTATTTGTGATAAAATCAAACTCTTTTGATTTGTTTCATCAAAACGATTGTTCCATATTTGAGAAGCTTGCTTCAATCCATTTCTCTGAGTGTCTACAACTCTTACCTTATCGTATATAACTGGATCATCATCTTCTATGATGTGTAACTCATCATCATCATCTATGATATATATATAACCAGTAAACGCTTCGGATGTAAATCTAGGCTCATCAAACAAAGTTCGACAACAGTTTATTACTGGTTATATATATATATATATATATATATATATATGAACTAACATTATCGAGTTATGCCTCGATTGAGCCTGGACTCACATGGAGCGTTTATTTTCTTTTATATATATATATATATATATATATATAAAGGAAAATAAAAGTCACGGACCGAAGTCCAGGCATACACACACAAAACGACTCTCAACGTGAAGAATGGTGTGTGCAAAGATGAAGAGAAAGACTTTAAAGTGTGTAAGAAGGTATACAGTGGACTGCCAAAGAAGGCTTCAATGACTTTAAATGGATAAACACTCGGCTCCCGCCGGTAAAAGTATAACAATATATAATCTCACAAGTGTTTAAAATGAGAAAGCACTCAGTTTATAGTGTGTACAGAACAAATTGGACAGGGCTTCATCGCCTTTTCTCTATGTAAAATGGCTGCCCCAAGCCTTCTATTTGTAGAGGGGGGAACCGCAGGTGTACCTGCGGCAGCCGCAGATGTACCTGCGGCTGCCCGGGGTGCCCCAGGTTTCGTGGGTCCCGCCGTCTTAAAGTACATGCACGCGTGTAACGTGAGGTCTGTTCGAACTCAGAACTTCAATTCGGGAATCCGATCGAGGTGTATAAGACCTTTTTTGGCATGCTATTGTCGAGAGCTACACAATGACATGGGATTAGAGGTTGTACGAAGTCAGGAAGATAGGACCATGCCCTTGGTCTTTAAGCTTTAAATTCTAATCGGTGTGCTGTCTTGTGCAGTAGTCACTCGGGATTGGCGCTCTTTAGTTCTTGTAGGACATTGCTGTGTATGTATGTATGAATGTTGAGACGGCGCAAAGTGGGATTGGGATGGCAAAATAACGGTTCTGCCCCTCACCGGGGTTATCTCTGGTTTGAGCTGTTTTAGCGGTTGTTGCTCAGGGTTATCTCTGAGATTGGACTGCTGCAGGTGTTTACCGTCCTCAGTGTTATTTCTGAGATGTGTCTGACTTCCCAAGATTATCTCCTGACTTGGGAAATGAGTGCCTCGGGGCCATTGCCGAGTGTTTAAAGCTGATTACATGGGTTTGAAACAAGCATTTCCAGGGTTATCTCCAGAACTGCAACTGCATGCCTCAGGGTTATCTTTGAGGTTGACGCTGTCTGTGACGCCCCCAAAATTAGGTATACATCACCCATCTTAGGTCGTCAGATACAAAGTACAGAATACAAATACAACTTACTAATACAACTGTCGTGTACAATACGACAAAACATAAACTGCGAGTTTGAATACAAATATTATCTTCTAGAGAGTATTCATACTCAAAAGGAGTCCTCATTACATTTATTAACACACTATTACATAGAATAGTGAGGACTACTAACTAATATTATCATTCGGACCATCACTCCTTTCCCCGACTTGCCCCAGCTACGTTCTCATTTCCTGAAGAGAACAGTGAAAGAAAGGGTGAGCTCAACTAGCCCAGTAAGAAATATTATGACTAAGATAATGCAGAATAAATTATCATTAGCCTTCAACAATGTTAAACTGATAAAATATAATAGACATCAAGTTTAACTGTAGCGGAACAAGCAATCCATTAAAAGAGTCAAGTAGAAAATAAACTCTACTATCTTTTATGATTTAAAAGGTTTTTCAACACTGTGATCGCTGGAACTCAGCTTAATAAAATAATTCACATCATCGAATCACCCCTGCACTACGGCCAAGGATATTTGTGTATTCATTAATGGTCATGATCATGCCAACAACTGTCCATCAATGCACTACGGGCCAATGAGGACTTTTACCACATCATTTGTAACATTACGGTCATGATTATACCGAATAATCCCTGGTCATAATCATACCAAGTCCATCTATGCACTACAGGCCACAGATGACTTTTAACATTTTATAAACATGAGGATGATGACAATGATATAAGAATTCAATAAAACAAGTTCAAGAATTAATTTATCCAAGAATTAACAACGTCCAAATTGTCAACATGATACTGCTTTGTGGAGTAAAATTCAAGAATGCTTAGAAGAATATTTTCATGAAAAGATACTGGATGAAACGCAATTATCAAGGATATTCCACAAATTTCATGGAGTATAGAAGTTAAAACTTAACCAACTGAGTATAATAAAGAATGGAATAACAAAAGAAATCACCATGCATGCGATAGACCGCACAGACAGGTTATTCCAACAGAATAATAAATAATGGAACCAGGTCCGGCGTAAACGCACAGACAAGATATTCCGACAGAATAATAAATAATGGAACCAGGTCCGGCGTAAACGCACAGACAGGATATTCTGACAGAATAATAAATAATGGAACCAGGTCCGGTGTAAAACACACAGACAGGATGTTCCAACAGAATAATAACAAGACGGAACCAGGTCCGGTGTAAAACACACAGACAGGATGTTCCAACAGAATAATAATAAAAACGGAACCAGGTCCGGTGTAAAACACACAGACAGGATGTTCCAACAGAATAATAGAAGAATGTCACCAAGTATAGGGTAGACCGCGTATACAGGTTATTCCAACAGAATAATAAGAAATGGAATAACAACAGTTCTCTTCATGAATAAGAAAGAATAACACCCCTTACCGTTTTAAAGAAGAGCTGAAATAAGGAAGTAGTTAAGTAGCAGAATACTCTTCTTCTCTCTCTCTATAGTTTCTCTCTATAGTTTCTCTCTCTAGAGTTCAGTGAATTCGTAAGAAATAATGAAGGAATGAGCTGCTATTTATAGAAAAATAGAATGCATAGTAACTAATCCATGAACGGTCCAGATTGATTACTTTAATCTGACGGTCCATATTTAAAGAAAAATCTTTTAAATAAAATATAATATATTCTATTTATAGAATAACTTTAATAAAGTATTCTGTTTTATATAAAAAGATGTTTCTGTTTTATTACGTTAATAATACGAATAAAATAAAACGTCATTATCGCTAAATAATTCATATTATTAACTGACAATAATTGAATCAAACTGAGTGACTTCTCACATAAGCATTAATAATCAATACCGTGTGCTACTATGCAACCACACGTATTACTGTACTTTTACTACCGAGTAGTTCAACAGTATCAATGGTAAAACTTCCGCCGTTATTTTTAATAAAATATTTTTGTCGTTTTCTCAATCCGACAATAATTCCGTTGTGGGGTCCACCAATGATTGTGTCGTTGTACGAATATTCCTTGTTAAAACGAATATTCCCCGACCAATCGAATATTATATAACAACTTGCGTACTTTGCAAAATTTATAAATATTACCCACAACTATAACATTATATCAAATTAACTCCATAATATTCAAAAATGATATTTATAGAAAATTCATCTTTATTTATAAAAGTTGGGGTCTTACAACCTCCCCTTCTTATGAAATTTCGCCCTCGAAATTAGGGTACGTACCTGGTATGTCGAAGAGGTAAGGATACCTTGATTTCATTTCAGATTCTAACTCCCAAGTCATTTCCTCAACATCGTGGTTTCTCCACAAAACTTTGACTTGAGGTATAACCTTGGAGCGTAGAATATGTTCCTTCTTATCCAAGATTTGAACAGGAACTTCTTCATACGTCAAATCCTCCGCTATTTCGTCCGGTTCTAACTCAATAATGTGGTTCGGGTCTTCCACATATTTGCGTAACATGGATATGTGAAAAACGTTATGAACACGAGACATACTTGGCGGTAAAGCGAGTCTATAAGCCACAGTTCCTACTCGATCGAGGATTAAAAATGGACCGATAAATCGAGGATTGAGCTTTCCTCTTTTTCCAAATCTCGTAACTCCTTTCCATGGAGCAACACGTAAAAACACATGATCTCCTATATCAAATTCCACGTCCTTTCGATGAAGATCACATAACTCTTTTGTCGATCTTGTGAGGTTTTTATACGTTGTCGGATCGTTTGAATCTTTTCTGTAGTCATACGTACCAACTCCGGTCCCAACAACGTTGCTTCACCCACCTCATCCCAGCATACTGGAGAACGACATTTTCTTCCATACAATGCTTCGAATGGAGCCATGCCAATACTTGCTTGATAACTGTTGTTGTAGGAAAACTCCACCAATGGTAAGAACTTGTCCCAACTTCCCTTGAAGTCAAAGACACAGAGTCTTAATAAATCTTCTAGAGTTTGAATAGTCCTCTCTGATTGTCCGTCCGTCTGAGGATGATATGCCGAACTAAATCGTAAATCTGTGCCCATAGCTTTTTGTAAACTAACCCAAAATCGTGAAGTGAATCTTGGGTCTCGATCAGAAACTATGGATACTGGCATACCATGCAGTCTTACAATCTCGTTTATGTACATACGAGCAAGACGTTCAAGTGTATAAGTTTCTCGTATCGGTAAGAAATGAGCAGACTTGGTCAATCTATCAACAATGACCCAAATCGCATCAATACCTTGAGAAACCCTAGGAAGACCGGTAACGAAATCCATGGTAATGTGCTCCCACTTCCATTCTGGAATTTCAAGTGGTTGCAATGGACCTTTTGGTACTTGATGCTCCGCTTTGACTCGTTGACAAGTTAGACACCTTGAGATAAACAACGCTATCTCTCTCTTCATATTGCTCCACCAAAATGTATGACGAAGATCATGATACATTTTGGTACTTCCAGGATGGATTGCAAACGGTGTGTTGTGCGCCTCCATCATGATTTCATACTTTAAATCAGGGTTGTTAGGAACACAAAGTCTGGAGTTGACTCGAAGTATTCCTTCTTCATCGATTCTTGCTTCCGGCATAGCACCTTCTTGCACTTTCTTCCTCATACGCATCAGCTCCAGGTCTGTAGCTTGAGCAGCTTTAACTTTATCGATTAAAGTTGGTTCTACTCGTATATTCGCCATCATCACATGGGTCCCTGGAGTCTTTAACTCTATCTCCATCCTTTGCAAGTCACACAAAATGGGCCTTTGTGTTGACAATATTGCACTCGTACTTGCATATGATCTTCTACTCAATGCGTCAGCTACCACGTTCGCTTTTCCAGGATGGTATTGAATGGTATGATCATAATCTTTCAACAGTTCAAGCCAACGTCGTTGTCGCATGTTGAGTTCCTTTTGAGTGAAGAAATATTTGAGGCTTTTATGATCCGTAAAGATCTCCACCTTCTCCCCATACAAGTAATGCCTCCAAATTTTAAGTGCAAAGACAACAGCTGCCAACTCTAGATCATGAGTAGGATAATTCCTCTCATATTTCTTGAGTTGTCTTGATGCATAGGCTATGACTTTTCCATGTTGCATGAGAACGCATCCCAACCCTTTGCTCGAAGCATCACTGTAGATGACAAATCCCTCCGAGCCAGATGGTATTGTTAGAACAGGTGCTGAAATGAGTCTCCTCTTGAGTTCTTGAAAACTCTGCTCACATTCTTCGCTCCAACCGAACTTTGTATCTTTCCGAGTCAGCTGAGTTAATGGAGTAGCGATTCGAGAAAATCCTTCCACGAATCTCCGATAATAACCAGCTAAACCAAGAAAGCTACGTACTTCGGTCACTGATTTAGGTTGCTCCCAGCTTTGAATAGCTTCAATCTTTGCCGGGTCAACCGATATTCCACGACTTGATACTACGTGCCCAAGGAATGCTACCTCCTCCAGCCAGAACTCGCATTTCTTTAACTTGGCATAAAGCTTGTATTCACGAAGCTTTTGGAGTACCAGCCTCAAGTGTTGCTCATGATCTTCACGGCTTTTGGAATAAATAAGGATGTCATCAATAAAGACGACCACAAAGTGATCCAAATATTCCTTGAATACCCGGTTCATCATATCCATGAAGGCAGCAGGAGCATTAGTCAATCCAAAGGACATGACTAGGAATTCATAATGCCCGTACCGAGTTCTAAAAGCCGTCTTTGGAATATCCTCAGTTCTAACCTTCAGCTGATGATATCCAGAACGAAGATCGATCTTTGAAAAGAATTGTGCTCCTTGCAACTGGTCAAACAGGTCATCAATACGTGGCAATGGGTACCTATTTTTATGGTGACATGATTCAACTCCCGATAATCAATACAAAGTCGCATACTTCCATCTTTCTTCTTCACGAATAGCACAGGAGCACCCCAAGGAGAAGTACTAGGACGAATAAAGCCAATGTCTAACAATTCCTGCAGTTGGATCTTTAACTCCTGAAGTTCAATAGGAGCCATTCGATATGGGGCTTTGGAAATGGGTTTTGTACCGGGTTCAAGATCGATACAAAATTCAATTTCACGCTCTGGGGGTAGGCCAGGAAGTTCTTCAGGAAATACGTCAGGAAATTTATTAACAATAGAAATATCATTCAAAACTGACGTATTTTTGTTTAGATCCGTGACATGAGCTAAGAAAGCTTGACATCCATTTTCCAATAAACGAATAGCTTTATGGCTTGAGATGACAGCGATTGATTTTAATGGTTTGGTTGCTTGAATTCGCATAATAGGTCGATTAGGAATATGAAAGCTAACAACCTTACGAAAATAATCAATTTTTGCATGATGAGTAGTTAACCAATCAATCCCTAGAATCACGTCAAATGCAAGTATTTTTAATGAAATAAGATCGACAGGTAATGTGTGGGTACCAACTTGAACCAAACAAGACTTATAAACCGTGGATGTAATGAAGGTTTCTCCCAATGGAGTTTCAATAGATAAGTCAAAGTCTAATTTCTCCGGAATCAAATTTAATCGATGAGCGCAAGTAGGAGAAATAAAAGAATGGGTAGAACCGGTATCAAATAAAGTATAGACTTTGTTAGAGTTTATGATAAGCTTACCCGTGATGACCTCATTCGGGTTCCTTGCTTTCTGGGAGGTCACAACAAACGCTCTCCCTTGCACTACCGGTTTTGACTTTTCTGGGACGGCCTTTGGTGTCTCCATCTTGGCTGAACTTGTTTTTGGTAAACGACAAAATCGAGCTAAATGACCTTCTCTTCCACAATTATAACATGCTTTAGACGGCATCGCGCAGTTTGGACTGATGTGCCCCTCCCCTCCGCATTTGAAACATATGATAGGTGGTCGTTCTCCTTCCTTAACAACGGGTGCTGGTGCTGACGTCTTTCCATCATTGTTGAATCTCCTCTTCTTGAAATGACCATTCTTATTGTTTTGGCCCTGATTACCACCGAAGTGGTTACCATTTCTGGCATGTTGATTCCCTCCACGCTTGTTGTCACCGCTTCGATGACTGCTCTCACTGGTATTATCATTTTGCCGACTGCTCTCTTTTGGTTGCGTTGACTCGTTATCGCGCTCCACTAACTGAGCCCTATTCACAACATCTGAATACAAACACAGTTTATGAGAAATAAGATGTTGACGTATCTCAGGTTTCAAACCTCGTAAAAACATTCGCGTCATTCGCTCTTCATTATCCACCAAGTGGGACGCAAACCGGGACAACTCAGCAAATTTAGCCTCATACTGCGACACGGTCATATTATTCTGCTCTAATTTGATGAACTCCACCTCCTTCATGTGACGAACACTTTCGGGAAAGTATTTGTCATTGAACAGCTCTTGGAACTTCTCCCAAGACATCTTCAGTGCGGCAGGTTGAGTACGCTTAATCGATTCCCACCAGTAATATGCCTCTCCTCGCAACATAAAGGCGGCAAAGGGAACCTTTTGCTCCTCGGAGCATCCCAAGACATCAAATATCTTGGTAATCTGCTTTATCCATATTTCCGCTATAAGTGATTTTGGCTCTCCCTTAAACTCTGGTGGTCCCAGCTCCTTGAACTGTTTAGCGGTGGCCGTCCGAGAGCTTTCAATGTTTCCACCTATATTTTGGACAGGAGCCTCTCTCGTCTGCTGTTGCATGAATTGCATAAAGTTTCTGAACATTCTATCATTCATCATTTGGTCAGTGTTGTTGTTTGCATGAGGATTGTCACCTTCATGATGCACATTATCCTGATTATTGATATGTGGTGAATCAACAGTCGCCTGTGCTCCATTGCTATTCTCAACATTCTCAGATGTCATTTTCAGATACTGCCACAAAATAAAAGTTAATTGATATGTCATATATTATCCTTATATTATGACCGACCAATTAAATACCATGCAAATAAATTTAGGTAGGTCATACTAGCGAAGGAATTCCCCGTCTCTCCCCTCCTAATTCTATTCTCACATCTTAGCCAGGGATCATATCCCTAAGCTCTGATACCAACTGTGACGCCCCCAAAATTAGGTATATATCACCCATCTTGGGTCGTCAGATACATAGTACAGAATACAAATATAACTTACTAATACAACTGTCGTGTACAATACGACAAAACATAAACTGTGAGTTTGAATACAAATATTATCTTCTAGAGAGTAGTCATACTCAAAAGGAGTCCTCATTACATTTATTAACACACCATTACATAGAATAGTGAGGACTACTAACTAATACTATCATTCGGACCATCACTCCATTCCCCGACTTGCCCCAGCTACGTTCTCATTTCTTGAATAGAACAGTGAAAGAAAGGGTGAGCTCAACTAGCCCGGTAAGAAATATTATGACTAAGATAATGCAGAATAAATTATCATTAGCCTTCAACAATGTTAAACTGATAAAATATAATAGACATCAAGTTTAACTGTAGCGGAACAAGCAATCCATTAAAAGAGTCAAGTAGAAAATAAACTCTACTATCTTTTATGATTTAAAAGGTTTTTCAACACTGTGATCGCTGGAACTCAGCTTAATAAAATAATTCACATCATCGAATCACCCCTGCACTACGGCCAAGGATATTTGTGTATTCATTAATGGTCATGATCATGCCAACAACTGTCCATCAACGCACTACGGGCCAATGAGGACTTTTACCACATCATTTGTAACATTATGGTCATTATTATACCGAATAATCCCTGGTCATAATCATACCAAGTCCATCTATGCACTACAAGCCACAGATGACTTTTAACATTTTATAAACATGAGGATGATGACAATGATATAAGAATTCAATAAAACAAGTTCAAGAATTAATTTATCCAAGAATTAACAACGTCCAAATTGTCAACATGATACTGCTTTGTGGAGTAAAATTCAAGAATGCTTAGAAGAATATTTTCATGAAAAGATACTGGATGAAACGCAATTATCAAGGATATTCCACAAATTTCACGGAGTATAGAAGTCAAAACTTAACCAACTGAGTATAATAAAGAATGGAATAACAAAAGAAATCACCATGCATGCGATAGACCACACAGACAGGTTATTCCAACAGAATAATAAATAATGGAACCAGGTACGGCGTAAACGCACAGACAGGATATTCCGACATAATAATAAATAATGGAACCAGGTCCGGCGTAAACGCACAGACAGGATATTCCGACAAAATAATAAATAATGGAACCAGGTCCGGTGTAAAACACACAGACAGGATGTTCCAACAGAATAATAACAAGATGGAACCAGGTCCGGTGTAAAATACACAAACAGGATGTTCCAACAGAATAATAGAAGAATGTCACCAAGTATAGGGTAGACCGCGTATACAGGTTATTCCAACAGAATAATAAGAAATAGAATAACAACAGTTCTCTTCATAATAAGAAAGAATAACACCCCTTACCGTTTTAAAGAAGAGCTGAAATAAGGAAGTAGTTAAGTAGCAGAATACTCTTCTTCCCTCTCTCTATAGTTTCTCTCTCTAGAGTTCAGTGAATTCGTAAGAAATAATGAAGGAATGAGTTGCTATTTATAGAAAAATAGAATGCATAGTAACTAATCCATGAACGGTCCAGATCGATTACTTTAATCTGACGGACCATATTTAAAGAAAAATCTTTTAAATAAAATATAATATATTCTATTTATAGAATAACTTTAATAAAGTATTCTGTTTTATATAAAAAGATGTTTCTGTTTTATTACGTTAATAATACGAATAAAACAAAACGTCATTATCGCTAAATAATTCATATTATTAACTGACAATAATTGAATCAAACTGAGTGACTTCTCACATAAGCATTAATAATTAATACCGTGTGCTACTATGCAACCACACGTATTACTGTACGTTTACTACCGAGTAGTTCAACAGTATCAATGGTAAAACTTCCGCCGTTATTTTTAATAAAATATTTTTGTCGTTTTCTCAATCCGACAATAATTTCGTTGTGGGGTCCACCAATGATTGTGCCGTTGTACGAATATTCCCTGTTAAAACGAATATTACTCGACCAATCGAATATTATATAACAACTTGCGTACTTTGCAAAATTTATAAATATTACCCACAACTATAACATTATATCAAATTAACTCCATAATATTCAAAAATGATATTTATAGAAAATTCATCTTTATTTATAAAAGTTGGGGTCTTACAACTACTATCACTACAGGAATTCCTATTGACAGACAAGTAAAACTCCATTAGGTATTCCTTAGCGAGCCACGTTCAGTGAACTTATTCTCTAATAAGCACGTACATACTTGCTTTAGTGTCTCCACACAAATGATCATGAGATCAATCATCCTCATCCAATGAGCAAGCAACGTATGTACCAATCTATCCGGATTCACTAATCCCCAATTTAGTAATCCAACGATTGGGAACTATTTTAGTTTTAAGCTTTCTAAGAATTTAGATCTCATTAGAATGATCGTCATCATTATTCTAAAATCATTGCTTAAAACTATGGGTTTATCACATATTATAAAACAACATCATGTAGATAATTTGAAAGCCTTTAATAAATTAATACTTTTTATTAATAAATAAATAAGATTGTTACAAAGTATATGCTTTATCATCAAACATGATTGGCTTGTGTGCATACTACTTTTATAGTGATACATATTATATAGCTTCAAGTATGTGACTTGAACATGATATTATATAATTACAATTAGTATCATTACTCTTAAATGTCCCTAGTCGAGTATTATTGTTAATGGGACAACAATGATACATTGAGACTAGTATGTGGATTGACTGATGACCAAATCTTATTGGTCATAAATATATGAAATATTGGATCAATGCATAGGTACATGTCAGAGAACGATGTAATGGACAGACCAACCATGAGAATTCTACGTGGAGCATTATGCAAAGTGTCATTAGCGATTCTCATAGTGACAATGATGTAATGATCCTCCGATCTGAAATCACTATATTACTACACAAGAATTTATGTATTTTGATACCATAGAGTGGCAGTTCCGTTGCATTGCGTTAGAGATTTGAAGCTGTTTCAGAATTTTCTATAATCGCTATAAAATATAAACCACTGAATTAATATGTTTTCGCATAGATCCTGTTTTAAGGTTTCAGAATTGTCTTTGAAAATTTTAATTTCTGCTGCTTTTATGTGCCGAAATCCCTACAGTGGTATCAGAGCTCTTTACAAAAACGATTAATTCAGATTACGTGTTTTAATTGTATTCGATATATATGATATATGATAATGCATGTTTGCCTATTTGAAATTGAATATATGATATTCTGCGTGTATGCATATTCTGGAATTATAAATTATATTTGTAATATATATGCATGTATATGATGTTCTGTTAATCGTATCTTAGAAGGTGGAATAACAATACAACTTATGTTCTAATTGGATTAGAAGCATGAAGATTCGGTCAAAGTGATTTGGACTAGAAAGAGAAAGTCCTAAGAAATAAAGTGATAGCATCGGTCAAAGTGATTTGGAGGAATCAGAATGTTGAAGAGGCTACATGGGAGCTCAAAAATAAAATACGAGAGAACTATCCCCAACTATTCACTAAACTTTTACTGTAATTTCGAGGACAAAATTCTTATTAGGGGGAGTGAATATGAAACCCCAAAAACCCTAATAAGACTCGATTATGTAAATTCTATTTTATTAAATAAAATCTCTCCGTTCTGAATATGTATTTTGTTATTTTATACTTTACTGTAGAAATTAGGTCAATTAAATTTTTATCCAAAAGTTAACGTGCTTGACACGTTGTGCTTAAAAAAATTTCTTCTAAAAAAGGACTTTTCGGTATATGTGTTTTGACAAGCTACTTTGTCATGCTTACACGGACAAAACGCTTTGTCATGCTTATTAGGATTTATGCAAACCCTAAGTTAGGAATCCTACTATCTAAATTAGAAAACCCTGACCCTAGATTAGCAAACCCTAACATTAAAACCTAAACCTTAACCCTAATTAGTTAGAACTAACCCTAGTTAGATTATCTTAAACTCTAACCATGGTTACTAAACTATAATTAGGTGTTAATTACATCATTAAGCAACCCTAATAATAAAACCCAAAACCCTAATCAATATTAAGGAGGATTAGGGCATGATTAAGCTACTAATCTTAGTGAATTAGCTCACAAGTAGGTTGTAAGTCACCAAAACAAGTTTTAAGGCTGCACATGAGCTGGTATTACTCCCCAAGCAGCGCAAGTACACAAGATCAGATCTTTGTAGAGGCAAGTAGGTGGAAAATGTCTAAAAACCCTAAGTTGCTAAAGTCTATAAATAGCAGCCCATCCTCAGCCCAAATTCATGAATTCCTTAAGCCTATACACTTATATTTCATACCTAAAGAAGCCCTGGGGTTACCAAGATCAGAATCAGAAGCTAGAAATCAAAAATCACTCAAGAAAGGTACAAACCCTAATTTCACCCTAGATCTTTGATGCTATGTTAGATCTAATGTTTTGCTATTTAAGTATGTATAATAACATGTTAGTAAGTTTTCTAAATTGATAGATCGTGTTTTCATAATATCTAGATGCATCAAAATGATGTTTTAAGCAATCTAAAAATTCTAAAAAAATAGGTCTGATAGTCGAATGTCAGAGCATGTAGATCCTTGGTTGCTAATTTATAGGTCTGTTAAATGTTTTCTAGTTGTAGTATTACATGAGGTTAGTAAGCCAAAACAGGAATCAAGTACATTAGATTCATATACTGCAATATATAAGTGGTTAAAGATCATTGACCGACCACGAAGTTCTGGTTTCTGGGTTACCCAGAAACCTCAAGAACAGGTTGAGCATGGTACTTTGATTGGCTTCTAATTTACTCTTTGGTTGTTGTTAGGCTGTCTAAATGTTATATAATGATACCCTAACATGTATATTACATACCTATGACACTTAAATTCATAATTAATTCATAGGTTTTCTAGAATTAATGGTCAAATATCATTGATCGATTATGACTGCATTTTCTGGAAATCCCAGAAACATGATGAACACCAAGAACAACATTTGGCTGTACTTTAACCAATATAAATCTTCACCTTAGAGACTTACTTAGTCTAAACTAGTGTATCATATTTGTACCTTAGTATATAGACTACAAACTACATCAATCAAAACACATATCTATTACACGGATTAAAAGTTATATGAGCCTCAATAGCGTTGATCGACCATGACTACTGTTCTGGGTTACACAGAAACCCAAGAAAAACTCTGACAGTGACTTTGAACCCTTATAATTTTTGTTTGTGTTATAGTTAGAGTCTGAACTTTGTATGTTGTTGTAGTCCTAAATGAGTATTATAATACATATACACTTGCAAACCCAGAATCATCATCTAAAAAGAATTAGATCAGGGTCAAAGTGACCCCTAAACCTTGACCAAGCTATTCATCAGAATGCAGAACATCTTTAGCCACACTTTCTGTCGCTAAAGACCTTTAGCGATAGACAGTTAATAAAAATTAATTAAATTAGAAATAATTAGTAAAAATTATAAATAATTATAAAAACAGTTTTAAAAATTATTTTAAATTATAATAATTAACTTTTAATATTTTGGTATAAATTTAATAAATATTTTAATTATTTAAAATATTATTTATAATTAAGTTATTAATAATTTAATTAGATAAATCATATATAAATAATATTTAATCATTTAAAAATGATATAAATGATTTAAAAATCATATTAAATAGTTATAAATTATTTAAAAATAATAACAAGGTTTTAAATAATATTCTGAGTGAATATTAATTATGTAAAAATAATAATAATGACTTAAAATCATTTTAATGGATAATACCTAAAAATTATTATAAGCTTCTAGAAATTATTATAAATGATAAATAAATAATCTAAAATTATAATAAGGTTTACAATTAAGGTTTAACTGTGATATTAGCTTAATTAGTAAATATTCGGTAAAAATTTAGGACACCGAAATCATGTCAAACTTAGATCGAACATAAATAGTTTGTGTAGTTAAGTATTGTTATCAATACTAATGTGTTAAATATATATTTGAACATATTATGTATCTTAAGCATTTCAAGTAGCGTTAATTAGACGATCTTCGCATAGACAAGTCTTCCTACTTATCCAATTACTTTATGCAAGTTCTTGAACCCGACTTTTACTTCGAACAAAATTTTAATCTTGATTGCTTTTTGATATATTATACTGAACCAAATTTTTTACCAATTATTGTGAAGTTATTGCTATAGCTTCAGTATAACTAAGAAATGAATTATTTATTGATGTGTTATTGAATTATTGTTTATCAAGAATAAACTATTGTGTCAAACCAAATTATTTTGGTAAGACATCATATACTGAGTTGTATATCCCTAGGAGGGAAAAATGTGTGTCAATAAACTTGACACATAGTGCAAGAGGGGCACGATTAGGATGTTATGCATACTCCTAGGATGTTGAATATGTTGATCCTTTATCTCATATCTGAACTAAACAAGACTTCTAAGTCTTTATAATTAACAGAAATGGTTGAAATAAAAATTCCAGAAATGGTAATAAACACTCAGTTGAGAAAATTTATTGAACTGTTGTTTTCTTTAAATCCAACATTATGCTTATAAATATAATGTAGACACTCAAAATTTTGTATTCCTGTTACTAACCTTACAGGAGGACAGAGTCGTCTTCTAGAGATAACCCTAAAAGTCAAATCAGCACAGTCCCGGAGACAACCCCAGGATACTCAGTTTGTCATCTCAGAGACAATTCTGAGATATTCAGTTCCAATCTCGGACACAACACTGGGAGTTTCAGTTTCAACCTCGGAGATAACCCCGAGGAATGAAATTATAGTTCCAGAGATAACACCGAAGAAGTCAGTTCCATCTCGGAGATAACCCCGAGATATTCAGTTCTAGTTCCGGAGACAACAACGGGAGTTTCAGTTTCAACCTCGGAGATAAACCCCAGGAATGCAATTACCGTTCCAGAGATAACACCAGAAAAGTCAATTCCATCTCAGAGACAACCCTGAGATATTCAGTTCTAGTCCCAGAGACAACACCGGGAGTTTCAGTTTCAACCTCGGAGACAACCTCGAGGAATACAATTACAGTTCCAGAGATAACACCAGATAAGTCAGTTCCATCTCAGAGAAAACCCCGAGATATTCAGTTCCAGTCCCGGAGATAACACCGGGAGTTTTAGGTTCAACCTCAGAGATAACCTCGAGGAATGCAATTACAGTTCTGAAGATAACACCGGAGAAGTCAGTTCCATCTCAGGGATAACCCCGAGATACTCAGTTCCAACCCCACAAATAACCCCGGGAATTTCAGTTTCAACCTCGGAGACAACCCCGAGGAATGCAGTTGCAATTACAGAGATAACCCCGAAAAAGCTCATTTAAATCACCAACAATCAGCTTCAACCTCGGTGATAGCCCCGAGGCACTCAGTCCCAAACCCGGAGATAACCCCTAGAGGTTAGGCATACCTCAAAGATAACCCTGCAGACATTTAACACTTATAGCAGCCCAATCTCAGAGATAACCCTGAGCAACGACTGCTAAATCAGCCCAGAATTGGAGATAACCCCGGTGAGGGGCAAAATCATCATTTTGCCACCTCGATCCAATATTCATGCCATCTCAACAACATTTCAACCTAAATGCTACACAGAAGTGTCCTACAAGAACCATAACTCCAATCTTGAGTGACTACTACACAAGACAGTATACTGAAAAGAATTTGAAGACTTGAAGACCAGGGCATGGACCCATCTTCCTAACTTCGTACAACCTCTTATCCCATGTCATTGTGTAGCTCTCGACAATAACATTTTGAAAAGGTATTATATGCCTCCATATGATGCCTGGATTGAAAGTTATAAATGTTCGAGCGGACAACACGTTGTACGAGTGCATGTACTTAGAGACGACGGGGCCCATGGAGCCCGGGGCACTCCGGGCAGCTGCAGTTACATCTGTAGCTGCCGCAGGTACACCTGTGGCTCCCCCTATATAAATAGAGGGCTTGGGGTGGCCATTTGTAAGAGAAAAAAGAAGAGGAAGCCCTGTCTATTTTGCTCTGTACACACTATAAACTGAGTGCTTTCTCATTTCAAACACTTGTAAGCTTATATTTGGCTATATTTTACCGGTGAAAACTGAGTGTTCATTCATTTAAAGCTATTTAAAGTCTTATTTCGCAGCCCACTATAAGCCTTCTTACATTTCTTAAAGCCTTTCTCCACTTTTGTGCACACCCAGTTATTCACGTTGAGAGTCGTGTTGTGTGTGTATGCCCGGACCGTCAATCCGTGGCTTTTATTACTTATATATATATATATATATATATATATATATATATAAATACTTATATATATATATATATATATTTGTCTGGCCTGGAGTTTACTTCGTGGCCATTTACTGCTTTTATACATATATATTTACATTCAGTTCCGCCTGGAGTTTACTTCGTGGTGGTTGATCGTCCTTATATATATATTTACATTCAGCTCCGTCGGGAGTTTACTTTGTGACTGTTGATCGTTCATATATATGTATATATTTCGAGATTATATATATATATATATATATATATATATATATAACTATTTATAACTTTCATATAAACTGCAACATCATGTGAGCCTAGGAATCATGTGATCACAGATTTAGTTTTCTGAATCTAGATTTGGATCTCGTGATGGACATTTTCAACTGTGACCAGTTTGTAAATTATTCACGGTGTTTTAATTTCCTTAGACAGCTCGCATGCCCACAAGGAGTTCGGTACTGCTTTTTATCTTATTTTCTCGAAGGTGCTTCGCATCTCGAAAATAAAAGCAATCAAGCCGAACACATAATAAAATGGAAGTGTCAAATGCCTTAATTACTATTGACCACAAGGATTTGAAAATCCTCTTTCACAAAACATCATTGCTATATCTTTTTAAAACTAAACTTTTATACAAAATTCAAACCCTTTGTATATAGGTGCAAACGAGACATAGCACTACTTCCAGATAATTGCACACTGATCTACACACACATATATTCAGATAATAATTTAATTTGAAAAGTGGCGGTCACCGTGTCACCACGGATGTCGGGGGGTACCTAACACCTTCCCTCCTCATAATCAAGCCCTCAGACCCTAATGAATCTCGGTTTCACAGACCAGTTAAATAGTGTCACATCACTAGGTCAATGTGTAAACCATTTCCGGTTGAGTTGATGTAACAATTTAAAAATACCAACTGGCGACTCTTACAGTCCCAATCGTCGACATATACATGTCGAACCTTTTCATAACTTGTTTTGTCAAACAAATCTCACCTAACATGAGAACACTAAAAGACAAGAACAAAAAAAGGGATAAATAAAAATCTCGACGTCGACAGGTGGCGACTCTGCTGGGGACTTCCAGTAAGAGGGCTTAAGCCGCTATTACAAACTTTTCAAAACCATTATCTGCTTGTTGGATGTTGCATTTACATTTGAATAAATGTGTACGAATGCATTTACTTATTGCACTTAGTGCTTCTCACCATATCTGCTTGTGATATTAGTGCTTCGCACATGTCATCATTTCCATACGGTGAGACACGTTGTATGCGAATGTATATTGTGTGGTTCCTCCACCATGAGGCTATCTTGTTGGTGTTTGATTACTGGACTCGTAGGAAGACAAATTTCAACGGGGCTCAGGAAAGGCACCACCCAAATTCGCTCCAGTTGAAAGACCGAATTAAATTTCCATCAAGTAAATTGCGATGATCTGGGAACCTTCATGCCAAAAAGCCGCGAGAGTAGCCTAAGATATGTCAGACTCTAATAAACCAAATATGGAGGAAAGTCTCTTCATACTTTCATATTTCAAATTACTTGTAAGTACAATTACTTGTAATTTTTTTCCATGTCAAACTCAATGTAATGGAAAATATGAAGGAATATGTGTGCATGCATTCCCTTTTCTATCAAAATCTGCCATGCTATCTTGCCATACAAACAACTGACATCCGTTTCACAGGATAATACTCTTAAAACGGACACATCACGTAGTATGTAACATTTCTACACTCCCTAAGACTAAACTACATAAGTCTTTTTGTAGGGAAATAATTTGTCCAGTAACCCGTTAAAAATCCAAAAAGGTAGTGAGCCTACAACCAAGCATGGCTACGTCTGGCCAATCTAATCCTACTCTTGTCTCTCGTGAGGAGTTCGAAGGATTAAGTAACCAAATTACAGAATTGGCTATTCTGCTCAAAGAACTACACAAGTCCATTCAGGGTCCATAAATACCCATACATACAGAATCCTCTGCACATGGAGGAACTCAGGGACCGAACAAAGAAATTCCTATACATGAATCTCAGTTGGACAAAACCAACAAAATTCCTGAAACCACCCATCTCAAAGAAGATCCAGACACCGGTGATATCAGGAAGAAAGTACTACAAATGGAAGAGACCATTCGGTCTATCAAGGGGATTGGAGCACATGGAAGTGTTTCATATCCAGACCTTTGCATCTTCCCTGGGGTTCATTATCCAAAAAAATTCAAGACTCCCGATTTTGAAAAGTATGATGGATTGGGAGATCATTGCACACATTTGAAGGTATTCATTGAAGAGCTCGGATCTTATGCCGAGGAGAAGCCCGAGCGTGGTACACCAAATTAGACAACTCCAAGATTCATAGCTGGGAGGAGCTAGCTCATGCTTTCCTCAGTCAGTACAGTTTTCAAACTCAGATGGCTCCTAACCGGTACCAAATTACCAATGTCAAGAAATAAGCTAATGAGTCTTTCAGAGAGTATGCCCAAAGATGGAGGCGTCTGGTTACTCGAGTTATTCCATCTATGACTGAGTCTAAAATGGTTATGACCTTCATAGACATTCAAGAAGCTCCCTTCTATGAGAGAGTTTTAGCTGGCATTAGCAAACCATTCTCTGAAATGATCAGACACAGAGAAATGGCCGAGATGGGATTAAAGTCAAGAAAGATTCAAGACCTTGTCGTTCTCAAAGCTGTAGCTGAGCACATCCAGTCTGAAAGTTATGGAAATAACCCCCGAAGGGTCCATAAGAAGAAAGAGGAGGATGTTTCCTTGATACTACAAGGACAAAATGGCAGTCGGAACATGTCTATTCAGAAGAGAAATTACTCCCCTTTTCAAGCACAGTCTTTAAACCCTCCATTGCCAAAAGGTGGAGAAGTCAGACGCACTCGAGTGTTCACACCCTTAGGGGACTCACTCAAGAACATTCTTAATCTTCTGACAACTCAGAAAAAAATTACCCATCTTCTTCCACCAGCTAACCCGAGTGGGAAGGGTTTCAATGCAAACAGGAAGTGTGCTTATCATGCTGGAGATCCAGGCCATGATACTCAGGATTGCTGGGCCTTGAAGCATAATATCCAGGATTTAATTGACAATGGTGAGATCGTGGTGACTAAACCCGACCAACCCCATGTGCAAGACAACCCTCTTCCTCAACACGAAGAAGAGGAGGTTAATATGATCAATTGGAGTAGTGGACAGACTTCCCACTATAATGGTTGATCCTCCCAAACTGGCAAGGATAGTGCTGACAAGTGGGATCATGCACAGTTCTAGTTTAAGATGGAACGAAAAATGAAAGCTCTTTACGAGCAAGTTAATCAATTGGCAAAACTGGTGGTCCATCAGCACTAAGTCACACATCAATTATTCAGCCAGGAGCATGCTATCCTCCTTTCTCTTGTTAAAAATACTCCACCGCGTACTCCAAAAAGTGAAACACTAGAGGATAAAATTGCAAAAATAGCAAATGCCAAAGCCCGTCGGGATTTAGCCAACAAAAGGGAATTCACCTATTTAGGCCAACCGATGGAATAGATATTATAGATGTTGATCAATGAGGGAAGAATCACAGCTCTGCTACCTCCAATCAGCCTGCGTTTAAGATGATTTGATTTCAATGAAGTATGTCAATACCACTCCCACTCTCGCGGTCACAACACTGAAGAATGTTGGGCACTTCGCCATCTTATTCAGAACTTAATTGATAGTGGTGTCTTGCAGCTGGCGGACAATGACACTGTATTACTTGAGAGTGGGCACACATTTCCTATAAAATGGAAAGAAGTCGTAGCAGTTATATCCTCTGAGGTAGATTTGACTACCACACCACGTACAATTCAATTAATTTAGCTCAAAGGTATTGAGAATCCTTTGGAAGTGGCTGCGCCAAAGCCAATTATCTTGCCACTCAGGCCACAATATCCTGTTGTCAGCCTACAGAAAGTTCCATAGAATTATAGAGAGGCTGAAGGATCCCCATCGAATATAACTGCTGCAATGTCGAAGGAAAATCCACTGTATCTTCCCCAACGGGTCATGAAGCCTGCCATCAGGTCAAAGGGGAAAGTTCCCATGGAGAAGATTGAAAAAATCCTCCGTACTATGGGACACAATGAAGCCAAGGTGGTTTTAAGCTTGAATGAAGATCCACAACAGGTTTCCTTACTAGACTTGGTATTCTCCTCAGAGGATCACCGGAAGGTCTTATTGAGAGTTTTAGAAGAAGCTCACTTGCCATAATCAGTGGATGTTGAAAAGTTCCATCATTTGGTTGATCACATTTTTAACAGCAATATGATATCCTTCACTGATGATGACATACCTCTCGAAGGGACTGGTCATTGTAAGTCATTGCACATAGCGGTTATGTCCTCCGGATACGTAGTAGCAGGAGTATTGATAGATGGAGGGTCATCCTTGAATATCTGCCCTTATACCAACTTGGAAAAGATGAACATCAATCTCAACAGGATCCGAAGCAACCAAACAATTATCAAAGCTTTTGATGGATCTTGACGAAATGCTGTCAGAGAGATTGAACTACCTATGGAGATTGGTCCACACACATTATATGTATCCTTTCATGTGCTCAAAATAGCTACAAGATACAACCTGCTTTTGGAAAGACCGTGGATTCATATGGATGGAGCCGTCCCGTCCACCCTTCATCAGTAACTCAAATATATCATTAACAATAGCCTAGTTACTGTTAATGCTGAGCCAGAATGTCTTGAATAAGGTGACATCCCACTCATCAGTTTCAATTCAAAAGTTGAGCCTGTCAGTTTCCATGCCCTGGAGGTGAGCAACACTCACTACCATCTCATTGGGGCGCCACCTCTCATACCCAGAATTTCTACTGAGGTAATGTCAGCATGTCAAGAAATGATATCTTTAGGTTATCAACCTGGACAAGGGATAGGCAAAGATCATCAGGGCATTAAGCGCCCAATTCAAGTTCCCAGTCAAATAAGGACGGCTGAACTAGCCTATTCTACTGGCTCCAATCACAGGAATCCTCACAAACACAAACATGTTCCTTCATCTTCAGCCATATGGCGATTGCCAGCACCTACAGAAGCTGAATCTATAAAGACTTCAGTAAAGGTTCATGCCCGTGTGGTAGCTATGTTATTTCCTAAGCCGATACCGGTCAAAGGAAGAGAATTCTTGATACCAGATCTGGAGGCAGAGGAAAAGGATCGGAGGTGCAAGCAGGACATTACATGGTGCTTATCAAACATAAGTATCATAGTCCATACAGACAGTAAAAATAAAGATACCCTAGACGATGATTGTCCAGATATCATGGTCATCATTCGGGAGAAGGAGGACGATAACAACCCTTTCATCGCTGGTGTTCACCACCACCCTTGACAATTGGAGCAGTATTCCTTGCATTTGTCGACAAGGGTAAAAAGGGAAGAAATTCCCTCAGCCCTGTAGATAGCAATAACTACTTACTTTTTCTATACAGTATTAGCAGTTATTTTTGTCATTACATGCTAACACTTTGTATGATTAAACAGTTTCATATATTAAGTGAAAGCATTTTATTTCAGGACTTTAAAGTTAGATGTGCCTATACTTGTTGATGAGGTGACTTTTCTCCACAAGGACTGTAACTTTGATGTAAAGTTGGACTCAGACTTGATGGAAATACAAGAGGACTATGAGATACCTCAGGAGATCAAAGAATGGGTCAAAGACAATCCCAAACCAAATCTTGATCAAACCACCTCTTTTAACCTCGAAACTTTAGAAAACCCCAAACAAATCCATATTGGTACGGACCTCACTCCAAACCAAAGGAATGACATGATTACTCTATTGACCCAATTCTAGGATGTGTTTGTATGGTCTCACGAAGACATGGTCAGTTTGTCCATTAACATTATCATTTATCGCCTTCCCATCAAAGAGGGATTCAAGCCAGTCAAGCAGAAGCTCAGGTGATTAAAACTTGAGTGGAGTTTAAAAGTTAAAGAAGAAGATGTGAAACAATTTCAAGCCGACATCATCATGGTGTCAACATACCATGAATGGCTATCCAACATAGTCCCCGTTCCTAAACCTGGAGGAAAGGTGCGAGTTTGCGTGGATTATCGGGATCTGAATAAAGCTTGCCTCAAAGATAGCATGGGCTCTCCACCACCTAAATCAGTCCCCGACACTGTGGATACAACTGCAGCCGATGTGATCTCTACCTCCATCCATGCAGAATATTCTATAAAATAGCCCACATGGCTAACAGTAAACTCAGCACTCTCACACTGATCCCAATAGGTATACACCCTGGATCTATCCTCTGCTAACAAATGGCGAGAAGCCAAACGCTGACCTAATGCCACCTTAAAAGGATGGACATCCTGAAACTAGTCAAACTGTGACATGACAGCCAGTGGGTGATATGTAGTCATGCCCCTCAAACTAGCCAGAGGGAGATAATCCATGCCAGGTGCATGAGTAATGAAGCTGTAGGGCGAGTTGAGCCCTATACATGGAAAAATGTCAAATGGATCCTCGATCCCTGCCAAAAACACCTACCAGGATGCAGCGTCTGTACACTTCGCTGGCTAAAAGAAGTAAGACATGGCTATCCCATGGGAAAAACAATACATATGCCGTCAAAACGTGCTAATCGGTCTCAAGTGTGACATGAACCACATATACAACAAGACCGAGCTGCCTATGAACACCTATGCAGGATAGGTGTGGCAATACGTGGTTGACCTCAGTGTCTCGGTCACAATCATCGGCACAATGGTATGACCCTCCCTGAGAGCTCTCACTGCTATAACAACCCCGATGTCTGGCTCATCTATATATAATGGCATGTACAAATAAGCCACTACACACATTATGAGTATGTCTACTTTGGCCACACGCCACTAATCCTCCAACGTGGTGAAATCCCCAGAGTGTTATGCATAGCTGTCCACTAAGCCAAATCTGTCTATCAGAAAATACTGGGATAATACATAAGTGGATGTAATCTTATCCTGTACTACTCTACGCCTAAACCCGATGAGGGTCATGAACTGTCAGCACATATCTCCGATAGCCATCCAAGCGTAAGGCATGTCCAATGGCAAAGCCATCAACCGCTCATACTCCTCTAAGGTGGGAGTCAACTCCTGGGTCTCAAACCAAAAAACCTGCCTCTCCGGTGCCCAATGCTCTAGCATCCCATCTACAAAGCCCAATGGAACCTGAAACATCAAGAGGGTCATAAAATGCTGCAATAGCTGATCTACAATCACCCTATCTGAAGGGGATACACTATCATACCAAGATCTCAAGCATGAGGCCACCAACACTGGTGGGGTGTGATCAATACGACTAACTATCGAGGAAGACATCTATGTGGGCCGTATCATAAGACCATCCAGGGATCAATGTTAAATATCTCTGGACATACATATGCATGGCATAATATATACATGACAAATAATAGATGGAAATATGATGTAGGGAATGGAAAACAATATATACATTCCTAAGTACATCATCATCTAAATACATCATCTCTGTACAATTGAAAAATATAGGGAATTAGGGCACAGACGCCCTACAACTAACTGAGGCCTATCAAAAGATATAACGAGAATGGGACACAGCCACCCAATATCTAACAGAGGCCTATCAAAAGATATAGCGAGAATACACATCAGAAGAAGTCAATAGTGTTGATGTATATATCATCAATCCTATCCACCGGATGTAACTCCTCCTAAGTCACTGGATCTCCTCTAAGAGGGATGTCAGGCCTACACAAGGGAGGATCTGCACCGATAAAGCCATACGGGGCATCTAAGGGGCTAGCCCCTGAGCTGGAAGGATCAAAAGTATCCACCTCTGAAGGATCTCTGCCTAAATGCCAAATTAAAAAAATGTGTCTGGTCTAACTGCCGGGTAAAACTGTCAATCTGCGTCAAATGAGTCAGATCTCGAACACAGGCCATTCAATCTATCATCATCACGGATCTAGGAACCAAATCCCCCATGAACTAGCGCAGGTCTGGGCTCCAATGGTACGAGGTGACCACCAGCGGTATAATGCCTCTTGAGTAAACGGACCCTCTGACAAAGTAAAGCCGTTAACCCCCATCAATGGGATATCACTGACACGAGACTACGATATAGGCCAATAACGCCTGGCAAGAGGTAAGATCGCTACACGAATCTCTTCTGTGGTGCTCCTAATAGTATGCTCTCTTAAATATAGCTCCTATCCTCCATCTATGAAGAGAGGAATCCAGCGGGTGGACATCACATACTCGACACTAGTCGGGTATCCATCCTCAAAGCCGATGGTCAAATGATCCCCATAGTCGGGAACTCAAGTGATGGCATCAGCTATCAACAACTCCAACTGTAAGCGACAATGGGTGAAACCCTCAGCTATAGGAACCTCCGCCAACGTGGAGTGATGCCATCGTCGTCCTCGTGGATAGGTATCTAAACCTAACACACTAATAGGACACAAGCATGGAAGCCACTCATAGGCCCAAAATTGCCAACACAAAGGAAAACATATGCTGTCAGTCAACACTCTTAAACTATACATGGGAAATCAAAAGAGAAATACTCACCAGCAGAAACGGGTAAAATCTTAGCCAAGCCTCTGTCAAGTCATGTGGATTGGGTCTTCTCAACATGGGTCACTGACTTAGAGGGTTGTTCTTTGGTGTCTTGGGATTGGTGTTTGGGTTTGGATATTTCTTTTGAGGGTTCACCCGCACCACTGATGGCTGCCTACGTACTCCTATATGTGCGGGAGATCAGGTTTGCGTAGTTCCTGTTTGATAAGATTAACAGTTCGAGAAGTGTTTGTTTAGTTTGACCGCACCATAAATGGCTGCGTACGTACTCCCATTGATGAGGGGAGATCAGGTCTTTCGTAGTTCAAGCTTTGGCTTGAAAGGCCGAAAATATTTATTAGAGTTTGAGCGTGGTTGAAGGGGTTTTTTGATTTTTGTAGTGGTTAGACCGCACCTTATATGGCTGCCTACGTACTCCCATTGATGTGGGGAGATCAAGTCTGCGTAGTTCCAACGTTTCGTGAAAAGGTTCAAAGTATTAAGCGGTGAGAACGGTGTAGAGATGTTTTTGTTTTGTTTTTTATTTTTTGTTTTATTTTTTTTTCTTTTTCTTTTTATTTTTTTTTGTTTTTTTTTATTTTTTTATTTTTTTGTTTTTTAGTTTTTTTTTGTTTTTTGTTTTTTTTAAGTTTTTTTTTGTTTATTGGATATTCACATGCATGGAAAATAAAAGGCACATTGTGAAAAAAGTGATATCGTCCCAACATCTCCTAGAACTCACAACTGTATCATCTAGATCTGCATGTTCTTGGCTAGCTGAGGCATGATAGTCCAGTTATCAGTGGTTATGTTGCCTTCAAGGCTCACGATAGAGGTTACCTCTTGATTCTGAATATATTCACTTATAGCCATAACTTGATCTCTTCCTGATTCAGTACATTCCTCGCGAACGCTTTAACTGGACCCATCGCACAAAGGTATGAACTCCTGATTCTTTGATGGGTTGGTTTCCCCGGAAACCTCACCACTTTTTTCTTCATCTGTTCCTTCGCCTTTTCTATGGGTTTGAGATGATTCGATCATGAAATCTCCCTCGAACTGTTGTTGCATTTCTCGTAAGGAACTTTCCTTTTTAGCTTTTTATTCTTTGTAAAGGATTAGTATTTCCTCCGCATCATCCAAGGTTATAAAATCAGGAACGTGGTTGCTATCTTTGGACCACAGGATGTCTGATGTTGGCGGGGGAATCTCCTTTGGGGATTCCCTTATCTCCTCTGTCACTCCCTGCATTAGGATCAGTCTATCTTGTGTTCCGTCAGGATTAGTGCTCATTGCCTTCACCTCTTTGAACTGTCAGTCTCGAGTGGACAGCTTAAGCTTTTTATTTCCTTTTCACCTTTTTTGGTCATGAGGAATTCTATCTTCAGCTCTTCATTTTCAATGAGACCCTGGATTTTATGTCGCAAAGACCAGCATTCCTCAGTCGTATGTCCAAGTGAATTAGAATAATAGAGACATATCTTGGTGGAATCATAACTCTTTATCTTGGGATTTATAGAAGGTAGCAACTCAGTAATCCTTCCTTTGCTTATCTGAAAGTGTAGCATTTCTTCATTTGATTTGCTTAGAAGGGTGAATTTTTGGGCTCTTATAGAGGTTGTTTGATCTTTCTTCTTTGAAAAATTGCATTCCCCCAAGTGATTTTTTCGCTGGCGAAATCTTCTAGTAATTTTATCATCCCCATTTTCTTATACTTTCAGCCTGCTTTGATATTCTTCATTTAGCTGGCTCATTATAGAGAGATATGGGCTTACATTATGATTAACCTCCTTTTTCTCTTGGCTTTCTAATAGTTGAGTGAAAAACTGCGTCGTTTCCTGATGTTGGCGTACTATCAGCTTAGCCAGCAGATTTACTTGATTCTAGATCGTCTCTAATTTTTGCATTACTGGCATACCCTCCTCCGAGTTTTCCCACTCTAGGACATTTATTCTGTGCCTTTGGGGGTATTCCTCCACCCTTCGTATCTACTTACGATTTGGATACATTTCAGCGCTTCCTGACCTGATCATGTTTACTTCTTCCGTATCATACTGCAACGGAAGGTTGGTGTTGACATTTTGTTGATCAGGTTGTTGGACCATAATACTACCACTTTCGATCAGATTTTGAATCTTATGCTTTAAGGGCCAACAATCTTGTGTATCGTGTCCTGGAGACCCTGAGTGGTAAGCACATCTCTGGCTCGGATTGTATCTTTTGCTCCCTGGTTCCAGAAGTGAAGCCAGTTCGGTAATTTTCTTGTGATCTATTAATATTGCCAATACATTTTCAAGGGAATCGCCTAGTGGAGTGAACACTCAATTTTTCGTTCTTTCAAATTTTCTTTTTCTATCCTGGCATTGGTTGAATGCAGCCTATTGTTAAGATGGCAGATTGTCTTGCTTTTTCGAAATAGGGGGACTGTAGTTTGGTCTCCTAGCTTGCCTCTGTGCAACAAGGGATACATCTTCATCGCCTTTATAGGGTACCCCCTTGGGATCGCTCGCATACTTGCCAGTCTGTATATGTTTGGCGACTGCTTCCAAGGTAGTGAAGTCTTTAATCTTTCCTGCCTTCAGGCCCATCTCTGCCATTTCGTCATGTTTGATCATTTTTGAGAATGGCTTTCCTATGCCTGCTAGGATTCTCTCATAGTAAGGTGCCTCTTGAATGTCTATAAAAGTCATCACCATTTCCGTTTCTGTCATTGATGGAATGACTTGCGCTGCCAGATGTCTCCACCTTTGGGCATATTCTTGGAATGACTCAGTACTTTGCTTTTTGACTTTAGTCACTTGGTATCGATCCAGTGCCATTTGTGACTGAAAACTGTATTGATTTAGAAAGGCATAGGCCTATTCTTCCCAGTTGTGGATTTTGGCATTGTCAAGTCGGCCATCCCAGGCTTTAGCCTCTCCAGTGAGACTCTTTTGAAAAAGTTGCATTCTAAGGCTTTCATCTTCAACATAAGACCCCAGTTCGCCAATGTACACTTTTAGGTGCATATAAGGATCGCCTGCCCCATTATATTTTTCTAACTCTGGGATTTTGAATTTGTCAGGATATCGAGCCCCTAGGAATATATGAAGATCTGAATAGATGACACTTCCATAGTTTCCAGTCCCTTTGATTGATCGGATGGTTTCCTCCATTTGTTGGACTTTCTTTCTTATATCCCCAGTTTCTCGATCATTCCCGAGTTTTGTTATTCCCGGGGTTTTGTTGGTTCCTTTATTGGAATGAGGTTCAGGTATCTGGGTTTTCATCTTTCTGCCAATACCTTGACTGCACCCTAGTGTGAATGACTCTGGTTGAGTAGGCATTGTCTGGCCCCGAGTGTCTTTACTTTGTTCTTTAAGAAAGACAACCAATTTTGCTATCTGATTCCTTAATCCTTCAAACTCCTCTCGGGAAATAGGAGTAGGATCAGGCTGGGTGCTTGTAGCCATGTCTGACTGTGGGCTTAGTGCCTTCTTAGACTTTAAACGGGTAACGGGACCGATTGCTTCCCTACAAAAAGACTTATGTAGTTTAGTCTTAGTAAATGTAGGAATATTGCATGCTACTTAATGTGTGTGTTTAGGACTATTATCCTGTGAAACGGATGTCAGTTGACCAGATAGCAGGGAAAGTTTTGATATGAAAGGGAATGCATGTACACATATTCTTTTATATTTTTCATTACATTGAGATTGAGATGGAAATGAAATTACAAGTAATTGAAATGGGAAGTTATGAAGAGACTTCCCTCTGCACTTGGTTAATCAGAGGCTGACCTATCTTAGGTTACTCTCGTGGTTTTTTGGCATGAAGGTTCCCAAATCATCGTAATTTATATGACGAGAAGTTAATCCGATCTTTCAACTGGAGCGAATTTGGGTGGTGCCTTTCCTGAGCCTCGTTGGAATTAGTCTCCCTACGAGTCCAGTAATCAAACACCGACAGGATAGCCTCCTGATGGAGGGACCACATAACATACATTCACATACATCGCGTCTCACCGTATGGAAATAATGACATGTGTGAAGCACTAATATCACAGGTAGATATGGTGCCAAGCACTAAGTGCAGTAAGTAAATACATTAGTATACATTCAGAGTCACCACCTGTCGACGTCGGGATTTTATTTGTCCCTTTTCTTTTCTTGTCTTTTGTTGTTCTCATGTTAGGTGAGATTTTTTTCAAAAAATAAGTTGTGAAAAGGTCCGACATTTATATGTCGACGATTGGACTGTAAGAGTCGCCAGTTGGTTTTTTAAATGGTTGTACCAACACAATCGAGAAAAGGTTTGCACATTGACCAAGTGATGTGACACTGCTTAACGGGTCTACGAAATAGAGATTCATTAAGGTTTGGGGACTTGCTTATGCGGAGGGAAGGTGTTAGGCACCCCCGACATTCGTGTTACCACGGTGACCGCCACTTTTCAATTAAACAATTATGTGAATGTGTGTATGTGTGTGTGGGTCAATGTGCAGTTATTTGGAAGTAGTGTTATGCCTCGTTCGCACCTATATACAAAGGGTTTGAATTTCTGTATAAAATTCAGTTTTAACAAGATATAGCAGTGATGTTTTGTAAAAAGAGGTTTTCCAAACCCCGTGCTCAATAGTAATTGAGGCCTTTGATACTTCTATTTTATTAAATATTCGGCTTGATTGCTTTTATTTTCGAGATGCAAAGCATTTTTGAGAAAATAATATACATAGCATTATCAAACTCCTTGTGGGCATGAAAGCCATCTAAGGAAGTTCGAATACCGCGAATAATTTACAAGCCATGTACAGCTGAAGGTATGTTCACAACCTTAGTATTATATATATATATATATATATATATATATATATATATATATATATATACAAAAAGAAATAAAAGCCACGGACCGAAGTCCGGGCAGACACACGCTACACGACTCTTAACGTGAAGAACTGTGTGTGCACAGTAGTGGAGAAAGGCTTTAGAAAGTGTAAGAAGGCTTACAGTGGACTGCCAAAGAAGACTTCAATATCATTAAATGGATGAATATTTGGCTCCCGTCGGTAAAAATATAGCAATATATAAGCTCACAAGTGTTTAAAATGAGGAAGCACTCAGTTTATAATGTGTACAAAGCAAATTGGACAGGGCTTTCTTGCCTTTTTTCTTGCAAATATGGCCACCCCAAGCCTTCTATTTATAGAGGGGGGAGCCGCAGGTGTATCTGCAGTAGCAGTAGGTGTACCTACGGCTGACCGCGGTGCCCCGAACAATGTGGGTCCCACCTTCTCGAAGTACGTGCACTCGGACGGCGCGCTGTTCGCTCGAACCTTCATAACTTTCAATCCGGCAGTCCGATGGAAGCGTGCCATACCATTCCAGAAAGCCCTTTTTGAGAAATACGCAATGACATAATATTTACCCTTTTTTGATTCTGGGAAGATGAGTTCATGACCGAAATGGCATTTCTGGGTTTCCGTCAGGTAGTTCGTTGAGCCGTTTTGCGTAGTTTGCGCTCGAAAGTTAAGATATGGTTCTTGTGGGACTTCTATTGAAACAATTTGATTTGAAATAAGTGTATTTGATGTGAGTTGAAGTTAAGTTGGAAAAATAACCATTTTGCCCCTCCCAGGGTTATCTCCGATTTTCGCGCAGTTGTAGTAGTCTTTTCTCAGGGTTATCTCTGAGGTTGACTTGATGTTGAGTTTGACTGTCCTCAGGGTTATCTCTGAGGTTGGCTTAACCTCCTGGGGTTATCTCCAAGCTTTAAACTTAATCCCTCGGGGTTATCTATGAGGTTGAAACTGACTTTCCTAGGGTTATCTCCGGGGTTGGAAACTAATTTTTCAGGGTTATCTCCGGGATTGGAAGCTGGATCTCCCGGGACTATCTATGGGGTTGGAATTGATGTTGTGGTCCTCCAGGGTTATCTCTGGAGTGTGAAAAAGACGCTTTTGTCCTTCTGCATAGTTAGTAACAAGAAAATAAAATTTTGAGTGTCTACAGTCGACATATAAACCTGCTGAGCATATCATAGCTCATTCTTGTAAATCATTTCCTTTGCAGTATTAGATGGTAACCCTGGCATGTCTGGAACCACTAATAGGAAGAGGCCATGTTTAGATTAGTTTAAATTATTGTCTAGGGTAATGTAAGTCTGGTAAGACTTTTTAATAAAGAACTATATTTTAGAACCATGTAACTGAACCTTTTATAAGATAAAATATCAACTTTTATTTCTGCAACCGTGTTTCTTATACATGATTAGATTTAATTAGAAATATTGATTTAATATGAGATCCTTGGGAACTATACATCTGAGTGAGGGTATCGGTAATATGTATAGTTCATGTTATTGCTGATACTCTAGATTTCAGATATATAGGTATTATCAATACGAAAAAGTTATTTACAAGAAATAAACTATACATCTGAGTGAGGGTATCGACAATATGGATTATTCATGTTATTGTTGATACTCTGGATTTCGGATAGATAAATACTATTCGTAGATACAGTCTATACATCCAAGTGATGGTATCTTAACAATAGTTCTAAAGTGAATTATTATCTGTTATGGGATACTGTGAACCTTGGATAAATGGAAATTGTATCTTATCATTTATGTATAGTAAATCGGTTAGATATGAGCACCGAATCGGATACCGTGGGTGTATAGATTCGGGGGCATTATATTAATTGATAAGTTGTGAACACTAGATCGGATACCGCAGTTGTATAGATTTGAGGGCGTCATAGACTTGATCTCCCGAGGTTGTCACTGGGTCTGTCTTGATCTCCGGGGGTTGTAATCGGGGTTTGGCTTTATCTCCCAGGGTTGTCACTAGGGTTTGATTTGATCTCCAGGGGTTATCATTGGGGTTTATCTTGATCTCTTGAGGTTGTCACCGGGGTTGTCACCAGGGTTTGACTTGATCTCCTGGGGTTGTCACCGGGGTTTGACTTGATCTCCCGAGATTGTCACTTGGGTTTGGCTTGATTTCCCGAGGTTGTCATCGGGATTTGTATTGATCTCCCGAGGTTGTCCCCGGGGTTTGTCTTGATCCCCCAATGTTGTCATCGGGGTCTGACTTGATGATTTTAACTTCCAGGGTTATCTCTAGAAGACAAAAGACGATTCTGTCATCCTGCATGGTTAGTAATAGGAATGCAAAATTTTAAGTGTCTACACCCAAATAGCTACAAGCGTGATTGTTTCTTCAATCTCATTCACCAATGATATGATCTTTCTTAACGAAATTATCTAATTATAATCCATAGTTAGTCCCAAAATCACTCCCTAGAGAATGTGTGAGTTTCTTAACTCAACACATTGCGAGAGGAAGAATATAATATCTCAAAAATTTAATAATATAATTAAAGTTTTTTAAAAGAAAATAAGTATTTTGTTGTTAATAACAATAATGATTAATAAAATAATAAAGTTAATTGAGTAGATACTTATCTATGAATAATTATAACATAAGGTAACTAATTACTGTGATATTGATCTTTTTGAATTTCAAAAGGATTCTTATCCTAACAACTAGTTATCTTGCACATTAAAAAAAGAATTATTTATATAATAAATAAGACAACACAATTAAAATGTAGAAAATATTAAAATTACTCCAAACTAACTATGTTGAGAGAAAAAAAAGATGTTAGACTTTTGCTATAAAAATCATATTTATCTATTTATTTATTTGTTTATTTAACGGTGTGTATTAAACAGATCATGTGATAATATTTTATTTATAAAATATTTTCACATAAATACTAGTTTGTGAAATTTCTTAATTTTAAAATAATTATGGACTATATATATATATATATATATATATATATATATATATATATATATATATCCGGAGGAGTAGGTCTAGAATACCAATTTCTTGTAATACTAGTGTTTTTAGCTGTTAATTTTTTAAATTGATCATTGAAATCTTGAATTGAAACTGTATCAGACTGATCTGATTGGGTAACACTTTCATTGTCAGATTCAACTTGATCAATGGTAGCTATAGTACCACTTATTCCAGCTTCTGTTTTTAATTTTTTAATAAACCTATATATATATATATATATATATATATATATATATATATATATATATATATATTTGATGTTCTAATGAGTAAGATTACATTGTGTTAATTAATAGCTCGAAATGTCGATTTATATATTTAACTAATATGAGGAACGTTATTATTGTCAAATCATTTATAAGATTTTTCATAAGATGATTTATTATTGATCATAAAATCTTAGCCAAGTCTTTTAATATTTATTATTAAAAGGATTGATTTAATTGTTAAATTAATTTATGATCGAATAGAGATAAATTATGAACTTATTAAATTAGTTTAAATGTATTAGAATTATATCAATTTTTAAAGTCCAATAATAATCTAGAAGGGGGGTTGAATAGATTATTACCATTTAAAAAATTATCTTAGGCCTATTTGAATTTTTAGAAAACCAATTTATAGTAGCAGAAATTAACATGCAAGATTAGAAAAATTCAATTACACAATGTACAGAGATTTGTCTGGTTCACAATATACAGCTCGGGTGTTTTGCTATGTCCAGTCTCAAGCTTCTCTTCAAGACTTTAGATCATATTACTCCCAGTAATAAAAACTCCTTCAATAGGTAGAGAAACCTTTACAAAGTTTTAAAGATTAACTTACAACTATTCACAACTAACTATCTCGGACAGCAAACTCCCAGCTCCTTCCTCAAGCTTAGTTGTATCTTTCTTTTGAGTTCAGAACTATTCTATGATCTGGTCTTGAAACAACAATCTCTTCCTTACCTCATAAGTACACTAGAGACCTAACTCTCAGTTAACCTCTCTAAGACTCTGGTATTGGTCAAAGAATTTTTGTCTTTCTCACAGATAAATAAAATAAACTAATTCTACCCTTTTTCTTTTTACAAAAGATTAGTTTTGGCTTTGCTTCTAAATAAGCAGATATGTAGTTAAAGATCAAATATCAAATAAAAATTCAAGACTTTTATGTGGGAGGCTTCTAGGTAAGCAGATATGAAAATTGATACACTTTTATAAAGATTTTCTTTTCTTTTAATAAAGAATGTGTTTATATGGATTAAACACGTATAGAAAAGACTTTCTTTAAAAAGTGTGTTTTTATGGTTTAATCAGATATAATTTTAAGTTTAGATAAACATATAAAATCTCTTAAGATACAATAAGTAATTTATGAAAGAGTAAGTTTGTGTGCAAAATACTTGTAATGATAGTTATCAAGTATAATAGATTTATCAATTAAATAATTCTTGAAGAAACTTGATTCACCCATGTATATATATTATATTATATTTGATCTACGTTGTGAAAATTTGGCCACTTAGGATTTTAAAGACCGTTCAGAGAATTTCAAAGAAATATAATCCGAATTACATCGATATCGAAGTACTGACCAAATTGTTTCTTTCACAATCTGATAATTATATAAATATTTTTCAATATTTATTTAATTTATCTATATCAATAAAAAGCCACTTAGGATTTTAAAGACTGCCCGGAAGAGAAATTACTTCCAAATTATATCGGTATCTAAATACTGACTTTTTATATGATATTTTATAGATTAAATATAAATATATATAGATGTGTATAACAATTTATATGTATAAGCAAGTATGATAAGATTTGTTTCACTAACGTATATATATTATATTATATTTAATCTACGTTGTGAAAATTTGGCTACTTAGGATTTTAAAGACCATCCGAAAGAGAAATTACTTCTGAATTATATCGATATCTAAGTACTGACCAAATTATTTCTTTCACAATCTGATAATTGTATAAATATTTTTCAATAATTATATAATGTATCTATATCAATAAAAGGTCACTCACTACAAGGAAACAGACTAATTCCGACAGAATATTCTGTCGAGCTTAAGGAGATTCCGTCGAGGATATACTAATCCCGACAGAATATTCAGTCAATAATTCGGTCGGATATAGGAGCGTCAGAATTAAATCCATCGATATTTCAGTTGGGGATAACTAACTCCGACGGAACATCTCAGACCGACTATTCAGTCGAAATTAATCTATCCTCGACGAAATTCAGTCCGTTAAACTTATTCAGTTGAAGTTATTTTGCCACGTGGCATAGCCATCTAACATGTACAAAGGATTAGTCCCGACGGAATTCCGCCGGAATACCTTATTCCGTCGAGAATAAGGATATTTTTTTATGTTTGTTCTGTTTTGGCAACATCCAGGGTTTTAACCCATATTTTTGTACTTGTAAACCTGTTTATTTTCCCAATTGCACATGCAACATAATAATAACCTTCCAACAACATATACATACAATAATAACTAACTTTTGTACACATACAAGTTCAATATGAATTACTAAGGTCAACAATAATGAAAATAGTCTAATGTTCCATAAGATATACAAAAATGACACGTAATTACAAAGTTTAAATTACAATACGTCAAACATTTACTAAACTAATAAAATTTACATCCCATTAAGCTAAACTAAAGTAAAGATGAATAAAATATGTATAAACCATCTGCAAAACTAAGCCATCGAGTAGTACTACCCCCGGTGTGAGGAGGATCATCGGGTGGGCATCGACGCTGCTACTCTTGCATATGAAAATCGTCATTGACTTCGTCCCTCCGCTCGTGATCGGAATGAGCATCATGTTGATACAATTAAAAATATAACTCATTAGTCCATATAATATAATTAAAGATGCAAATAAATGAAAATTAAATTACATGCAAAATACGAGAATTAAAAATGAATTGTATACCTGAATAGTCAAGGGCTGACTCAACAGCGACCCAAAAGCGTCCAAGAGTAAGGTAACCACCATCTGGACCACCTCATCGCGTATCGCGGCGAACTGCTCCGGAGGGATACCCGTTCTCTTGGTGATGGCACCATCTATGATGTCCTGAGCAAGTTGGAGGCGAGTACGGTTAGGCAAGTCTTGATGACGGAATAAAGGATATGTACCATATCGCTCCGACACCGCCGCTATAACCCTCTGGAACATAGCGTCGTCTAAGCCAGTGCCCGTATGTTATGGTCCCACGAGGGCTTTTGGACGCAGACACTGGCTAGTGTCTGCAAAACTAAATATAATATCAATAATAATCAAAATCACTTTATTCATGAACGAGAAATCTATATTAAAATATTATACCTCCAGGAAGATATCTGATTCCAAATCCCCGTGAACTAGTTAGTCTATAGTACTTTTTGTTAGTTCTCTAAACTCAGCTGATTCCTCGTGATGAATCCATACCGAATACCCATCCACAAACCCGCGTGAATATAAGTCAAATTTAACTTCGTCGGCAGTCTTCCAGATGATGTTTTTACACTTCAGACACGGGAATCTCATTTTTCCATTAGGATCATCAGCATGTTCTATTGTTTTGTTCATAAAATTGGACACCCCATCACGATACACATCAACTAATCACCTCCCATCAATTCGTATCCTACGCTACATCCAACTCCGGTCGGCTTCTTTAATGGAAGAAAATACCCAACTAGAATAAGAATAATCTTGAATATCGTCCATGAATGAATTTAGTTTACCTAATATATATCTCCACTCTACAGGGGTTAGGCTTCTATCCCATTCTTGGATGTGTCTTCTCACTAATACCAATCTTGAACACGTTTCCTCTATTTTAAGAAAATTTCAGCAGCACCTCCCCATGGTCTCCAAGCACACGAAATAGACAAAGACAAATTAGTCTAAGTATGCAATCGGAGAACATATAGAGACACCAGTTGAAAAATCCTTAAAAGTTTATAAAAACGTAACTTGTGAATTGGCACCAACCTAAGTGAGAGACATAACATCCAGTAACATTCCCAAACTGGGGACTATTCGATATTCACTCTTAATGAGTGAATGTCAAACGAGTTTCTAAGCTCCTATTAATACTCCATGCACAAGTATATATGTAGTTTATTATAATTATGAAAAACTAAGCAAATGCCACTTAGTTTATTTTTCCAATAATAAACTAAGTAAATGTTACTCAGTTTAGTAAATGCTACCTACTACGTAACCTAAGTTTATTTTATAGTTTATCTTTAATTTATTTTATGTAGCAGTAGAACTAAGTAAATGCTACTTAGTTTATTATTTTATATTATTGCCAATTATTTGAATTAATTTAATATATTGTAATTTATTTTGATTTAATTTAATTTAATTTATCTAAATACTTTAATTTATTTTATTTCATACGATTTATTTATTTGAATTATATTATATTATAATATTTATCTTAATTTAATTTATTTATGTTAATTAATTACTTTATTTTATTCTATTGTATTATTTTTATTTTATTTTATTTATTTTGTCTTATATTATATTATATTAAGCAATTTATTTTTTAAAATTAATTTATTTTATTTATATCTTATACTATTTTATTTAATTAGTTTATTTTAATTCAATTTAATTTATCTAAATAATTTAGTTTGTTTTATTTCATACTATTTATTTATTTGAATTATATTATATTATAATACTTATCTTTATTTAATTTATTTATTTGATTTATGTTAATTAATTACTTCATTTTATTATATTGTTTTTTCTTTTATTTCTTTTATCTTATATTATATTATATTAAGAAATTTATTTTATTTATATCTTATATTATTTAATTTAATTAGTTTATTTTATTTTATTTTATTTTTATATTATATAATATTATTTAATTTATTTAAATTAAATTAAATTATTTTTTATTTTATTTTTTTAATATATATATTATTATTTAATGTATTTAGTTATATTAAATTATATTAACTTTTTTTTTATATCTTATTATACTAAATTAAATTAAATTTATTGTAATTTATTTATTCTGTACTATATTATAGTATATCATATTATTTTTTTATTTAGTTGTGCAAAACTATTTTAATTCTACTTAATTAATTTCATAAAATTTTATTTGTAGGTAAGAAACTAAGTAAATGTTACTTAGTTGATTTCATTTTATTTTAGTAGTTAAGTATTAATTTGTTTATTACCTTCTATAACTCTCACAAAAATTTCATCGAAAGTAAGTCTACACCCAATTCTAAATACACCTTACTACAATCTATAAGCCTACAATTGATGACAATAATATAGGTATAACAATAGTAGAATCCATAAGGTAAAAAATGCAAAAAATGGACAAGGCAACAAAGGTAAAAAATGGACAAATTGAACTAAATTCAGTACAACTAAACCAACCACATCAGATTTTTGAACTAAATAAACTTATTGAACCAAATCAGATTATAAGGCAAGAACCAAATAACTGAAATTGGTATACCAAATCAAATATTCAAACAAAATCAAAACAATGAATCCCTAATTCAAAGGCATACCCAATCCTAAATTCAACCCAATTTCAGCAAATTTATAACTAATTTCAATAAATATAATTAACTAATTAGACCAATTTCAAAACAATATACAATCTAAATACACAAATTACTTTAACTTACCTTAAATAGTATGTTTAAAATAACCCAATCAACTGTGATTTCTGGCGGGGATGCCAAGAAGGTGGGCTGTCGTCGCAAGGAGGGTGGAGGTGGTGGTCGGAATGTGGGCGGAGTGAGATGAAAGAGTTAGTGAGAGAGTGTGTGATGCCCCCAAAATAGGTCCACACAACCCATTTTGAGTCGCCAAAAGTAACACTAATGACGCGAACCTTCCTATTTACAACTATTGAACTGTCGTGCAACATATGACGACACATATATTGTGAGTTTCAATACAAATATTATAACGTATATAATACGACAATATTCATACTCAAATTATTACAATGCCATATAAAATACAACAACAAATATTTCAAGTACTCAAAGGAATACGAGAAGATTTATGTCATCCTCATTCTAATGGGGTATTTTTTATGCTTCCAATTCGGGTTCACATCACCCTATTTGGTTCACCAAAATCAACTATTAAATGACGTATAAAATACGACACACACATTTTAAGTTTTTAGTACAATTATTGTGCCACACTATTCTATAACTTGATGAGGATTGCGACTAATTCAAAACACCACTTTATACCCATGTTATCTCTGCTAGTCCTAGCTACACTTTTATTTCCTGAAAGGAATTGTAAATCAAAAGGGTGAGCATAAATATCCTAGTAAAGAATATCATGGCTAAGAGAATTAAATTATCAATAACCTTCATTAGTAATAAATCAGATATTTAGAATATATGGTAGATGATAAAAGTTTTTAACCATAATTACAGCGGAATCAACAATCCATTAGAAGAATCAAGTAGAACATAATGTCAACTATCTTCTCCAAATTAAAAATTCATCATTAATATTTTATTCCTACAACACCAATCAACAGTTCTTCGTTGTACCCAAGATAAAGAGAACTTTTACCACTTGTCTTTACGTGAAACACCAAAGATCATGGTTATACTAATTCACAGTTCATGTTCATAATCCTGTTAATAAATTCATCTTTGCACTACGACTAAAGATATTCATTTGTATCACTAGTGGTCATGCCAATCAACAGTCCATCTTTGCACTATGGGCCAAAGACATGCAACTGTAAAACCAATGCTCATGCCAATTAACAGTCTGTCTTTGCACTACGGGTCAAAGACATACAACTGTAAAACTAATGGTCTTGCTAATCAACAATCTATATTTGAACTACGGGCCAAAGACATAGAATTATAAAACCAATGGTCATGCCAATCAACAGTCCATCTTTGAACTACGGGCCAAAGATATATTTCTGCACAATGATTGTAACAATGATATATATGATGAATGGACAGAAATAATCAAAATAATAAGATAAACTAGATCTTAGTAATTTTTAACTTCACTATCCAAAGTCCAAATTGCCAACACGATATCCATAAAATCAATTAAAATTCTTGATAGAATATAAAGTCCAAGTAAATGTAAAGTTCCCGGCAGAAATATAATAACTTAAAACTAAAAAGAAAGATTCATGTCAAGATATTAGATGAAACACAAATTATTAAGGATATTCTAATCAATTCAAGACTTTTCACCATTTAATGATAAGTTGAAGAGACGAATAATAATATCTTACCATAATATGGAGTATGAAAGAAAATTATATTCCTTTACCATAAAAAAATGATACCCCTTACCTTAGCACATGACTAGATTCTTCCTTCTATGAAATTGATCAACTTGAACAATGCTTGCACTCCTTATCAACACTTGGAGTAACCTTACACTCAAAAGAAATACTTACAATATTATCCTCACAATATTGTAGTAAAAGAATTTTATATTTTTTAGTGTAGTGTTGATGAGTATTTAGTTGCTCAACTGAGCAAACCTATTTATACTGCAAATTGAGGAAACAACTAGCACACACACTTTGACAAAATAACCAAATGAGCTATATAAAAATGTTAGTAGTGGAATATGTGGTCCCAGAAAGAAAATTTAACCAACTTGTACACATTTTAACGAAATTTGTTTTAATAATAGAGTTGCGATCCATACTACTTTAGGAAAAGTAGAGTGTCAGCAAGTCCTGCCAAACTTACTTTTGTAAAAAGAAAATAATTGAACAAACATCTGCATATCATACTTATCTTTAATCAACACATTTTATTCATCAATTATTAATATAGGCTCACAATACTGCCAACTAGTCTAATTATATCATATCAAATAATATCAGTTACGGTGTCGTTGTAATACCCGAAAATTTTATAAATAATATTAATAGAGGAAATAGAATGTTTGAATATTTATTTGAATATAAATATATATTCTGTGGCATGAAATGTGATAAATTAATTCGAATTGAATTAAATCAAGTATGTGATGAGTAAGTAATGTGGTGGAAATGATGATAAGCTTAATTAAGCTTATGTGATATGCCTTGTGTGGTATGACGGAAGATTAAGTAATTATTTGATTAAATTTAGTGAAGGAGTGAATAAATATTGAGTTGGATTAATAATTATTTTTGGTACTATTATTATTATTATTATTATTATTATTATTATTATTGTCGATTAATTGTTAAGTGTAACCATATGTGGTATATCTAGTAATTCCTTAATTTAAATTAATGAAGGAATGATTCCCTGTAAAGAATTAATTGATGTTATTTTACTAATTGCTACATGTGTAGGGTAAGTATATAATTAATTCATTAAGTTGTTTCATGAATAAAGTATAATTTGGGACTAACCCAATGTATATGGATTACATGATTACGTGTACATGTAACCCTAACTTGTCACAAGGTAATAACATTAAAACATTAAAATTGCACTTTTGAACCATAAGGAATTAATCATTGTAAAGGAAGCCCATTTTGTTGCTAAATAAGGAAATAATATAACTTGTCCCAAAACTGTAGTCTCATTCTAAGTCTCAACCGTGTTAAACCAAAGGGCATATTCCCTCTCTACTGAAGAAACCAAAAAGGATAGAGGTGGGTGATGATGGCTAGAAGGATGAACGGAGGGGGAGTTGGTAATTTCTTTTCACCAAATCATCCTTGTCCACCATCTTCTTCTTCATACCATTGGATTAATTCATTAAGCAAAAACTAGAAATTGGTCCATAGTCTCTCTATAAATAGAGGCCTCATTATTCATTATGTAAACTTTAAAGTGCTGAGATTTCAGTCTATAAAGATAGTGAGGGGAAATGAAGAGCAATTAGGAGTTAGAGACAAGAATTCGCACTTCACAGCTCCAAGAGGCAGCATTACTTTACTTATGTTCTAAAATTTTTAGTTTGATAAATTCTTAGAATCTTCATGAATCCTCTGTTAATTGGTTCGAAGTTGAATATCATTGTGTTTTCTGAGTTACTTTCATGATATGAAGTCTGTGTAGATGTTCTGAGTATTCTAAATTAGGAGTGATTGTCGTTGGGTTGAAATATGGAGAAGTAGAGGCCAAGTCTGATGTTGTACCGAAGTGGCGCGACCGTGCCACTTCCCAGTATAAACCCAGTACGGTCGCACCATTTGCTAATACTAGTATAAAGTAATAAGTAGACAACACTTAAACCACAACGTTTTTATAAAAAACGTTGTGGTATTTTTTTTCACAACGTTTTTAAATAAAAAACGTTGTAGATACATATGAAAAAATGTTATATATTTATAAGGGCAATTTTTAATTTTAACTAGATAACGTTTTTTTAAAAAAACGTTATGTATGTAAAAAATACGGAGTAAAAAATTGCGCTTTAGGTGAAAACTTAAAATTAAAACACGGAGCGGAGCAGTTCTCTTTCGTAGAGAAATAGGGTTCAAGTCCTCTATTTCCTTTCTCACTGAGTGTCTTCGTCTCTCATCTCTCTCTGTTTAGCCTCTTTTCATTCCATCTGGAAAACAAAAGCTAATTTCTTGTAACTCTCAAATCTCTATATCCTTAGCAAAGACAAGGGGAGGGCAAACTTTCAACACCGATCGACAGTCGGTTCAACGAAGTACAGAGTCAACCTTAGCACCTAGAGAAGCTCGACAATTGAACCGGAACCTCTCTAAGCTTGCATCTGATTTGGGGTGCTTCTTCGAAGGAGATGAAGCGAAAAGGACAAACATCTAAGGGTAAGAGTAAAACCCTTAAACATCTCTTTCTAAGTGAGAAGAAAAGTCATGCCTTGCTCCTGCTCCTCCTCGCCAACTTCGTTTTACGACTCCGACAATGGATATAATACTAGATCAATGACTCCAAATAGGAGTTGAAGCGATTCAGCGTATTCAAAAGGATATGGAGGTCGTACACTGGTTAATTTCTCTGGTAGGTCATGATGAGGTATTTTCCCCCCTTCTGCACTCGGTATTGATGTACATATAAATCTTCCTTACACGTTGTCTGTTTTTATGATTTGTAGTATATTATGACTGCAGATTAATGTAATTTATAGTAAATTATAATAGCAGATTAATGTAATTTATAGTAAATTATGACTGCATATTAATGTAATTTATAGTAAATTTTGATGTGGGTTTGGACAAAAATAAAGAATTAGATATCCAGTGCCTATCCAAATGAAATTTATATGAATGTCTTGGTTTTGGTTGTGTTTGTGTTTGAGTGTGTTATGCTTGAATTGGTTTTTTTTTTCTTCCACTTTTCAATGTTTTTTTTCTAAATAAATAAAAAAATCTGCAAGCAGTCATCTCTTTATCAAATGTTTACATGTCTGTCTGTCCTAACAACGTAAGTGTATTGTTGCAGAAAATTCTAAGAGAAGGCCACTATTATTAGGAGTAGGAGCACTAGCTTTGAGTTTTATCCCTGCAAGTTCCTTGTTGGGTGAAGGTATCATGGTTGGTAGTTGTCTCTATTGGAGCAGTTGTATACATCAAGAATGCCCCCATGTCAAATCATCACGCATATAACTTTATTACTCTATCATCCCAAAAGCAAAAAATTCATCATCAAAGATGCCTCCTTTCAATACTTTTGAGTAAATATGATATAGATGCATTTATGAAGAACATCACCATTTACATTACTTTGTTTTATCAAACATGGTTTCAAGACATGAACTGGTTATTCTTTGTCTTCTTTCGAATTGATTATCATTAGTCTTTTATTCTTTATTTGCAGGAACTCCAGCAAATTATGATTCTTTTGTTGACTTACAAGATGGCTATTTATATTATTACCCTTCAAACTGGAGGGTAAGATTCATAATTTATTTTTTAATAAGATTTGTGTCAGTCTGAATGAAGGACAATTTCAACAAGTACAGCATACATGAACGAATAACTGTATAAGGATTAATATTTAAGCATTTAGATAAACTATTATTTATTTTAGCAACTTATTTGGGGGAACTTTTTGTTGATCTACCAGGTCAGTTTTGTGAATGCCATTGCAACAATCAAGGGTTGGACTCATGTCGATTACCCTGCTTTTGATTCCCAAACTAAGGAGACATTAACTATTCGCCAAAATAGTTTTGGTTCAAAATGTGAACTCTCACAAGAGGTCCTGAAGAAAGGTATGTAGTTTTAATTTGGTATGTGTTTCCATTTTGTATTCAAGAAATCATTAGAGCCTTGGTTTGACATTATTCTTATTGATTGTTTATCAACTGAATTGCAGTTACTAAGTCTGAAGCGGTGGAAAGTCTACTCTCATGGGTAGATTTCAAGCAGAGCAAAGACCTTAAGAAAACTAATGGAATAAAGAAAAATAAGATCACTGGGGTTCCTAAGCTAGACGATGCTAATGATGCTGGAGGAGTCCAATCTCATAAATGCACCTTGATTTTGACAGAAGGAGATTCAGCTAAAGCTCTTGCAGTAAGTTATTTTCCTCTTAATTCAAGTAATGTAGTTTGGTTTCTTTGCATATAAAAGGTTAAGATGATTGAGTTTATATACAGATGGCTGAACTTTCTGTTATTGGTCGAAATTATTATGGTGTTTTTCTGTTGAGAGGTAAATTGCTCAATGTGAGGGAAGCAAGCCATAAACAGATAATGGAAAATGCCAAAATCCAGAATATCAAGAAGATACTTGGACTCCAGCATGGGAAACAATATGACAGTGTTAAGTTCCTAAGATACGATCATTTGATGATAATGACTGATCAGGTAATACTCCTAATAAAACTTATTTTTAGAGAAGGAAATATTGATGTTTGTTTACTTATACACAGTTATCAAATTAAAATTGACGTGCTTTTGTGCAGGATCATGATGTTTAGATTATATTGATTTCTACAAGTAACCACTGAAATGTTGCCTTTTGTCAATCCCTCTACTTAATTGGTGTAAAGTTTTCTTTGTTTGTTGCACTTTATTAACTTGTATAAACTTCCAAAGAAGGAAAATCTTTGCCTCTATGGATTTCCTAGCGAGCAATGGGAAGTTAATTTTCTTGCTGAAGAGGTGCCTCCTGAGCTCCCTGAGCCTACTTTAGGTATTAACTTCGCCAGAGATGGAATGCAAGAGGACTGGTTGGCTCTGTTCGGGAATATGTTCGTGTTAATGTTTATGAACTCAGTGTGGAGCAGTTGAGCGTTTCTAAATATCTTCATTTCAAGGAAGAACTTGCTAATGGGCAATAAGTAACTTTCAGTTTTTGAAATACGTATCATTAGTATCTTAGCTTCTGGCAGATAAGGTTCTCTCAAATACTGATACTTTTTAGGTCCTAAATACTATTTGTTATTAGGGTCGATGACAATTACATGCTAAATACTATGATAAAGTAATTAGGTAACGAATCAGAGGTAATTATAATAGTGGAAGATTCAGAGATCTTAAACTGATCAAAACTTAAGCATACAAACTATATGTAAACTTAAGCATACAAACTATATGTGTAAAACCTTTAAAGTTATAAATATAACTTAGAAACAAGGAGACAAGTAACCAGATGTGGGTAGAATTAGGTTTGTAAAATTGTAGTAGGGAGAATTAATAACAAAAAGGAAATCACTATGGGAATTTGAGCTCAACTGCGAGAACGATAGCACTTGGATATAGATAGTATCACAACTTTGTACATTTGATTTGTTATCTTGTAATTTTGGTCACTCTATCCATAGTTGATACATAAGTTTGATTTGTAATATATTTTAGTCATAACTTCAAATTCTAAAATTCCTATTGTATTTGCTAATAAGAATAACGTCAAATACTGAATTCAATTTGTGTTTGTTTATTAGCATAACTTAGAGTGCTAAACTCTTAAATATTTTAAAGAATGTGTTTGCCTCTATCCATGTTGAGTATTCATTCTACTTCAATATATTCAAGTAAATGAAAATATGACAGGGTTCAAACAATGCCCAGATTATCTGCCAAATTTTGCAACCTAAAAACAAAACTTTTATAGGTTTGATTCAAGCAATTGTTGTTTTAAGTATTAATTAGTGCTTTGAGTTCAAGAAGTTGGCTTACATTCTGTTATTAAGGCAAAGCTTTGCTAAGGTACTTTCAAAGAGCTCGAAAGAGGTCTACAAAGAGAAACATGATTTCAAATGCATAATGGTGATGAGATTTTTTTACCACTTGATATTTCAGTTTAAAATGTATATATTTTCCTATGCAGTGTGAGAACTAACTGAAGAGTGAGACTGCCAAGTTCCAAGCTCTCTATGATAAGTTCTGCAAGGAGAAAGCTACACATCTCCAGGTCCTAAAAGGTACTTTGTGGTTAGATTGGATTTTTAATAAGATACACCATTCAACTAGCAGCAATATACATGTATGTTTAAGTGAGCAAATACTTTTTGTGGGATTATCATGCCACTGAAACAGTTGCACTATTTTTCATATGCTTTGTTCGAGTACATGAGAGCAGATCTGGTAGTGATAATATGGATGGTGCTTTTGGTGATGATCAAGATCCTGACAACAAGCCAATGGATTTTTTGTGCTTCTCAATGGATTGTTTGCTTGCATATATCAGACCCAACTCGAGCGCCGACCCAACGACAAGCCAAAGGTTGCATGTTTGGTGATAAATGTCATTTTGCCCACGGTGAATGGGAACTTGGCAGGCCAACAGCTCCATCCCATGAAGACCCTCGTGCTATGGGACCAAGGCAAGGCAGCAGGTTCGGTGGCCACATGGAGCCAACCCCACCAAGTCACACGATAATTTTATGCATGCTTAGGTAGTAGCTTAATTTTATGGATAGTTTGATTTATTTTGTGGATGTAATCAAATTCATAATTCAATATAATAGTAATTTATATTGAAAAGTGAATTTGAGATGTATATATGGATAGTTTGGTATATATTTTGTGGATGTAATAATTTGAAACTGTAAACTAATGGTATTATTGGGATGTGTTTTGAATGATTGATATATTTTGGCTTTAAATTTAAATGAGAATATAGACCTTTTTTATATATATATCATGATATTAGCAGATTGCAGATGCACTGGTAATATAGGTGAATCATAACATTTTTAGCTATAATTTGTTATATGCATGTATTACAACATTTTTCAGTCACACTACAACATTTTGAAAACATTATATAAATTTGTCTAAATATATGACACATTCTAAACGTTGTGTAAATGTGTCTAAACGTTGTCTGATATATTAAACTACAACATTTTTAGCAGAAAACCGTTGTGGAATCATACCATCTACAACATTTTCAAGCATCTAATAATTTTTGAAAAACAAATCTACAACGTTTTTTAGAAAAAAAACATTGTATAATGGGTCAAAATACAACGTTTTAAAAACGTTGTATAAATGGTGTCAAATAGACAACACCCTTAAATACAACGTTTTTGGGATAGCAACCACAACGTTTTTTACGCGTTATATATTTACTGTTTTGTAGTAGTGCAGTCTTGGATTCCAAATTTTGTTGTTTTCTGATAAGTTGAGCATGCTAGTATGACCTGATTATGCATATAAATGACCCTCACATATGAATTGATGTTAGTTTGATTATAGTAAGACAATTTAGCTTGGGTGAATATGAGTTTTTAAAAGAAAACTTAGAATTGAAAATTATACTAGAATCAGAGAATCTTCTTCTATAATATTTAGCGTATTTCTTTCGAGTTTAAGAAAGCTTTGATTGTAGAAAATAGTGAAAGTTTTCTTTAAAAATATATTCGTCGTACCAGTTGGAATACTCTTCGTTTTAAGGTAAGGAGTATTATTTATTTCACACTCTGAAGAGATATTATTTTTCGTATTCGTATGAATATTATTTCCGTTCAATATTCATAAGAAATTTTATTTCGTTCAATATTCACAAGAAATATTATATTTGTTTAATATTAGTAATGCATATTATTTTCGTTTAATATTCGTAAGGGATATTATTTTTGTTCAATATTCGTAAGAAATAATATTTTCTTTCATACTTTGTAGTATGTAAGTAATATTATTTCGTTTCAGATTCCGAATTCTATACTTATTTTGTTAAAGTTTTGACTTCTATACTCCATGAAATTAGTAGAATATCCTTGATATTTGCGCTTCATTCAGTATCTTTTCATGAAAATATTATTCTGACAATTCTTGATAAGTTTTAACTTTTTCATGTCGGAGTACTATTCACGGGGTTACTATTCCCGAAGTTACTATTTACGAGGTATTATTCACTCAGTTACTATTCACCCGGGGTACTATTCTTGATAAACATTAATTTCTTTTCGGTCCAAATCATTTTTGATACAATATTATTCTCGAATTTTACTCCGCAAAGCAGTATCATATTGACAATTTGGACATTATTGAATTCTGGATAAATTAAATTATAAATATTTAAAAACTTATCCCTTGGCATTCTTTTAATTGAATTCTTATATCATTGTCATCATCCTCATGCTTATATTATGTTGAAAGTCATCTTTGGTCGTAGTGCATAGATGGACTTGGTATGATTATGACCATGGATTATTCGGTATAATCATGACCGTAATGTTACAAATGATGTGGTAAAAGTCCTCATTGGCCCGTAGTGCATTGATGGACAGTTTTTGGTATGATTATGGTCATGGATTCTCTTCGGCCAAGGATGCAACGATGAATTGTTTTATGGCATGATCATGACCGTTGATGAAAACACGATTATCTTTGGCCCGTAGTGCATAGATAATTCGTGGTCGTGATACTAAAGAATATCCTTGGCACGTAGTGCAGGGATGATTCGATGATGTAGATTATTAATTAAGCTGAGCCTCAGCGATAAAATTGATGATAAATTCTTTTAAACCATAGAAGATAGTAGATATCATGCTCTACTTGACTCTTCTAATGGATTGCTCGTTCCGCTGCAGTTAAACTTGATGTTTATTATATTTTATCAGTTTAACATTGTTGAAGGCTAATGATAAATTATTCTGCATTATCTTAGTCATAATATTTCTTACTAGGCTAGTTGAGCTCACCCTTTTCTTTCATTGTTCTCTTCAGGAAATGAGAATATAGCTGGAACTAGTCCGGGAACGGAGTGACGGTCCAGATGTTTACATTAGTAGTCCTCACTATTCTGTGAAATAAGTGATAATAAATGTATTGAGAACTTATTTTGAGTTTGAATACTATCTAGAAGACAATATTTGGATTAAAACTCATAGCTCATGTTGTATATTTAAGTTTGTATTTGAATTCTGTACCATGTATTTGGCGACTCAGAATGGGTGATATATACCTATTTTTGGGGCGTCCCATTTTTAAAAACAAACGTTGATGAATCTTGAGTCCTTGAGTTTTGATCTTTCTAACATATGTTTATGACTTAGCTATGTGAGTATGAAATATGATTCGAAGTTTCTTTGCATATTAACTTGGTTTTGTAATGACCCCAAAATTCATACAATTCAACTATCGACTTCAGTCGTTAATAATACGTCTAACTTCTGATTTTACATCTTTATTCGATGTTAAATGTAATAAAATGCAGAATAATTAACACTTTTATGTCTTCTTATTTTAATTTTCTGAATCAAAACCTTTATCATTTACACATCTCTGAATCAATTTTATTTTATGATTCGCTTCATCAAAGTTATTATATAAAATCTTACATTTTAATATGATAACCTTTGCATATCAGATAACTCAAACATTACTGTTTATTATTACATAATTATTGTGATTTGAAAAGTACTTTTCTCAAAACCTTTATCTTTACCTACCTTTGAACCATTCTTAGTTTATTACTCACTTTATTAGAGTTAATAAATAAAATTTACATCCAGGTTCAATACCTTTTATACAACGGACAAAACTTAAACTTTAAAACTCAACATCTAATATACATCATAAAACATTGAGTACATATTCATGAACCTTATCATAGTTTAAAGAAATAACAATCTTTAGCTAAAATATTAATCTTCGCGTATTATTTCTGATCCATTTCTGATCCACGTCATTCAAGTAGCACATAGTGTTATCTTCAATCCTTAACCTACAAAAATGGTTATTTGCAAGGTTGAGCTCGACAGCCCAGCAAATCTAACAGTTTTCATGTATCACGTAGCATATAATAACATGCTTATCATACATCTCATAAATATTGGACTAACATAACATACATGCTGCATTTCATACAACAAGTATAAAGATTGAGTTCCTTACTCAATCAACATTCATTACTCAATCAACGTAGTCATAAATTAACTTTAACGTTTCAAACTTTCAACATATATATAACACATCATGCCATTTGCAATAAAGATTTAAAATAGTTCATCATCAAGTTCACATAGTAAATAGGAACTGAAAGACTTGCCTTGATCGTTGTTTACCAATAATAGTTTAACAACTTACAGCTATCTGCACTTCACGTGCCCTACACAATTTATATAATCATGCACATCAACTATTAATCACATAGCAATGCATAGTAGTTGTAATGTAAACTTTACTCTATATATCATAACCCTTCCTATTATCAATACACAATGTTCAATTTGATTGTGTTAACTTTCGACTTATATCTCACTATATTTTATACTCGAAGTTCATTCAAGTGTTTAAGTCTTGTTAGGAATCTTTATTAGTTTTATATTAACCCCATTCCATATCTTATAATATTCATTTCATTTGATTTAAAATACTTTTTACATTCATTAACACTTGTCACGACGTTCTGATGTTTATTCGTCACACACCCGATTTGTCTCTCTTGTGTATGCCAAGTATGCTTATAAAACTTATCTAATACATTATTTATTAATGTTAAACATCATTATATTTATTAATATTCATGTTTTATAACTTAGAATAACATCTTTTATCGTTAGAATCACTACACTTGAATACGTGCATGCCCAACGCCCTCTGATTGCCTCCAAAAACATAACAGTCCCAAAGATGGTCATTTTTATCCCTTCTAAATAACTCAAATTGAACAACTTAAAGAATAAAAGTTGTAGGTCTATTCGTTCTCATTTCGGATCATCTTGAATCGCCTCAATTAGAGTTTGTATAAAAACGTTATGCCTATTTTACTAAAACAAGTTAAAACAGTCACACCTGACACACTATGGGCGCGACCGCGCCTATTTCCTTCACAACTCCAGTGCACCCGCGCCATCTAGCAGCGCCCAGTTGTGCGCCCGTGCTCCTAGGCAGTGCGCCCGTGCTTAGCTTCGCCCAGATTATAGTTTCTCAATGTACATACTTCGAATCTTCATAACTTCTTCATTTTAAGTCAGAATTAGTTGGTTTTTGACTCTATGAACTCGTGAAACACTGAACTACTCATCTACAGAATAATTTTAACATTTCAAAAATTTTAAAAATCAATTTAAGGGTTCCAATTCAGTGTTTATGTTATATTTTAATGTTTTAAACATATTTAGCGAATTCATTCACTACGAATTCATTTTACATCCGTTTTGACTTGTTCAACTTGGGTTGTTTTCATTTTTTGAAGTACTATCATAATACATCATCAATTTAAGGTTTTCATCATGATTTCATAACTAAACTTTGACTCTAACTAAGCCATAACATATATATTTCATTAAGAACACAAGTTCTTCATCTTTAGCATAACTTCATGAATTCAATTACCTAAAAATTGCTTAGAGATGATATATAATAGAATATATATATACACAAAAATATATATAATCAATTTTCTTAAGAAATCATCCACCAAACACTATTTACAGTGAAGTTTAATAAGAACAAAAATTTAGATTTAGACAATTACCTTTGAGTTCTTCTTTAAAATATCTAGATGATGTAGAAAACTTGGTTAATCTTCTACCTCTTCCTTGAATAACAGAACTCCTCTTTACTCTCAACTTTCTCAGAGAGTTCTCTCCCTCAATTTCTCTCTAACTTAGCCTTGTGAAACTTAAGCGTAAGTTTTATTTCCTAGCTCGTTACAAAAACCCAAAGTCTTAGCAGTTGAAAAAACCAAGGGTCTCAAGGCCATGTTTAGCTAGAACCCAATTATCCTCTTCTAATTTATTTTTTTATAATCTCCTTATTATATAATATATCTTCTTTTCTCTAAGTGTCACACTTTAACCATACTACTAATTACTTAGCTAGCTAAACTAAATAATTATACAATTATAATATGTATAATTATTATACTTATACATTATGAAATTATATTCATAAACACCTCTATGTAAAATAATAAACATTTCATTAAAATGATAAGTATTTAATCCATTAATTATTTTAATAAATTATACAATTATTATGTATAATTAATCAATTTCTTTCCTTCTATAAATTGTCCCGAGATAATTTATTTAATCCATACTTTTAATCACAACTTAAATATTTATTTAATTCATTAATCCTAACATCGATACTTATTTATAATTAAATTGGTCCTTCTCATTCTCATAGTTAATTTACATTCAATTGGCTAAATATAATATATTAAGCCATTACATAAACGCATTACTCTTACATGTAATATATTACCTTCCCACTTTATTAAAACAATTATATTTACATTAATTCATTATTTAAATTAAGTGAAATACTCGCTCTATTTACGAAATTAAATTCATAATAATTTCATTACCAACAAGGCATACCAATTAAATTATATTATTCCATAATATAATTTCCATCTTAATTAACTAAATTTTTTTAGATAATTTCTTTTGCCGCCATATTCCTTTTTCATAACTAATTTTCTTCTCTTTCTTTAATAGTTTAATCAACTATTAAATCTCATATAAATTTAATTTTCTCACACTAAAACATATAATTTAAAATATATACATCTCATAATAAGAATTTTAATTATTAAATTCTTATTTTAATAACTTATAAAAATTCAGGTTGTCACATCCTTCCCCCTTATAAGGATTTCGTCCTCGGAATCAACGAAACCTCCCTTACTCGGTTTTCACCAAATCTATTTTCAAAATATATCGTTGAATATCTTCAACACATTACCTTAATATATGTTTTATTTATTACCACTCCAAACATTCTTCATAATAAATTCTTGTAAGTTTTATTTCATAACCTTTACTTAGACTCAATTATATTTGAGTATTACATATTCTTTGACCCATTCATTATCTTTCTCTAAGGATCATTATCGTGTACTAGATTCTCAAACTCTTGGGACATTACATTCACTCCTTCTTCTAAGAATTTCGTTCTCGAAATTTTGACTTGCTAATATTCGTTCATTCCATTTATTAAAATAGATTTTATGTTAATATTTATTTATTCATTAGGTTCTACAACCAAATTCTTTCTCTAAGAATCATTCTAAGATCATCATATTCCTCACCTCTTCCTCTTCTAAGAGTTTCACATTTCCCTTTTTTCTGGAATTTTATTTCTTTCTTGAAATTATTATGTTCTGCTTAATTTTCTCATCCTTTCCACTTTCACCTTTTAGAATAATAAAAATCTTCCATAATTGCTCAATAATTGGGAAGCGATATGGAATACAGAAATTTAAAAGATTCAAATTCATGCTGAGGGGTCACAAGACCATAAACTCATCTCTAGGTTTAATAGTGCTTTACCCCCGGTACTTCACACTTTAAAACCCTTTTTAACAGAATGTTTATCAATCACAAAGATTGAAAACACCCTCTGCAAGTACTCTAGGTGATCAGCCTATCGTACCACTACGTCGTGCACAACGTATTACATCTTAACATCGTAACGACTATATGCATTACTTTCGAAACCATTGTCTCCGATAACATGTCCCCTTTTGTAGGGTTGTTCATATCAACTTCTTAACATCTGAATCCGCACCAAAATAATTTGGTTTGGTATAGTTTGACAAAGAACGCTTGAATTTCATGAACATCTTTCAATATTCGTTTAACTGAATCAAATAGCATAGACTTCTACAACAACTCGTACATCAATCGAAATAATTTTAGCCAATTCATGTGGCATATATTTCCTAGTTTAAAGAAAACCAAAAATCAATTTTTTTTAATGGTCAAGATACCATACTATTTTAATAGTACGTTGAGGATTCCGTCATTATATGACTTTGTCATGCTACATCATACCATAGTGGACTGACGATCCTATGATCACATCCAACACCAAGTTCAATTGCATTGATAACTTCCTCGTTTGTCAAATCAGCATCATATTTAGTGATGCCTTAATGACTACGAACAAACAAAATACATTTTGATATTTTTAAATCATTTTTGTCTAGACGAAATAATTAGCATAGACATACGAATTACGATATTGATTTTTAAGACTCGTTGGTTCAATCATTTGATCCAATATTTTTCAAGAAAATAGAAGTGCAACCATCAGCACGAAGTCAATAAATTTCTAAAATCTAGCAAAGCTAGAAGATCTGAAATATCTAATTCTCTCCATCAACTTCATTACTTACTAATTCGTTTTATTTTTGGCACCACCAATGCTCTTATACTAAATATTCTTGTATTTCAACTTACAATCTTCCTATACGCCCAATATAGTTTATCAAACTTACCACACATTGGAAGTTCAGGAACTTGCCACAATAATATGAGTTTAGGAACTTGTCCTAGCAATATGTAGTCTAAGAACCAATCATGGATTGTCCATATGCTTAGGGTTTCAAAAACGTACATATGATTATAAGTCATCAACTTACCAGAAGTATGAGTTTTAAGAACTCGCACCTAATCCTAATAATGTCTTACTAATCTTAATAGTCTCTACCTATCAAATATATGCATGATAAAAGAATAAGCTTTTCACCACATATACATTGATAGCGCGACACCAACATTCCAATGATTATCAATGTGATAAACTGAGTGCAAGCACAAGACCCTCGCCCATACAAAGGTTTGTACAACCCAGCCATCACATAAGTCCTCAATTGAAATCCCACCTAACTCTATCTTGCTCATAACTTACTCTTTACTCGATACAAATTTTCCGTATCTCATCATTTATAACTCCTCGTAAGTTTGCCTCGTACTATTTTATAGTACATTCTCTTTTAGCGTCAAACTATAACTATTCATTCATTACAGATCATCTATCATTTTACAACTTAACCAGATCACGTCATGATCTTATTCTACAATCATCTTCTTTATGTTTCCTTTCTTATATTATGATCATTTAGGTTTCACGATCCTTATTACTTCCTCTTTAATTATGTTGTCTTATGATTATTCGACTCAATTTTAACTCTTTAGGTTCTTCTTTGAACCCACACATATTATCTTAACTTGTTTTATAAGCATTCTCTAAATATATCATCAATTAAACTCTATTTGTGTTAATTATTATTAGTTTAATCACTTTCATATTGTAAACATCGTCCAATTTAATAACATTTAACTTCTTATTACCGGAGTCAGGTAACTGATAAGTAGGTTTTATACCTACTTATTTGTTACCAACTCACTAGAATTATTTTGTTTTACCCGCGGTGGGGAAGCTAGAACAATCCAAGGAGAGGGAACTGAATGAGAAGACCAAGAAAGAAGCTCTTCACATACAACTGGAGATGTAGGCCATGGAGAGGATTCACTTCGAGGAGAAGTGGGAGGGAGCCAACGATAGGGAAAATGACTTAGAGGATGAGGTGAGATGCAAGAAGAGTAAGATGAACAGGATGGGCTACGCTTTTCGCACAACTATGGAGAGATGGATCAATGGTGTATACCATTATCCAGTAGAGCATGGCCAAACCCATTACACCATAGTAGAGACATGATGATACACATGGGACAGATTGAGTATAAGAGCGTTGTGAAGTGTGGGTTGTTAGGTTGAGATTATGTGTTAGTAGTCCAGTAGCGGTAGTTTGTATTTATACATGTAGTGTTATGTGTAAATTCCCATCTTTTATGTAAGATGTGGGATTGTTTATGTAAACCTCGACTTTGTTCTTTTAGAGGGGTGGTACATTAGTGTTCCCCATCTTTTGTGATAGTAGGGGATATATGTTGACATTTATAGAAGTATGCTAGGAAATGGTCATATCAATGTAATGATTTTGGCATATGAATATAAATGTTCTTATTTAAAAAATGTGTTATAAAATTCTTGTTTTGCATTAAAGAAATAGTAAAATAATATAATTAAATAATTAAATGAAATTTTATGTTGTAGAAAATGCCGCCCAGACGTAGATTAACTGCACCAGAAGAATTGATCAATAATGAGAGAGATCAAGTAGACCCTATTCAACGATTAGTTGACTTATTAGGAGAAGCCCTTCAGGGGAGAAATAATAAACCAATGCGTGCAAACCCTTAAACGATCCCCATAAGAAACTTTAAAGACTTTAGGAGTGTAGGACCTCAAGAATTTGGGGGAACTACCGATCCTATCGAGGCTCAAACTTGGATCAAAGTGATGGAAAAAAGCATTCACCATTACTCGTCTGGGTGAAAATCAGACGACTATATATGCTACGTATATGATGAAGGGTGTGTAGACACTCAAAATTTTGCATTCCTGTTACTAACCTTATAGGATGGCAAAATTATCTTCAAGAGATAACCCTTGAAGTCAAATCAGCTCAATCCCAGAGACAACCCCGGGATATTCAATTTTTAATCTCGGAGACAACCCCAAGATATCCAGTTTCAATCCTGGAGATAACCCTAGGATACTCAGTTCCAAACCTCGGAGACAACCCCAAGGGAAGCAGTTACAGTTTCGGAGATACCTATGGATAAGTCAGTTTCAACCTCAGAGACAGCCCCGAGGCACTCAGTTCCAACCCCGGATATAATCCAGGAGGTCAGGCACACCTCAAAGACAATCCTGAGGACATTCAGTACTCACAGCGGCCCAATCTTAGAGAAAACCCTGAGCAATGACTGTTACATTTGCACAGAGCCGGAGATAATCCCGGTGAGGGGAAAAAGCATCATTTTGCCATCTTAATACTATATTCACGTGGGCTCAATAATATTTCATCCCACATTTCACACAGAAGTGCCCCACAAGAACCAAAGCTCAAAATCCTGAGCGACTATTACGCAATACAGCACACCGGATAGAATTTGAAGACTTGAAGATCTGGTCATGGACCCATCTTCTCGGCTTCATACAACCTCTTATCCCATATCATTGTGTAGCTCTTGATAATAATATTCTGGAAAGGTATAGCACGCCTCAATCGGATGCCCAGATTGAAAGTTATGAAGGTTCGAGCGAACAACACGTTGCACGAGTGCACGTTCTTCTAGATGGCGGGACCCGCAGAGCCCGAGGCACCCCGGGCAGCCACAAGTAGACCCGTGGCTGCCGCGGTTAGACTTGCGGCTCCCCCTCTATAAATAGAGTGCTTGGGGCAGCCATTTTAAGGAGAGAAAGAGCGAGAAAGCCTTACCCATTTCATTCTGTACACACGATCCAAATAGAGGGCTTGGGGTGCTCCAAATGGAGTGCTTCTTTTTTCTAAACACTTATGAGCTCGTGTTTTACAACATACTAAAATTTAACCGATGGAAATCGAGTTTTTAGGCGTCAAAAGCTATCTGATGTCTTCTTGGCGGCCCACTGTAAGATATTTCAGATTTTTAAGCGTTTTCTCGCTTCTATACATACATATCTACTTACGTTAAGAGTCGCTTCGTGTGGGTATGCTCGGATCGTCGATCCGTGGCTTTTTATTGCATATATATATATATATATATATATATATATATATATATATATATCTTTCCATCTAACTCTGTTTGATTGAGCGTGTATATACATCTAGAGCGTTTATTGTTTTTGTATTTATATAAATACTTATATATATACTTATTGTCATCAAACTCTGTTTGATTGAGCCTGGATATACATCCGGTGCGTTTACCGCTATATATATATATATATATATATATATATATATTTACATTTTACGTCATGCCTGGAGTTTACTTCGTGGTAGTTATATATATATATATATATATATATATATATATATATATATATATATATATATATATATATATATATATATATATATATTTATAGCTTTTATATATATACATAACTGTTATTCAGCCTGCGGGCTAGTTTTGCTTAAATCTGACTACTTTTCCCTTTAACCAATTCATGGTGACTAAACTGGAATCGTTGAAGCTGGAATAGTTTTGATTTACTCAAATCTAGTTTTTTTTTCTAGCTTTTATTTGCCTACGGGTTAGATTAGCCACTTTAACTGGTTCATGGTGACTAAACTAGAATCGTTGAAGTTGGAATGCTTAGATTTATTGAAATCTACTCCGTTTTCTAGCTTTTGTACATATTGCTTCATCATGTGAGCGTAGGAATCATGTAATCACAGATTCAGTTTCTGAATCTATATTCCGTTATCGTGATGGACGTTTGTAGCTGCAGCCAGCTTGTAAAATATTCACGGTGTCTAAATTTCTTTAGATGACTCTCATCCCACAAGGAGTTCGGCGCTGCTATGTATCTTATTTTCTCGAAAATACTTCGCATATCAAAAATAATAAAAGTAATTTAGTCGAACACATAATAAAATAGAAGTATCAAATGCCTCAATTACTATTGAGCATAAGGGTTTGAAAATCTGTTTTACAAAACATCATTTCCATATCTCGTTAAAATTAAACTTTTATACAAAATTCAAACCCTTTGTATATAGGTGCAAACGAGGCATAACACTTGTAAGACCCCAACTTTTATAAATAAAGATGATTTTTTTATAAATATCATTTTTGAATATTATGGAGTTAATTTGATATAATGTTATAGTTGTGGGTAATATTTATAAATTTTGCAAAGTACGCAAGTTGTTATATAATATTCGATTGGTCGGGGAATATTCGTTTTAACAGGGAATATTCGTACAACGACACAATCATTGGTGGACCCCACAACGGAATTATTGTCGGATGGAGAAAACGACAAAAATATTTTATTAAAAATAACGGCGGAAATTTTATCATTGTTACTGTTGAACTACTCGGTAGTAAAAGTACAGTAATACGTGTGGTTGCATAGTAGCACACGGTATTGATTATTAATGCTTATGTGAGAAGTCACTCAGTTTGATTCAATTATTGTCAGTTAATAATATGAATTATTTAACGATAATGACGTTTTGTTTTATTCGTATTATTAACGTAATAAAACAGAAACATCTTTTTATATAAAACAGAATACTTTATTAAAGTTATTCTATAAATAGAATATATTATATTTTATTTAAAAGATTTTTCTTTAAATATGGACCGTCAGATTAAAGTAATCAATCTGGACCGTTCATGGATTAGTTACTATGCATTCTATTTTTCTATAAATAGCAGCTCATTCCTTCATTATTTCTTACGAATTCACTGAACTCTAGAGAGAGAAACTATAGAGAGAAGCTATAGAGAGAGAGAAGAAGAGTATTTTGCTACTTAACTACTTCCTTATTTCAGCTCGTCTTTAAAACGGTAAGGGGTGTTATTCTTTCTTATTCATGAAGAGAACTGTTGTTATTCCATTTCTTATTATTCTGTTGGAATAACCTGTATACGTGGTCTACCCTATACTTGGTGACATTCTTCTATTATTCTGTTGGAACATCCTGTCTGTGTGTTTTACACCGGACCTGGTTCCGTTTTTATTATTATTCTGTTGGAACATCCTGTCTGTGTGTTTTACACCAGACCTGGTTCCGTCTTGTTATTATTCTGTTGGAATATCCTGTCTGTGTGTTTTACACCGGACCTGGTTCCATTATTTATTATTCTGTCGGAATATCCTGTCCGTGTGTTTTACACCGGACCTGGTTCCGTCTTGTTATTATTCTGTTGGAACATCCTGTCTGTGTGTTTTACACCGGACCTGGTTTCATTATTTATTATTCTGTCGGAATATCCTGTCTGTGCGTTTACGCCGGACCTGGTTCCATTATTATTATTCTGTTAAGAATAACCTGACTGTGCGGTCTATCGCATGCATGGTGATTTCTTTTGTTATTCCATTTTTTATTATACTCAGTTGATTAAAACTTTGACTTCTATACTCCATGAAATTAGTGGAATATCCTTGATATTTGCGCTTCATCCAGTATCTATTCATGAAAATATTCTCCTGATCATTCTTGAATTTTACTCCACAAAACAGTATCATGTTGACAATTTGGACGTTATTAATTCCTGGATAAACTAATTCTTGAACTTGTTTTATTGAATTCTTATATCATTGTCATCATCCTCATGTTTATAAAATGTTGAAAGTCATCTGTGGCCTGTAGTGCATAGATGGACTTGGTATGATTATGACCAGGGATTATTCGGTATAATCATGACCGTAATGTTACAAATGATGTGGTAAAAATCCTCATTGGCCCGTAGTGCATTGATGGACAGTTGTTGGCATGATCATGACCATTAATGAATATACGAATATCCTTGGCCGTAGTGCAGGGGTGATTCGATGATGTGGATTATTTTATTAAGCTGAATCTCAGCGATCACAGTGTTGGAAAACTTTTTAAATCATAAAAGATAGTAGAGTTTATTTTCTACTTGACTCTTTTAATGGATTGCTTGTTCCGCTGCAGTTAAACTTGATGTCTATTATATTTTATCAGTTTAACATTGTTGAAGGCTAATGATAATTTATTCTGCATTATCTTAGTCATAATATTTCTTACTGGGCTAGTTGAGCTCACCCTTTCTTTCACTGTTCTCTTCAGGAAATGAGAACATAGCTGGGGCAAGTCGGGGAACGGAGTGATGGTCCGAATGATAGTATTAGTTAGTAGTCCTCACTATTCTATGTAATGGTGTGTTAATAAATGTAATGAGGACTCCTTTTGAGTATGAATACTCTCTAGAAGATAATATTTGTATTCAAACTCACAGTTTATGTTTTGTCGTATTGTACACGACAGTTGTATTAGTAAGTTGTATTTGTATTCTGTACTATGTATCTGACGACCCAAGATGGGTGATGTATACCTAATTTTGGGGGCGTCACAGTTGGTATCAGAGCTTAGGGATATGATCCCTGGCTAAGATGTGAGAATAGAACTAGGAGGGGAGAGACGGGGAATTCCTTCGCTAGTATGACCTACCTAAGTTTATTTGCATGGTATTTAATTGGTCGGTCATAATATAAGGATAATATATGACATATCAATTAACTTTTATTTTGTGGCAGTATCTGAAAATGGCATCTGAGAATGTTGAGAATAGCAATGGAGCACAGACGATTATTGATTCACCACATATCAATAATCAGGATAATGTTCATCAGGAAGGTGACAATCCTCATGCAAACAACAACACTGACCAGATGATGAATGATGGAATGTTCAGAGGTTTTATGCAATTCATGCAACAACAGGTGAAAGCGGCTCCTGTCCACAACGTAGGTGGAAATACTGGAAACTCTCAGGCGGTCACCGCTAAACAGTTTAAGGAGCTGGGACCACCGGAGTTTAAGGGAGAACCCAAACCACTTGTAGCTGAAACATGGATAAAGCAGATCACCAAGATATTTGATGTCTTGGGTTGCTCCGAGGAGCAAAAGGTTCCCTTTGCCGCCTTTATGTTGCGAGGAGAGGCAGATTACTGGTGGGAATCGATAAAGCGTACTCAACCTGCCGCACTGAAGATGTCTTGGGAGAAGTTCCAAGAGCTGTTTAACGACAAATACTTTCCCGAGAGTATTCGTCACATGAAGGAGGTGGAGTTCATCAAATTGGAGCAGAATAATATGACCGTGTCGCAGTACGAGGCAAAATTTGCGGAGTTATCCCGGTTTGCGTCCCACCTGGTGGATAATGAAGAAAGAATGACGCGGATGTTTTTAAGAGGTTTGAAGCCAGAGATACGTCAACATCTTGTTTCTCATAAATTGTGTTTGTATTCAGATGTTGTAAATAGGGCTCAGTTGGTGGAGCGCGATAACGAGACAACGCAACCAAAAGAGAGCAGCCGGCAAAATGATAATACCAGTGAAAGCAGTCATCGAAGCGGTGACAACAAGCGTGGAGGGAATCAACAGGCCAGAAATGGTAACCACTTCGGTGGTAATCAGGGCCAAAACAATAAGAATGGGCATTTCAAGAAGAGGAGATTCAACAATGATGGAAAGACGTCAGCACCAGCACCTGTCGTTAAGGAAGGAGAACGACCACCTATCATATGTTTCAAATGCGGAGGGGAGGGGCACATCAGTCCAAACTGCGCGATGCCGTCCAAAGCATGTTATAATTGTGGAAGAGAAGGTCATTTAGCCCGATTTTGTCGTTTACCGAAAACAAATTCAGCTAGGATGGAGGCACCAAAGGCCGTCCCAGAAAAGTCAAAACCGGTTGTGCAAGGGAGAGCGTTTGTTGTGAACTCCCAGAGAGCAAGGAACCCGAATGAGGTCATCACGGGTAAGCTTATCATAAACTCTAACGAAGTCTATACTTTATTTGATACCGGTTCTACCCATTCTTTTATTTCTCCTACTTGCGCTCATCGATTAAATTTGATTCCGGAGAAATTAGACTTTGACTTAGCAGTTGAAACTCCATTGGGAGAAACCTTCATTACATCCACGGTTTATAAGTCTTGTTTGGTTCAAGTTGGTACCCACACATTACCTGTCGATCTGATTTCATTAAAAATACTTGCATTTGACGTGATTCTAGGGATTGATTGGTTAACTACTCATCATGCAAAAATTGATTGTTTTCGTAAGGTTGTTAGCTTTCATATTCCTAATCGACCTATTATGCGAATTCAAGCAACCAAACCATTAAAATCAATCGCTGTCATCTCAAGCCATAAAGCTATTCGTTTATTGAAAAACGGATGTCAAGCTTTCTTAGCTCATGTCACAGATCTAAACAAAAATACGTCAGCTTTGAATGATATTTCTGTTGTTAATAAATTTCCTGACGTATTTCCCGAAGAACTTCCTGGCCTACCCCCAGAGCGTGAAATTGAATTTTGTATCGACCTTGAACCCGGTACAAAACCCATTTCCAAAGCCCCATATCGAATGGCTCCTATTGAACTTCAGGAGTTAAAGACCCAACTGCAGGAATTGTTAGACATTGGTTTTATTCGTCCTAGTACTTCTCCTTGGGGTGCTCCTGTTCTGTTCGTGAAGAAGAAAGATGGAGTATGCGACTTTGTATTGATTATCGGGAGTTGAATCATGTCACCATCAAAAATAGGTACCCATTGCCACGTATTGATGACCTGTTTGACCAGTTGCAAGGAGCACAATTCTTTTCAAAGATCGATCTTCGTTCTGGATATCATCAGCTGAAGGTTAGAACTGAGGATATTCCAAAGACTGCCTTCAGAACTCGGTATGGGCATTATGAATTCTTAGTTATGTCTTTTGGATTGACTAATGCTCCTGCTGCCTTCATGGATATGATGAACAGGGTATTTAAGGAATATTTGGATCACTTTGTGGTCGTCTTTATCGATGACATCCTTGTTTATTCCAAAAGCCGTGAAGATCATGAGCAACACTTGAGGCTGGTACTCCAAAAGCTTTGTGAATACAAGCTTTATGCCAAGTTGAAGAAATGCGAGTTCTGGCTGGAGGAGGTAGCATTCCTTGGGCACGTAGTATCAAGTCGTGGAATATCGGTTGACCCGGCAAAGATTGAAGCTATTCAAAGCTGGGAGCAACCTAAATCAGTGACCGAGGTACGTAGCTTTCTTGGTTTAGCTGGTTATTATCGGAGATTTGTGGAAGGATTTTCTCGAATCGCTACTCCATTAACTCAGCTGACTCGGAAAGATACAAAGTTCGGTTGGAGCGAAGAATGTGAGCAGAGTTTTCAAGAACTCAAGAGGAGACTCATTTCAGCACCTGTTCTAACAATACCATCTGGCTCGGAGGGATTTGTCATCTACAGTGATGCTTCGAGCAAAGGGTTGGGATGCGTTCTCATGCAACATGGAAAAGTCATAGCCTATGCATCAAGACAACTCAAGGAATATGAGAGGAATTATCCTACTCATGATCTAGAGTTGGCAGCTGTTGTCTTTGCACTTAAAATTTGGAGGCATTACTTGTATGGGGAGAAGGTGGAGATCTTTACGGATCATAAAAGCCTCAAATATTTCTTCACTCAAAAGGAACTCAACATGCGACAACGACGTTGGCTTGAACTGTTGAAAGATTATGATCATACCATTCAATACCATCCTGGAAAAGCGAACGTGGTAGCTGACGCATTGAGTAGAAGATCATATGCAAGTACGAGTGCGATATTGTCAACACAAAGACCCATTTTGTGTGATTTGCAAAGGATGGAGATAGAGTTAAAGACTCCAGGGACCCATGTGATGATGGCGAATATACGAGTAGAACCGACTTTAATCGATAAAGTTAAAGCTGCTCAAGCTACAGACCTGGAGCTGATGCGTATGAAGAAGAAAGTGCAAGAAGGTGCTATGCCGGAAGCAAGAATCGATGAAGAAGGAATACTTCGAGTCAACTCCAGACTTTGTGTTCCTAACAACCCTGATTTAAAGTATGAAATCATGATGGAGGCGCACAACACACCGTTTGCAATCCATCCTGGAAGTACCAAAATGTATCATGATCTTCGTCATACATTTTGGTGGAGCAATATGAAGAGAGAGATAGCGTTGTTTATCTCAAGGTGTCTAACTTGTCAACGAGTCAAAGCGGAGCATCAAGTACCAAAAGGTCCATTGCAACCACTTGAAATTCCAGAATGGAAGTGGGAGCACATTACCATGGATTTCGTTACCGGTCTTCCTAGGGTTTCTCAAGGTATTGATGCGATTTGGGTCATTGTTGATAGATTGACCAAGTCTGCTCATTTCTTACCGATACGAGAAACTTATACACTTGAACGTCTTGCTCGTATGTACATAAACGAGATTGTAAGACTGCATGGTATGCCAGTATCCATAGTTTCTGACCGAGACCCAAGATTCACTTCACGATTTTGGGTTAGTTTACAAAAAGCTATGGGCACGGAGTTACGATTTAGTTCAGCATATCATCCTCAGACGGACGGACAATCAGAGAGGACTATTCAAACTCTTGAAGATCTATTAAGACTCTGTGTCTTTGACTTCAAAGGAAGTTGGGACAAGTTCTTACCATTGGTGGAGTTTTCCTACAACAACAGTTATCAAGCAAGTATTGGCATGGCTCCATTCGAAGCATTGTATGGAAGAAAATGTCGTTCTCCAGTATGCTGGGATGAGGTGGGTGAAGCAACGTTGTTGGGACCGGAGTTGGTACGTATGACTACAGAAAAGATTCAAACGATCCGACAACGTATAAAAACCTCACAAGATCGACAAAAGAGTTATGCTGATCTTCATCGAAAGGACGTGGAATTTGATGTAGGAGATCATGTGTTCTTACGTGTTGCTCCATGGAAAGGAGTTACGAGATTTGGAAAGAGAGGAAAGCTCAATCCTCGATTCATCGGTCCATTTTTAATCCTCGATCGAGTAGGAACTGTGGCTTATAGACTCGCTTTACCGCCAAGTATGTCTCGTGTTCATAACGTTTTTCACATATCCATGTTACGCAAATATGTGGAAGACCCGAACCACATTATTGAGTTAGAACCGGACAAAATAGCGGAAGATTTGACGTATGAAGAAGTTCCTGTTCAAATCTTGGATAAGAAGGAACATATTCTACGCTCCAAGGTTATACCTCAAGTCAAAGTTTTGTGGAGAAACCACGATGTTGAGGAAATGACTTGGGAGTTAGAATCTGAAATGAAATCAAGGTATCCTTACCTCTTCGACATACCAAGTACGTACCCTAATTTCGAGGGCGAAATTTCATAAGAAGGGGAGGTTGTAAGACCCCAACTTTTATAAATAAAGATGAATTTTTTATAAATATCATTTTTGAATATTATGGAGTTAATTTGATATAATGTTATAGTTGTGGGTAATATTTATAAATTTTGCAAAGTACGCAAGTTGTTATATAATATTCGATTGGTCGGGGAATATTCGTTTTAACAGGGAATATTCGTACAACGACACAATCATTGGTGGACCCCACAACGGAATTATTGTCGGATTGAGAAAACGACAAAAATATTTTATTAAAAATAACGGCGGAAATTTTACCATTGTTACTGTTGAACTACTCGGTAGTAAAAGTACAGTAATACGTGTGGTTGCATAGTAGCACACGGTATTGATTATTAATGCTTATGTGAGAAGTCACTCAGTTTGATTCAATTATTGTCAGTTAATAATATGAATTATTTAGCGATAATGACGTTTTGTTTTATTCGTATTATTAACGTAATAAAACAGAAACATCTTTTTATATAAAACAGAATACTTTATTAAAGTTATTCTATAAATAGAATATATTATATTTTATTTAAAAGATTTTTCTTTAAATATGGACCGTCAGATTAAAGTAATCAATCTGGACCGTTCATGGATTAGTTACTATGCATTCTATTTTTCTATAAATAGCAGCTCATTCCTTCATTATTTCTTACGAATTCACTGAACTCTAGAGAGAGAAACTATAGAGAGAAGCTATAGAGAGAGAGAGAAGAAGAGTATTCTGCTACTTAACTACTTCCTTATTTCAGCTCGTCTTTAAAACGGTAAGGGGTGTTATTCTTTCTTATTCATGAAGGGAACTGTTGTTATTCCATTTCTTATTATTCTGTTGGAATAACCTGTATACGTGGTCTACCCTATACTTGGTGACATTCTTCTATTATTCTGTTGGAACATCCTGTCTGTGTGTTTTACACCGGACCTGGTTCCGTTTTTATTATTATTCTGTTGGAACATCCTGTCTGTGTGTTTTACACCGGACCTGGTTCCGTCTTGTTATTATTCTGTTGGAATATCCTGTCTGTGTGTTTTACACCGGACCTGGTTCCATTATTTATTATTCTGTCGGAATATCCTGTCCGTGTGTTTTACACCGGACCTGGTTCCGTCTTGTTATTATTCTGTTAGAACATCCTGTCTGTATTTTTTACACCGGACCTGGTTCCATTATTTATTATTCTGTCGGAATATCCTGTCTGTGCGTTTACGCCGGACCTGGTTCCATTATTATTATTCTGTTAAGAATAACCTGACTGTGCGGTCTATCGCATGCATGGTGATTTCTTTTGTTATTCCATTTTTTATTATACTCAGTTGATTAAATCTTTGACTTCTATACTCCATGAAATTAGTGGAATATTCTTGATATTTGCGCTTCATCTAGTATCTATTCATGAAAATATTCTCCTAATCATTCTTGAATTTTACTCCACAAAACAGTATCATGTTGACAATTTGGACGTTATTAATTCCTGGATAAACTAATTCTTGAACTTGTTTTATTGAATTCTTATATCATTGTCATCATCCTCATGTTTATAAAATGTTGAAAGTCATCTGTGGCCTGTAGTGCATAGATGGACTTGGTATGATTATGACCAGGGATTATTCGGTATAATCATGACCGTAATGTTACAAATGATGTGGTAAAAATCCTCATTGGCCCGTAGTGCATTGATGGACAGTTGTTGGCATGATCATGACCATTAATGAATATACGAATATCCTTGGCCGTAGTGCAGGGGTGATTCGATGATGTGGATTATTTTATTAAGCTGAGTCTCAGCGATCACAGTGTTGGAAAACTTTTTAAATCATAAAAGATAGTAGAGTTTATTTTCTACTTGACTCTTTTAATGGATTGCTTGTTCCGCTGCAGTTAAACTTGATGTCTATTATATTTTATCAGTTTAACATTGTTGAAGGCTAATGATAATTTATTCTGCATTATCTTAGTCATAATATTTCTTACTGGGCTAGTTGAGCTCACCATTTCTTTCACTGTTCTCTTCAAGAAATGAGAACATAGCTGGGGCAAGTCGGGGAACGGAGTGATGGTCCGAATGATAGTATTAGTTAGTAGTCCTCACTATTCTATGTAATGGTGTGTTAATAAATGTAATGAGGACTCCTTTTGAGTATGAATACTCTCTAGAAGATAATATTTGTATTCAAACTCACAGTTTATGTTTTGTCGTATTGTACACGACAGTTGTATTAGTAAGTTGTATTTGTATTCTGTACTATGTATCTGACGACCCAAGATGGGTGATGTATACCTAATTTTTGGGGGCGTCACAACACTACTTCCAGACAACTGCACATAGACCCCCACACACACACATTCAGATAAAAACTTAAATTGGAAAGTGGTGGTAACCGTGTTATCACGGATATTGGGGGTGGTGCCTAACACCTTCCCTCTGCATAATCAAGCCCCCGGACCCTTATAAATTTTGATTTTCCAGACAAGCTAAATAGTGTCACATCACTCGGTCTATGTGCAAACCATTTCTCGGTTATGTTGGTGCAACCATTTAAAAATACCAACTGGGGACTCTTACAGTCAAATCGTCGACATATACATGTCGGACCTTTTCAAACTTGTTTTTTCAAACAAATCTCACCTAACATAAGAACACCAAAAGATAAGAACAGAAAGGGACAGATAAAAAATCCCGACGTCGACAGGTGGCGACTCTTATGCGGACTCTAGTAAGAGGGCTTAAGCCACTATCAAAGCTTTTCAAAACATTTATCTGCTTGTGTGTGGATGCTGCATTTATATTTGAATGAATGTGTACTAATGCTTTACTTACTGCACTTAGTGCCTCGCACCATATCTGCCTATGATATTAGTGCTTCGCACATGTCATCAATTCCATACGGTGAGACGCGATGTATGTGAATGTATGTTTTGTGGTCCCTCCACCAAGAAGCAATCCCGTCTGTGTTTGATTACTGGACTCGTAGGGAGACTAATTCTAACGAGGCTCAGGAAAGGCACCACGCAGATTCGCTCCAGTTGAAAGATCAGATTAATTTCCCATCGAGTAAATTGCGATGATCTAGGAACCTTCATGCCAAAAAGCTGCGAGAGTAGCCTAAGATAGGTCAGCCTCTGATAAACCAAACGCGGAGGGAAATCGCTTCATACCTTCCCATTTCAATTACTTGTAATTTCGTTTCCATGTCAATCTCAATGTAATGGAAATATAAAGGAATATGTGAACATGCATTCCCTTTTCATATCAAAACCTGTCATGCTATCCTTTCATTAAAACAGTTGACATCTGTTTTGCAGGATAATATTCCTAAAAAATGGACACATTACATAGTATGTAACATTTTCACGTTTCCCCAAACTAAATTACATAAGTCTTTTTATAGGGAAAAAATTGGTCATGTTACTCGTTTAAAGTCCAAAAAGGCACTAAGTCTACAGACAAACATGGCTACATCTGGCCAGTCTAATCCTACTCCTGTCTCTCGTGAGGAGTTTGAAGGATTAAACAATCAAATCACAGAGTTTGCTATTCTGCTCAAAGAATTACACAAGTTAACTCAGGGTCCACAAATACCCATCCAGACATAATCCTCTGCACATAGAGGAATCCAGGGTCCGGGCAAAGAAGTTCCAGCACCTGAGTCTCAGTTTGATAAGACCAACAAAACCCCTAAAATCACCCATCTTAAAGAAGATCAAGAAACCAGTGATATTAGGAAGAAGGTTTTGCAAATGGAAGAGATCATTCGGTCCATCAAAGGGATTGGAACACACGGGAGTGTTTCATATTTAGAACTTTGTATCTTCCCCGGGGTTCATTATCCGAAAAAATTCAAGAGTCCCGATTTTGAGAAATATGATGGGTTGGGAGATCCTTATACCCATTTAAAGGTATTCATTGGAGAGCTCGGATCTTATGTCGAGAATGAAAAGCTCATAATGCAGCTATTTCAGAAAAGTCTGACTAGAGAAGCCAGAGCATGGTACACCAGATTGGATAACTCCAAAATTCATTGCTGGGAGGAGCTAGCCCATGTTTTCCTCAGTTAATATAGCTTTCAAACTCAGATGGCTCCAGACCGGTATCAAATTACCAAGGTTAAGAAACAAGTCAATGAGTCATTCAGATAGTATGCCTAAAGATGGAGGCGTCTGGCTGCTCAAGTTATCCCATCTATGACATAATTCGAAATGGTAATGACCTTCATAGATATTCAGGAAGTTCCATTTTATGAGAGGGTCCTAGCTGGAATAGAAAATCTATTCTCAGAAATGTTTAAACACGGAGAAATGGCTGAAATGGGATTGAAATCAGGGAAGATTCAAGACCTTGCCGTTTAAAAACCGTAGCTGAGCACATCCAATCTGGAAGTTATAGGAACAATAAGAAGAAAGAAGAAGATGTTTCCTTGATACTGCAATGACAAAAAGGCAATCAAAACTTGCCTATTCAGAGGAGAAACTACTCCTCTTTTCAAGCACAGTCTTCAAACCCTCCCTTGCCAAAAATTGGAGAAGTCAGACGTATAAGAGTGTTCACACCCTTGGGGATTCACTCAAAAACATTCTCAAACTTTTGACAGATCAGAAGAAAATCACTCATATCCTTCCACCAACCAATTAGAGTGGAAAAGGATTCAATGCAAAGAAAAAGTTTGCTTACCATGCTGGAGCTCCAGGTCATGACGCTCAGGATTGTTGGGCCCTTAATCATAAGATCCAGGATTTAATTGACAGTGGTGAGATTGTAGTGGCCGAGCCCGACCAACCACATGTTCAAAACAACCCTCTCCCTTAACACAAGGAAGAGGAGGTTAACATATTCAATTGGGGCAGCGAAAAGAGCTCCAAATACTTCAAAAATATTAGGGGTTCATCCCAAATCAGCAAGGATAATTCTGATAGATGAGATTATTCACAATTCCAGCTCATTATGGAACGGGAGTTAAAGGCTCATGACGAACAAGCCAATCAATTAACAGAACTGGTAATTCATCAACACCAAGTCACACGTCAGTTGTTCAGTCAGGAGCATGCTAGCCTCCTTTCTCTTATTTCAAACACTCCACCACTTACTCCAGAAAGTGAAACATTGGAGGAAAAGATTGCTAATAAAGCAAAAGCTAAAGCCCATCGGGACTTTGCCAACAAAAGGAAATTAACCTATTTAGGCCAACCGATGGAAGAGATATTGTAGATCCTGATTAATGAGGAAAAAATCATAGCACTGCTACCTCTAGTAAACCCATGCTCAAAACGGTTTGATGCTAATGTAGTATATCAATACCACTCTCACTCTCGCGATCACAACACTAAGGAATGTTGGGCACTCTACCATCTTATTCAAAATATAATTGACAGTGGTGACCTGCAAATGGAAGACAATAATGATGTATCATCTGACAGTGGGAACACATTTCCTCTAAGATGGAAGGAAGTCATAGCAGTTATATCAGCTGAGGGAGATTTGGCTGCCACACCGCTTGCAATTCAACCAATTCAGTTCAAATGCATTGAAAACCCTTTGAAAGTGGCTGCACCTAAGCCAATCATATTGCCGTTCAGGCCACAGTAACCTGTCATCAGCCTTCAGAAAGTGCCATGGAACTATGGAGAGGCTGAAGGATCTACATCTAATACAACTGCTGCAGTGTCTAAAGAAAATCCACTATATCTCCCTCAACGAGTAATGAAGCCTATCATTAGATCTAAGGGGAAAGTGCTTAGGGAGAAGATTAAAGAATTCCTTCATAATATGGGATACAATGAAGCCAAGGTTGTTCAAAGCTTGATAGAAGCTCTATAATAAATCTCTATTTTGGACTTGGTTTTCTCTTTAGAAGATCATCGGAAGGTCTTACTGAAAATATTAGAAGAAGCCCACTTGCCAAAGACAGTGTTGAAAAATTCCATCATTTGGTTGATCACATTTTCAACAGTAATGTGATATCCTTCACCGATGATGACATACCTCCCAAAGGGACGGGTCATTGCAAACCATTGCACATAGCAGTTATGTCTTCGGGATATGTGGTACGAGGAGTGCTAATAGATGGAGGGTCATCCTTAAACATCTGCCTCTATGCTGTATTGGAAAAAATGAACATCAATCTCAACAGGATTCGAAGTAGCTATACAATCATCAAAGCCTTTGATGGATCTTGGCAAAATGTTATCGGAGAGATTGAACTACCCGTGAAAATTGGTCCACATACATTCTACATATCCTTTTAAGTGCTTAAGATCACTATAGGATACAACCTACTTTTGGAAAGATCGTGGATTCATATGACAGGAGCCGTCCCATCCACTCTTCATCAGCAACTCAAATATATCATCAACAGTAGTCTGCTAAGCCAGAGTGTCCTATTCAAAGTGATATACCCCTTATCAGTTTCAATGTAGAAGTAGAGCCTGCCAGCTTCTAAGCCCTTGAGGTGAGCAACACTCACTATCAACCCATTGGGGTGCCACATCTGAAACCTAGAGTTTCTGTCAAAGTAATGTTGGCAAGCCAAGAGATGATATCCTTGGGTTTTAAACCTGGAAATGGGTTAGGAAAGGATCATCAGGGAATCAAATGCCCAATTCAAGTTCCCAGCTAGACATGGACAGCCGGATTAGGCTACTTTTTTGGGTCCAGTCGTAGGAACCCTCACAAGCATAAACCGGTTCCTTCATCTACAAGACTGTTGCCTAAACCTATAGGTGATAATCCTGTATGGCCTTTATTAAGGGTTCCTGCCCCTGTGGTAGCCATGCTATTTCCTAAGCTGATACAGGTTAAGGGAAAAGAAGTCTTGATTCCAGATCCGGAGGTGGAAGAAAGGAATCAAAGGTGCAAACAAGAGATAAACAGACATTTGTCAAACATACGCATCCTGATCCATACGGAGGGTATGAACAGAGATATCCCAGATGATGATTGTTCAGACATCATAGTCATCATTCAAGAGAAGGAGGATGAGAACAACCCCTTCATCACATCTGTCCACCTAGACATGACCCTTGGTAGTTGGAGCATCACTCCTTGCATTTGTCGATAAGGGTAAAAAGGGTAGAAACTCCCTCTACCCTGTAGATAGCAATAACTGCTTACTTTTGTTGTACAGTATTAGTAGTTATTTTTGTCATTTCATGCTAACACTTTGTATGATTGAACAATTTCATATATTAAGTGAAAGCATTTTGTTTCAGGACTCTCAAGTTAGATGTGCCTAAACTTGCTGATGAGGTGCCTATTCTTTACAAGGACTGTAACTTTGATGTAAAGTTGGACTCAGACTTGATGGAGATTGAACAAGAGGACTATGAGATACCTCAGGAGATCAAAGAATGGGTTGAAGATAAATCCAAGCCAAATCTTGATTAAACCACCTCTTTTAACCTTGGAACCTTAGAAAACCCCAAACAAATCCAGATTGGTACGAACCTTACTCCAAACCAAAGGAATGACATGGTTACTCTATTGACCCAATTCCAGGATGTGTTTGCAAGCTGTTAGGATTCCTAGTGAGCCACAAAGGGATTGAGCTGGATCCTACAAAAATCTAGGCCATCACAAAAATGCTCATACCCCAGACAAAGAGGGAAATACAGGGATTTTTGGGAAGAATCAACTTCATCAGCCGATTCATCTCCTGACTCACAGCAACCTGTGAGCCTATCTTCAAGTTACTAAGAAATAACTCCTCCATGAAATGGAATGATGAGTGTCAGAAAGTCTTCCTTATCATCAAAGAGCAGCTAATCAAAGCTCCTATTTTGGTACCTCCCAGGGATGAGGTTCCCCTATTTATGTACCTATCAATTAATGGCAATGTCATAGGCTGCATGCTGGGACAAAAAGATGATAGAGGTAAAGAAAGAGCTATCTATTACCTCAGTAAAAGATTCAGCATCAGTGAGCACAAGTACACTCTGATTGAGGAAACTTGTTGTGCTTTAGGATGGGCTTCCATGAGATTATAACATTATCTCTATGGTCACACAACCCATCTTATATCCCGCGTGGATCCTCTTAAGTACGTGTTCAGCAAACCCATGTTGAATTATTGACTGTCCAAATAGCAGTTGATCCTACAATAATTTGACATCGTCTACGTGACTCAAAAGTCTATAAGAGGTCAAGGAATTGCGAATCAACTGGCCTCCGCACCTCCAGGGGATTTCAAACCTTTGGAAACATACTTCCTCGATGAAGGAGTCATGACAGTTCAACAACACCATTAGGATAATACACGCCAACCATGGAAGATGTATTTTGATGGAGCTGTAAACATCGAAGGTTCTGGAGCTGAAGCAGTCCTAGTATCCCTAACGGGGGAACTGTATCTCGTTACTGTCAAATTACAGTTTTCAAGCACCAATAACACATCTATTTATAACGGCTGTATCATGGGGTTAAAACTTCCCCAATCCATGGGCATCAGAAGGTTAACTGTCTTTGGAGATTCCGAATTGGTAATCAGATAAACCACTGAGATTTATCACACCAAAGAACTAAATTTGATGCCTTACCATCGGTAGGTTATTCAGATGGCTTCAGAGTTTGAAGAAATATCCTTCCTACACATTCCTTAGAATAGGAATAACTTTGCGGATGCAATAGCAATTTTGGCCTCCTTGATCAACATAATTGATAACGAAGACATGCCAAATATCACATTTGCCCTACAAAAGGTTCCACCTTACGGGAACTACATTGGAGAAGTATCGGATGAGCTGCCTCCCATCCAACACCTAATATCAAGGAGTATCTATGAGATAGATCTATACTCGCTGAGGCGAGTCAGGCTGAAAGAAAGCGGATCCATCGAATGGCTATGAAATTCTACCTGACCAGAGACGCACTCTATAAAAGAGATGCAGAACTAGGTCTTCTCAGATGTCTAGACAAAGACCAAACTCAGAGGCTCATGGATGAAATCCATGGGAGGAGTATGCGGCCCACACATGAGCGACCCTTTATCAAGAAAATCTAAAGAATAGGGCATTCCACACAAGGAAGTCACCAGCGAGAGGCTCGGGGCTCTTCGCAAATTCAAGCTTATAGCTCTGATCCAACCTGTAAAGCCCCCAAATACGGGTACTTGAAACCCGAACTCAGTGCTTCACGATATCATTTCTATGAGCGGAATAATAATAATAATAATAATAATAATAATAATAATAATAATAATAATAATAATATAAAGATCAACTTAATTTAAATATTTATCAAAGTCTGAATCCCAAGTACGTAACCTTTAAACATTCATTACAACACATGATAGATAATATATATCATACTTGTCTTAATAAAGTTAACTATTACATAACATAACATTGCGTTCATTCAGCAACCTTTTCCTTTCCCTTGTTCTTAGCAGAGCTCTCTAGTTGTTCACACTTAGCTGAAAACATTTAAATTAAGCAAGGATGAGCATTTGAGTGCCCATTAAGTAATAGCAATTATATATATATATATATATATATATATATATATATATATATATATTCTAAAAGAATTTAAATTTTTTTTGTACTACCCTTCTACAACAAGTCAATGGTTATGAAGTAATCTGAACCGATAATAATAACATAACATCCCTCTTTCAAATTTTTAAAACTGCGCAATGACTATAACTAGGGTTAAGGTGACATACTATGAATATTATTTTTAGTTTTTGAATAGGTTAAACAGAACTTCATCTGTAAACCATCATAACTTACGGGCACGGGGGTGATCAGCCCGTTGTACCCTGTATTGATCAACACTACATGTAAGAACAAGGGTATCGTTCACTCTGTCCACCTTGGGTGCATAAAAAGTTTTTCCCGTGTAAGGGATGTTCATACTTGTATGGGTTACAAACCAAAGCAATTCAGTTGAATAATAATAAGGTTTTATCTGTTCAACAATAATCTAAAATTCAACATATATATATATATATATATATATATATATATATATACGGGTAATTGACAGAGGTGTATCAACATGTGACTAAATACAATGATTATCCAAGTGGGGACACTTGTATAATCATTTATAGAAATTAATGAACATAATATATATATCTGAATTACCATATACTAACATGTTGATAATCAATGAACACATATAATATAGGGTTAGTAATCTGTACATTAATAATATAATTTAGAAACATTCTTACTCATGTCCATTGCATAAAAAAAATGCAAAGGTAAGATACTTGCCTGATACGCTGTTTACAATTTGCAACTTAGTTCTATCTTTTATCTCACAACCTATCATTAATCAGATCATTCGTTCGATTAGAATAATATACTATAACACACAGTACTACATTTCGCAGTCAGCCCATAACCTAATCACATTGTCACATATGTTTAACAACCATTAAATCACAAATAAACACATACCTAATCAAATTATCTAAGTCCAGATCAATTTCTGAAACATGTCGGTGTACCGACAGCTTTATCGGGTAATTATCGAGTCTAAGACTCTATTTTGTAACTCAATATATGTAATTATCAGTCATATTATTTTTAAATGACTTAATATAATTTTTAAATATTTATTATAATTTATCATGACTTTCCAAACATTGGAATCATTATTAAATGATTTAAATATTAAACAATTCTATTATCATTAATATTTAATTACTATTAAACTATTAATGAAACCATTGCCAAAATATTAAAGTTATTTATAATAACTTAGAATATTTTTAAAGTATTTATTTTACTCTTAAAAGATTTTTAAAACATTTAAAATTATTTTAAAATAATTATCATTAATAATAAAGTATTAATGTTTTATTTATCAAAATATTAAAAGTCATTAAGTATAACTAAAAATATTTTTAATTCATTTATATCCTTTTAAATAATTTTTAAATTAATAAAACCATTTTAAAACTATTTATTTAATATAATTATTAAATAAATTTAATATCATTAATAATAAATTAATAATCATTAATATTAAATTATTAATAAAATTATCCTTTAAATATTAAAAGTTATATTTTATAACTTAAAATATTTTTAAACACTTTATTTTCATTTAAAATGATTTTTATAATATTAAAATTATTTTTAAACTAAATTATTTAATATAATTAGTAAATAACATTAATATCATTAATAATAATTAATTAATAAAATTTACCTTTAAATATTGAAAGTTATATTTTATAACTTAAAATATTTTTAAATACCTTATTATTATTTAAAATAATTTTTAATATAATAAAATAATTTTTAATTAATTTATTTAATTCATTTAGTAAATAACTTAATTACAATTATATTAATTTATTAATGAATTTCATCACAAAATATTAAAAGTCATTAAAATTAACTCAAAATATTTTCTTATATCATAATATAATTTTAAATAATTTTTCAAGTATTAAAACTATTTTTAAATAATTTATTTAATATTATAATTAAATAAATTAAATACCAATAATATTTCAAAAATATTAAATATTTATGAAATATACTTAAAATAATTAAAAACTAATTTTCAGAATTTAAAATAATTTTTAATAATTTATTTTGTATTTTTAATAATTTAAAACTATTATTTATTTATTTATTTAATTAAAATAATTAATTTTATAAAGAAACTCTCGCTAAAGACCACCTATAGCGACAGAACCGTCGCTGTAGGTGTTCTTCGCGTTCTTCATGCAAACCCAAAAAATCATACACAATTTCGAGGGACCAAGTTTGACCATGATTAATTCCGAACACAAAATGTTTCTGGACATGTTGTTGACCAGATCGTGTAGTACTAATGCACGACTACAAGATACAACCACAAACATGTTCATTCATCACACAACAAAAGAGATTTGAGCCATCAAAGTAGCTGTCAGTGGCTGTTCTTCATTTCTGAGTTGCCCAGAAATGAAGAACAGTTCGAGCATGCACTTTTGGGCCTCCACAACTTGAAATATGTATATTGTTTTTATGATCTATAAGCTGAAGTGTGTTGTCAGTATGTAAATGAAGAGATCTAACACCAAATATCAACAAAACACATCAAGAGAATCAATAGATCTGGACCGGTCAATGCATGTCAGAAACTATATTCTTAGGTTTTCTGGGTTACCCAGAAAACCATATTTGTGCTTGACCCTGCTAGTTTGACCGCAAAAACCTGACAGATCTAGAGCCTTAAATAACTTGTTAGACACTGAAAACCCATTTCTGGGTTACCCAAAAATGGTCCGATCATGGTCGGTCAACGACCTTTGACCAAAAATAACTTGCAATCTGTTAAAGCTATGACCTTGATTCAACTTCCAGAGTAAAGATTTCATATCATACTACAATATCCAACACTTAAAGCACAAAAACACATAATAGAGAACGATCTATAGGGCCGAACATTTGGTTATCAGAGATCACAAACGAAATTTCCAGATTTTATAAATCTTCAAATTCGAGTCTCTAGATGTTATGGATCTAACATCTAGCAACCCAGATCATCCTTAGACACTATAAACAACATATTTAACACAAAAAAATAACATCGATCTAACACATTGATCAAGATCAGATTTCAAGCTAGGGTTTTATACCTTCTATGATTAATTTCTGATTCTAGCTTCTGATTTGTTAGTGGATTTCGTGGGGCTTGTATATGTGACTGAAATACTTCTATATTTCGTTGGTTTTAGTGAGAGAAGCTCTAGTATAAGTGTTTGTGCAAAATAATCTAACCAATGCTACTTTCTCTCTCCCAATCTATTTATAATACATATGTGCAATGTATATGGCTGATGATTTGGCCGATATTTGTCAATTTAAGTCACATGGGGTTAGTAAGATTAGGTCACCCACTTCTCCTATTGTAAAAACCTAGTTGCTAGCCTCAATAATGCATAGAACGGTATAATGGTCATTTAGCTTGGAATTTTAATGGCAATCTTGTAATCCTTGCAAACCCTTAGGGTTTGACCCTAAGGTTTAACACAAAATAAAATTTTAGGTTTTCATTTAGGGTTTAAAAATAAAATAAAATAAAAATTAGTTTCTAAAATTTGTAATTAGAGTTTTCTAAATTAGATTAGTTTTCTAATTACTTTATAAAGGAACATTAGGGTTTAACATCTCTAATTATAATTAACTTTGCTAATTTAGCTATTAGGGTTTACGATTTTGATAATTAGGGTTACTAAATTATAATTAGGATTTCTAATTACGAAATTAGGTTTCTAGATATTAGGGTTTTAAATTACTAATTAGGTTGTCCATAATTAGCAATAAAATCTACTGTACATGATATCAATCACATTAACACAATTTCTGACGGATCCTAATCTCTGATTTAAGTTTCAAATTAGGGTTTCTCATTTCAGAATTAGGATTTTAATTGGAAATTAGGGGTTTTAATTTACAATTAGGGTTTCTAAATTTTAATTAGGGTTTACCTAATCAAATCCTTAATAATTAATATTAATCACATAACACAATTACAAAACAATCTTGTTCTCTAATTTGGGTTTCAAACTAGGGTTTAGCACAGTAAAACTAGGGTTTTCAAATACTACACCATAATTGACTAATCATTATCAGTCCACACATATACAGTACCTATCATAGCACTGAAAAAATCAAAATATAATTAATATTATATTATTATTCTCATTCCTTGATAAAAATCTAAAATTAGGGTTTGGATTCTATATCTGATATATTCTTCCATATTTAACCTTAATAGTTAAGGTAAAATAATTAACTTAATAATCTGTACTAAAATTCATATAATAAAATAATTATTATAATTATCTAAAAATCACTCCATATATTATTTAAATAATATATGATTTTATTTTTATGGAAAATAATTAATAAAATATTTCAGCTATAAAAGTAATTATTATAAAAATATAATTTATAATAATCAATAATTCTAAAATAAAATTATTTGTAAATATTCATGTAATAAATATATTTTTATTTACCACATAAATAAATATACACATTATCTTGTACAAATCCTCGCCTTAAAAAAAAAGTTATACGCAAAATTTCTGATTTAATTATATAGAAAATATCGGGTTGTTACATGTTACCAATACCAAATTCATGGCAATGCTATCCACGCCCCTCCAAGGGAGCTCCACAATATGAGTTCACCCTGGCCCTTATCAAAGTGGGGAATGGACGTGATCGGGCCCATCGAGCTCAAAGCTAAAAATGGTCGTCGGTTTATCTTCACCATGATCGACTACTTCACCAAATGGGTAGAAGCATCCTCCTTCCCTAGGGTTACTAAAGAAGTTATCATTGGTTTCATCAGAAATAATGTCATTTATCGATATGGACAACCCGAGGTGATTGTGTCAGACAATGCTAAAAACCTCAACAATCAAATGATGGAGGAGTTATGCAGTAAATTCCACATCAAATATCTCAACTCCGTCATCTATCGTCCAAAGATGAATGGTGCTATTGAAGCGGCTAATAAGAATATCAAAATGATCATGCAAAAGATGTCCGCTAATCACAAATGATGGTCTTACTTGTTGCCTCTAACTCTATTAGCCTACAGAACGTCCATGCGCACTTCCACTGGGCAACCCCTTACTTATTAACCTATGGAATAGAAGTAGTGCTCCCCATAGAAGTGGAAATGAAATCCCTCAGAGTGTTGATAGACGTTCTGTTGGATGAAGACCAATGTTTATAAATCGGTACCACCAATTATCTTTAATATATGAGAGGCGGGCCGCAGCCATCTTCCATGGTCAGTTATATCAACAAACGGTCTCTAGATCCTACAACAAGAAAATCCAGCTATGGCAATTCAAAGAACATGACTTAGTCTTGAAGAAGATTCTTGACAACCAAGATCAATCCTAAGGAAAATTTGCCCCAAACTGGGAAGGCCCGTTTTGTGATGCCTCCAAAACAGGTATACATCACCCATTCTGAGTCGCCAAATATATAATACAGAATACAAATATAAACTTAAATATATAACATGAGTTGTGAGTTTTAATACAAATATTATCTTCTAGACATTATTCAAACTCAAAATAAGTCCTCATTACAATTATTATCACACTATTTCACAGAATAGTGAGAACTACTAATGCAAACATCCAGACCTTCACTCCGTTCCCCGACTAGTTCCAGCTATATTCTCATTTCCTGAAGAGAACAATGAAAGCAAAGGGTGAGCTCAACTACCCAGTAAGAAATATTATGACTAAGATAATGCAAAATAAATTATCGTTAGCCTTCAACAGTGTTAAACTGATAAAATATAATAAACATCAAGTTTAACTGCAGCGTAACAAGCAATCCATTAGAAGAGTCAAGTAGAGCATGATATCTACTATCTTCTATGATTTAAAAAGTTTATCAATAGTTTTATCCTTGAGACTCAACTTAATAAATAATTCACATCATCGAATCATCCTTGCACTACGACCAAGGATATTCATTAGTATCACGACCACAAATTATCCATGCACTACGGGCCAAGGATATTCATGTTTTCATCAATGGTCATGATCATGCCAACAACTGTCCATCAATGCACTACGGGCCAATGAGGACTTTTACCACATTATTTGTAATATTACGGTCATGATTATACCGAATAATCCTTGGTCATAATCATACCAAGTCCATCTATGCACTACGGGCCACATATGACTTTCATCATAATATAAATATGAGGATGATGATAATGATATAAGAATTCTGTTAAAAGAAAGCAAAAGATAAATTTCTAAAGATTTTTAATTTAATTTATCCAGAATTCAATAACATCCAAATTATCATCATGATACTGCTTTGTGGAGTAAAAATCAAGAATAATATTGTATCAAAAATGATCTGGACCAAAAAGAAATCAATTTTTGTCATGAATAGTACCCCAGGTGAATAGTAACTGAGTGAATAGTATTTCGTGAATAGTACTTTAGGAATAGTAACCCTGTGAATAGAACTCCGACATGAAAGTTAAAACTTATCAAGAATGCTCAGAATAATATTTCCATGAAAAGATACTGGATGAAGCGCAAATATCAAGGATATTCTACTAATTTTATGGAGTATAGAAACCAAAACTTTAACAAAATGAGTGTAGAGTTTGAAATCTGAAACGAAATAATATTACTTACATACTACAGAGTCTGGAAGAAAATATTATTTCATATGAATACTGAACAAAAATAATATTCCTTACCTTAAAAAGAAGAAAACTTGAACTGTTTTCTACACTCAAAACTTCCTTAAACTCTAAAGAAATACGCTCAATATTATAGAAGAAGAGTTCTCTGATTCTGGTGTGATTTTCAATTCTAACTAAGCATCCTATTTATAGGAGAATGGAAATGATACTATTTGCATTTTAGAATCACGGACGCACGGTTAAAAAAATCGGACGAAGTTCACGGATCAAATTTTTTTCCACAAACGTCGATTTTTTTTTTAAAATAAGGCTATAAAATTCAAGTAAAACAAACAATTTAATATATAATATAATATATTCTATTTTTCATAAAAAATAAAACTTATTATAATATATATATATATATATATATATATATATATATATATATATATATATATATATATATATATATAATCTCCCACCATTCCACCAAAATCCACCCGTGGATTTGGTTTCCCCTCCCCCCAGGCAACTTAATTTTTCAACACACGTGGGCCCCACCCATGCCATCATCACATGCAGGCCCTGCCTCTTTTTATATATATAATGAATAACTTTCTATCGATTATTTTGAAAAATGAGTAAGTGGGGGTCCAAATAATACGCCAAAATTTACAATAAATATTTCATAAAAATCCCCTCAATATTTTTAACAACATTTATTCATCATTATTATTACTCGCAATATTTAACAACCATATCATTCCCAGAAAAGAGGGGGCTTTCTGATAAGGATTTCTCCCTATTGGCGCACAATTAGGTGACCAAACCTCTCCTCGACAGAACTTTGTAGACATCGTCAATATTGCAAATAATAATATGAATAACTGTATCGTCTCAATTATTGATTTAATAATATATAAAATATCGACAATAATTGAATCAAATAACGTGAGATACTATGCAACAATTACTGTAGTAATAATTGAATAAAACTGAGTGACTTCTCACGTAAGCATCAATAATCAATACCGTATGCTACTATGTAACCACGCGTATTACTATTCTTTTACCGCCGAGTATTTCAACAGTTTAACGGTACAACTTTCGCCGTTATATTTATAAAAAGATATTTCTGTCGTTTTCTCATTCCGACAATAATTTCATTGTGGGGTCCACCAATGATTGTGCCGTCGTACGAATATTCCCTATTAAAACGAATATTCCCCGACCAATCGAATATAATATAACAACTTGCATACTTTGTAAAATTTATAAATATTACCCACAACTATAACATTATATTAAATCCACACCATAATATTCAAAATATATATCGAGAAAAATTTAATCTTTATTTATGAAAGTTTGGGTCTTACACATTTGTTGTCAAGGAGGTATTGATAGGAGGAGCCCTCAAAATATAAGAGATAGATGGTGATGAATTTCACAACTCATTAACTCGGACACCGTGAAATGGTACTATGTCTGAAGTTACCTGCAAACCAGCATCCTGGTTCTGGATCATCTGATCCCCAATCAATTCAGGGTTTCAAAACCTTTCACTACATATAACCTTTCTTCATATTTGTTTGCCCCATCAAAGACAAACATACCTTCCAACCAGCAGTCTGGTTCCGGATCATTAGATCCATCACTCAACTTAGGTTTTCAAAACGTTTAACACTTTCAGTTTTGTCTCACCAGGGATAAAATTTTTCACACATCCAGTTTGCCCCACCAGGGATCAAACTTTTAACATCTGCAGTCTGTCCCACCAGGGGCGAACTACACAAACCTGATCTCCCAAATACATGGGAGTACGTAAGCAGCCATTTTTATGGTCCAGTCTAACTACAGGAAAAAAACATCTCTACACGCTTCTCCCCACTTACAACTTTGAACCTTTTGATGCTAGGTTTGAACTACGCAGACCTGATCTCCCATTTCTCAATGGGAGTACGTAGGCAGCCATTCATGGTTCGATCTCACCCCCTACCAAAATACAAAATCTTGTCAAATGGTACTAGGATTAATCTTCAAACTACACGTCATCGGCTTAGACCAAAGGGATGGAACTACCTGGCCTCCCCACACAAATGGGAGAATCGACGACCATCTAAGCTGCAGTTGAGTCCTTAAAGAGAAATACCAATCCATAAGAGATGGAACTACCTGAGCTCCCAAATACAAAGGAGTACCGGCGACCATCTATGAGGTGGTCAACCTCAGAGAGGAAAGCCACAATCCTCTCCATAACCACATATAGAAACCTATCCCAAGACACCAAAGGGTAGGGAATTCACAGATCAACGATCCATTCTGAAAGATCATGAGACATCTCAATGTCCATCCATCAAGGGGGAGTTCAGAATACATCAAGATAACAAGCCTTGGAGAAATAGGCAAATACCAAACAAGTAACAAGGCATAACTAAAAGGGAAGTGAATCAAAATATATTTCCCTACCATATATAATATTGTTTGATATATACAATGTGTACTATACATGACAAAAATGGCTAAGCTAGTCTATGCAGGAAAATATAAGCTAATCTACAATCCAGTGGATATGCGCGCTATCAAATCCAACATGACATCCCTCTCAGAAGAAGTGGGTAACTCAGTGAGCTATTGTCTAAGGGTATTAACGTGAGCCAAGAGATCCACAGCCATATGCAAGGTGACACTATGCTCATTAATAAACATGCTCATCTCTGTAATGATATTAGCAATGTGGGATCACAATACAGTACTATCTGTAATAGAGGTGTCTTGGGCAGATATAGCACCATCCCTCTTAATAACAATTGCATCTCTAGATGATCTAGATTCATCCCGCTCAGCAACAGCGGTATCTCTATGAGCTAAAGCATCATCTCTCTCAACTAGAGCGACATCTCTCCCAGAAAGAGCTGTCAACATCAAGGCTCTAGCCTGATCACTCTTATATGTCATCAGATGCAGGCTCTGCTCTAAATACTCTGCCAAATATGGAGTCAATCAATCAGAGTTGTTGTCAACCTAGCGAATAGCTCATCCTTAGTGGGAGAATCAGTGTCCTCCATTGGCTCCCCACTGTCAGAATCAACACCCGGCTCTGTGGATACAACCCCAGCCGATGTAATCTCTTCCTCCATCCATACAGAATACTCTGCAAAACGACCTGGATGGCTAGTAGTAAAATTAGCCCTCTCACGCTGGGCCTAACATGCATAAAACTTGGACATATCCTCTACTGACAAAAGCCGAGAAGACAAACGTTGACCCAATGCCCCCTCAAAAGGATGAACATCCTGAAACTGGTCGAACTGTGCCATCATAACCAATGAGTGATATATGGTCATGCCCCTCAAACCAGCCAGAGGAAGGTAATCCATGCCAGATGCATGAGTAATGAAGCTATAGGGAGAACTAAGCCCTGAACACGGTAAGATGTCAAATGGATCCTCGATCCCTGCCAAGAACACCGACCAAGAAGCCGCGTCTGTACACTCCGCCGACTGAAAGGAGTAAGACATAGCTATCTCATGGGAAAAATAATACCCATGACGTCGAAATATGCCAATCGGTCTCAGGTGTGACATGAACCACACATACAGCAAGAACGAACTAACTGTAAATACCCCCGCAGAATGGGTGTGGCAATGCGTGGCCGACCTCAAGGTCTCTGCCACAATCATCGGTATAATGGTATGTCCCTCCCGGAGAGCCCGCACTGCCATAATCACACCCATCAAGACTATGTCTACTCTAGCAATACGCCACTCATCCTCTGACGTGGTGAAATTCCCGGAGTGCTGCGCATAACTATCCAGTGCGCCAAATCTTTCTATTAGAAAAATGCATGGACACTACATGCCCGGAAGAGATCTCATCCTGGGCTACTCTGTGCCTCAAACCAGTGAGGCTCATAAACTATCGGCTCATATCTCCTACAGCCATCTGAGCGTAAGGCATGTCCAGTGGCAAATCTGTCAGATGCTCATACTCCTCGAAGGCAGGGGTCAACTCCTGGGTCTCAAATCGGAACACCTGCGTATTCGGTACCCAGTGCTCCAGCATGTCCTCTACAAAACCCAATAGAACCTGGAACATCAGGAGGGTCACAGAGTGTCGCAACTGTTGATCTACGATCACCTGATCTGGGGGTGACAAACTATCATACCACGATCTCAAACATGAGGCTACCAATACTGGTGGGGTGTGATCAATGCGGGTAACTATCGATGAAGACATTTGTATGGGCCGTGTCATAAGACCATCCAGGGGTGATTGCTAAACATCTCTGGACATACATATGCATAACATAATACATGCATGGTAAACAATAAATGGCAATATGATGTAGGGAATGGAAAACAGTATACATACATTCCTAATTACATCATCATGTTGCCTCTTTTTTTTAGTTCTAACAAAAGACCTCTAACTCATGCAAGCATACATGTGTCAACAAGCAATACAGATTAAGTCGAGTATAGATCCACGGAGAAAGGATTTTAAATTAAATTATTATGCATCAACTAAATCACTATTTTTATATGCTTAAACTAATGCTTATGATTGTGAATTACTCTAAAATCAAATAATAACTAAAAGAAGAATATTAATGTAATAAATCAAATCTGGAAATAATAGGATCCTAAGTTCATTTAATAGTTCATCTAATTGCCACCGTCATGTAAGATTATTCATGTAACACATGAAATTTGCCAAGAGCACGAATGTAGACATAACCATTTTTCAATGTATCATGACCTACTTACATAACATCCATATACAATAGACATCATGTAATCCTCAATAAAACCAACTTCACTATATTTCTATGTGAAATTGCAGCCGTATTGAATTTAAGCACAAGCCCTTATATAACTCATACGGTGAAACATTATATGTCTATCTGGTTCACGAAATACAAAGCTAAGCAAAACAGCCCCATATACGCATGCTATCATGATTACAACCCATACTCACATGTTATTTTTCAACTCCATACAAGCACATAAAATGATTGGTGATCAATCACTCATGCATTTAAATCAACCATTATAGAAATTCCTGGCGATATACATACAGTCCAACAATCATGCCATAAGTTAGACTACGTATTAAAATCCGTTCGAATCCCATAATGGAGTTTAGTTCATGACTGAACCAAAAGCCATTATGGGATCAAAGCAATACATGGACAATAAATAAACAATTAAAAATGAGAAGATAGTATCGATCAAACCCAATTACTGATTATAATCCAAACATAATGTTCAAATCCTCACTGATATCTAGCAACATAAAAATCGTTCATCCACAATGATTGAAATCTAAAGAAAAAGTAGAAAATAATATGTCTATGCTTGGTTCATCAATGGAAAATCTCTTAAAGCGTAAACCCAAGTTCTCTATTATGAAAAACACGTAAAAACTAAAAATTAGATACGTCTGGTACCAACTAGAATAGTTTTAACCAACTCAAACTCTTATAATTTAAAAATTAAAATAAAATTAATTAACAACTGCAGATGTCGTACGCGGGCACGCGAGGTCCCTTCGTAATCATCGCGCGGGCACGCGTGTTTAAAATTTGCTCAGTCTGGGTGATAGCACGGGCGCGCGTCTTTTGGCCTGTGTAGCTGCGCGGCCGCGCGACTTCTACATTTTGAATTTTGTGCTCTACTGCTGCTACTGCTTCTGTGTTCAACTACTGATCCCTCTTCCTTCATCCATGCTCAGTTGCATATCTCTAATTGTTCCTTGCGTCATGCTTCCATTAGCCTCATACCATCTACCATCGCCAAGTTATGCCATTTCCTGCACTTTCACACCAAAGGAGTTCTCATTACATGCAATGCAAAACAAAACAAAATGCAGCTAAAAACACACTAAAGTGTACTTGAGATGGTATAGTTCTCGTGAATTGATATCCAATAAGTTGGTATAAAACCCACTTATCAAATACCCCTTTATCAAATACCCCCAAACTTGAACTATTGCTTACCCTCAAGTAATGCATACTATATAACCACTGAAAATGCAACTACATGCTATGCAACTAAATCATGATGCAACTAGTCTCACATTGTTCCAGCTATAACAGAATTTTAGTCCAAAACGCCTCAGCGAATTATTCAGATTCGGGAATACCAATTCAAACCAAACTATATGCATAATATCATACACTTAAATAATTCATATATGCTATAAAGATGATGTATGTGTGTGTTGTGTTCACCAAAACTTGATTAAAGAGATAATACACATGCTAAACTGCTCAAAACAGAAAATTACAGTCTAAATCAAGATTTATGTATACTTATGCAACAAAGACTGTTCCAACATATCAAAACAAGCTGAGGTTCAACAATGGGCTTAACTGCTTTATTACTACTCACGAAGGTGATTTTCGCTCTTTCCCACGGTGTTTATTGCTATTATTTCTTTCTTTTTTTTTCACATGACTGTGCAATGCCTCATTCCATTAGGCTACATTGTTACTCCTTAGCGAGCGTTCAACCAACGACTCCCAGACCATAAAAGACCTTAGGGCGCTAGGTATTAAGACACCTCTACAGGCGTACTTACTTAAGTAACCAGGGCCCTGAAATAAGACTAGCCACATTATCAACTTTTTTTTAATAGCATACCCATGTGTTCCTAAAGTTTGATTATCAATGTTTTATACAGTCTAAGTCCATTTTCCACATATTTCTCTTTTTAAAACTACATTTCTTATTAAACAATGCAACACATAATTCTTATACCTATAAGTAATTGTGAGCACTGCAGTGCAAGCCTAAAGCATCTAAACAGCATCGTGAATTACATCGTGTAAAACATTATATCTAAGCTCATGTTATCCAAAATACTCCACAATCCTTCAAAATTCAAGTTCATCACCGGCTAGACATAATTTCCATAAAGCTAGAATGTGTGACACATAGAAATTGTGAGACATGCAGTTAACATCAAATGCAACTAAACATAAACTAACACACATAATAATAATGACTGAAAACAAAAAATAATATGCAAATATTCTCTAACACATAAAACATGCACAATTTAAACTAAACATGAAACTGTAAACTAAACATGCAAATACTATATGCATTAACCTACCCTACGACCCCAATACCCCCAAACTTAAAATATTCATTGTCTCAATGAATGAAGGTATAGGGTTAGAGAAACTCCCCTACTGCTCAGCTGCACCACCCGAAGCTCTTCGGGTGGTGAATCCGGTGGTGGATATGGCACGGCTGTCCCGAACTGTGGCCACTCAAGCATGGTTCCTTGCTGTGTAAATGCCTCCGCCAATGACCTCGTCAGACCCGTAGCAAACGCTGCAAAGTTATCGTACATCGCGTTGACCTTTCACTCCAACCTTCGGAGCTGTCGATCCCCAGTAGTAGCAGTTGCTTGAGCTGATGTTCCCGCTTTAGTTTCCTATGTGGGCTGTGGTGGAGGCACTGAAAATATGGGTTGCATGATAAAGCCTCGTCCTCTCGGGTGCGGTATACCTCCCGCCCAATCGTCGAATTTGGCAATAGTTGCATGCGAGATATCATGGCTTGGATTCTACATTTGTTCATTACCCCACTGAACTCCTTACTGAGCACATAGGCTAGCTACCACAGATGCGTGTGGGATACTCCCAGTAGTGCTCCCTCGCATATAACATAACATATTTTGATGAATCAGGTGACCCACATCAATGTACTTGCCCGTGACTATACCCCACAGAATGATAGCTCTCTCAGTTGTGATTTCGTGTTGATGAGTCGACGAAACAAGCTTGGCACATATAAACAAATTCCATACTTTAGCATACCGATTCAAGGCTGAGGCTGGAAATATTCGAGGCTGATTCGTTCCAGCCTCGTAAGTCCACTTCGTTCCTGGAACGCACAACTCGGTAATGACCACCTCCAAATCCGTTTCCAAATGTGCACCTTCTACCCAATTATCAGACCTAGTTGGTGGTGTGTCAAGTATCTTGAACACTGCCCTGATTGCGAGAGGTCTGAAATCCACTTGAACTCCTCGAACCATGGAGAACCCACTCATAGTATCTTTTGTATTCTCGAACAATGCCCATGGGGGCAGGCATAGAAGTGGCAGTCAATCCAAACCATCCCCTTTCTTGAATCATATTCCACAATTGACCATCCTATTTCTCCGGCTTGAATCCCCTTTCCTTCACAAACATCTTTGCCACGATTCTATAATACTCCATTTGTGCGTCTAGACTGAGTAATTTTGTATGATCCACAACATCTTCACTTTGGTTAATGAAGGAAGATGATGATGACGAAGTAACAGAGCGAGCTCATTTGGGTCCCATTGCGTAGACTGTTGAAGATGAACACTTATTGATGAACTGATAATTCCCAAACTCAAATTTTAGAAACCCACCAAAACCCTAGATTTATCAGTGTAGAGGTTGAGTAGAGGTTGAACGTGGGTAGAATCGTGGGTGTGAGCTCCAAAGTAACAATCGCGTAATGGAGAGGAGAGTTATGGCTTAGTTTGTAACTGACTAGAGAAGAGGAGACATGTGTTTGTGGGAGAACAAGTGAATAGGGCTTCAACTGATATAAGCCAAGTGGGAGAACGCGTCTTTAAAAACTTAAAAATTTTGCACTTCCGATGTCGCGCTCAGCCGCGCGAGTTTTCAATGTACATGTGGCGCGGGCGCGCGAGTGGGATTTTTGGCCTGGCAGGCATACAGCGCGGGTGCGCGGTTTTGTACTGCAATCATGGCGCGGCCGCGCGACCCTATTTCTTGTACTGCTAACTTTCATTTCCAGTACTTCAAATCAGTGATGAATTCAGTCCAAGATACCTACATAAACATCAATAAACACTATCAAGGCATGAATTACTGAGTAAGCATGAATGTCTAACGTAATACCATAATTTTGATGCTATGCACAGACATACTCATATCCAAATTAAGCCACTAAGATATTCATGGAAAGCTAATCTACTATCACAATAAACGAATTGCAAATGAACTAGCAAACGCACCCTAAAATGAATAAGTAAAAAGTAGAGATAGAAATAATGGGTTGCCTCCCATCAAGTGCTAAGTTAAAGTTAATTAGCTTGACTATCTTTGAATCTCATGTCGAAGAAAGAATTGAGGTGACTATCGGTCTGTCCACCTTGCCACCAAAGTAATGCTTCAATCCCTGCCCATTCACTTTAAAAGGTTGATCTGTGAATTTATCAAACACTTCTATCGCACCATGTGGGAAAACAGTCTTCACTATAAATGGCCCCGACCATCTTGATTTCAGCTTCTCGGGAAAAAGCTCAAGTCTGGAGTTAAAAAGCAAAACTCTTTGTCCTGGTTCAAATGTTCTCTCTATGATCTAGCGATCATGCCATTTCTTCACCTTCTCCTTGTACAGCTTTGAATTCTCATATGCCTGTAGTCTGAATTCATCCAACTCATTGAGTTGGAGTAGGCGTTTCTCCCCTACAGCTTTTAAATCAAAATTGAGCTTCTGAATTGCCCAGTACGCCTTATGCTCTAGCTCCATAGGAAGGTGACAGGCTTTTCCATAAACAAGCTGAAAAGGTGACATGCCCAATGGAGTTTTGTATGCAATCCTATATGCCCACACATCATCCTCCAACTTTAAAGACCAGCCCTTCCTTGTGGGATTCACAACTTTTTCAAGGATTCTTTTAACTTCTCGATTTGACACTTCAGGTTGGCCATTCGTTTGTGGGTGATAAGTTGTAGCAATACGATGGTTCACCCCATACTTGTCCAATAAAGTTGTAAACTGCCTGTTGTAGAAATGACTGCCTTCATCACTAATGATGGCCCTTGGAGTCCCAAACCTTGTGAAGATACTTTTGTGTAAAAACTTGGGGACTACCATGGCATCATTTGTCGGAAGAGCTGCCACTTCTACCCATTTCGACACATAATCCACTGCGAGCAAGATGTAGAGATTTCTGCAAGAAGAAACAAATGGGCCCATGAAATCAATCCCCCACCATCAAAAATTTCTACTTCAAGGATCGTATTCAACGGCATTTCATTTCTTATCGAGATGTTCCCCACTTTCTGACATTAATCACATCTCTGGACGAAACTGTATGCATCCTTAAAAATTATTGGCCAATAAAATCTCGCTTGTAGTACTCTAGCCACTGTTCGTTCTCCACCATAGTGACCTCCATACACAGAAGAATGACAATCCTGCAAAATCCCCTCAACGTCACTATATGGGATGCACCTTCGTATCATTTGATCAACACACTGTTTAAATAAGTATGGCTCATCCCATATAAACCATTTAACATTATGCATAAATTTTTTCTTTTAATGACCCACCAAGTCAGAAGGTATCACCTTACTCACCAAATAGTTTGCGTAGTCTGCAAACCATGGCACTTCTCCTTTCACCACAAATAACTGCTCATCTGGAAAGGATTCATTGATTATAACTTTGTCGTCTGCCTCCCTTTTCGGATTCTCTAGTTGAGATAAGTGGTCCGCCACTTGGTTTTTAGTGCCCTTTCTATCCTTTATCTCTAAATCAAATTCCTGCAATAATAGAATCCATCTGATCAACCTGGGCTTTGCATCTTTCTTTGCCACTAAGTGTCAAATTACCGCGTGATCTGTGTACACTATCACCTTTGTACCAATCAGATATGCTCGAAATTTATCAAAGGCATACACCACTGCCAATAGCTCTTTCTCTATGGTGGTGTAGTTTAACTGTGCATCTGTAAAGGTCTTGCTAGCATAATAGATCACATAAAATATCTTTTCCTTTCTCTGCCCCAAAAAAGCCCCTACAGCGTAATCACTGGCATCACACATCAACTCAAATGGAAAATCTTAATCTGGTGCAGTAATAACTGGTGCCAAAGTTAGTTTCCCCTTTAAGTGCTCAAATGCTGACACGCAAGCCTCATTAAAATTAAACTGTGCATCCTTCTCCAATAAACTGCATAGTGGTTTAGTTATTTTGGAGAAGTCCTTGATGAATCTGCGGTAGAAGCCTGCATGTCCCAAAAATCTGAGAACACCTTTTACTGAAGTAGGTGGTGGCAAGTTCTCAATAGTTTCTAGCTTCGCCCTATCCACCTCGAGTCCCTTCTTTGAAACTTTGTGTCCCAGAATGATTCCTTCTTGTACCATAAAATGACACTTTTCCCAATTCAGAACTAAGTTTGTCTCAACACATCTCTTCAAAACCATCACCAAATTCTCAAGGCATAAATCAAAGGAGCCCCCGAAGACTGAGAAATCATCCATAAATACCTCCACATTCTGCTCCACCATATCCAAAAAAATAGCCATCATGCATCTCTGAAAGGTGGCTGGAGCATTGTACAACCCGAAAGACATCCTTCTGAAAGCAAAAGTGCCATATGGACATGTGGAGGTAGTCTTTTCCTGGTCTTCTGGAGCTGTCATAATCTGATTGTAGCCTGAATACCCATCTAGAAGACAATAATACTCATGACCTACTAGTCTATCCAATATTTGATCAATGAATGGCAGTGGGAAGTGATCTTTCCTCGTAGCTTTGTTCAGCCTGCGGTAATCCATGTAGACTCTCCACCCCGTCACTGTTCGTGTTGGAATCAACTTATTATTAACATTTGTAATCATGGTCATACCACCCTTTTTCGGTACACACTGCACTGGGCTCATCCATGAACTGTCTAAAATCGGATAAATTATACCTGCATCCAGCCATTTCAATACTTCTTTCTTGACCACTTCTTTCATTATTGGATTAAGTCTTCTTTGTTGCTTAACCGACGGCTTGCTATTATCTTCCAACAGGATCTTATGATTGCAAAAAGAAGGGCTGATCCCTTTAATATCTGCTATGGTCCATCCAATAGCTGATTTGAACTCTCTAAGCACTCGTAGTAGTTTTTCTTCCTGTAAAGATGTTAGTGCAGAAGAAATAATCACAGGTAGCTTTGAATCTTTATTTAAAAATGCGTACCTTAGATGCTCTGCAAGTGGTTTCAATTCAAGTTCTGGAGGTGTCTCCAGAGATGGCTTCAATTTTACAGATATTTCTACAACTTTCTTCAATGGCTCAACTGGTGTTCTGCATTTTCTGAATTGTGGAGCAGTATCAAGTAAATGCACAAGTTCTTCATATTCCTCATTCTCCAATTCTGAATTTTTAGCAATGATACTTCTCAAAGGTTCATAATCCACCTCTCTACTTCATCATTTAATACACGGTCCTCCAAATCAACTCTGAAACATTCCTCTTCATCTGTTGGGAACTTCATTGCCTTGAAGACGTTAAAGGTAACCTCCTGATCATGAACACGCATAGTGAGTTCCCTTTTCTAGACGTCAATCAAGGTCCTTCCTGTAGCTAGGAATGGTCTCCCCAGTATGATTGGTATTCTTATTTTCCTCGTAATCCAAAATGATGAAGTCAGCCGGAAAGATGAATTTGTCCACTTTCACCAATACATCTTCAACTATTTCCCATGGATACGTGATGATCAACTAGCTGCAAAGAAATATTTGTTGGCCTTGGAGCCTGCAATCCCAACTGGTTGAACACTGACAAGGGCATCAAATTGATACTTGCCCCAAGATCACATAAACACTTATTGAAGTTCATCTTTCCTATAGTGCATAGAATTATGAAACTGCCCAGATCCTTCAGCTTTGGAGGTAGTTTACGCTGAAGCACTGCACTGCATTCCTCTGTTAAGGCCACTATCTCAAACTCTTCTAATCTCCTCTTCCTTGACAATATACCCTTCATGAACTTTGTATAACTTGGCATCTGTTCCAATACCTCCGCGAAAGGTATGTTAATCTGCATCTTCTTAAAAACCTCCAAAAACTTGCTGAACTGCTTATCTTCCCTTTACATGTTCAATCTCTATGGATACGGAACCGGATGGTGAACTAGTGGCACTATACTCATGGGCTTCTCATTTGAACCTACTTTATCCTTCTTTACTTGCAGACACAGTTTCCTCCTCGCGCAGCCGCACAGCTTCCTCAGTATAACATGGCGCGGTCGCGCCATGCTCAGTTTCTATAGTCTTTTTCCCAGACCTTAATGTGATCGCTTGACACTGTTCCTTCCCTTTTCTTCGTGGATTTGCTTCTGTATTACTTGTCAATGAACCCTGGGGCCTATTGTTAAGCATGCTTGCCATTTTCCCCATTTAAGTTTCCAAATTTTTAATAGCCACTGCTTGGCTTTTGATCATTACCTCCGTGTTTGCCATGTACTTCATCATCATCTCCTCCATTTCTGATTTCTTTTCTTGCTGAGGTGCAGATGGAGTATGAGTATGATGTTGTTGTTGTTGAGAAAATCCCGGCGAAAAAGGTGGTCTTGGAGTAAACTGTTGCTGCGCTGGCTGTGACTGAAACTGATTTTATTGATTTCATTGATTATTTAACCAACTGAAGTTAGGATGATTGAGGTTGTTGGAGTTGTACATGTTCTGAAACTGTCCTTGGTCTTTCCTATAATTACTCACATACTGTACTGACTCTGAGCTGATATCACATTGATCTGTCGAGTGTGACCCTGCACAAATCTCACATACGAAGGCAACTGTTTTCGCTTTGCTCTCTGCCAATGAATCTATTTTCTTCACCATAGCTGCCATCTGTGCCGACAACTGAGTAATAGCATCCACTTCCAACAAACCTGTAACTTTGGGTTGTGGCATCCGAGATGTAGGGTTTGGAAAGTCATTCGCTGCTATTGTCTCGATAAGGTTATAGGCTTCCTCATAACTCTTTGCCCATAATGCTCCTCCTGTAGCTGCATCTACAATCGGCCTAGACTGCCATCCCAATCCATTGTAAAATGTGTTGATCACCATCCAATCTGGCATACCATAGTGTGGACACTTCCTTAACATCTCTTTGTATCTCTCCTAGGCCTCATATAAGGATTCACCCTGTTGTTGCTCAAATTAAGAGATAGCTGTCCTCATCTTCACAG